>OY757938.1:24722643-24755143 GCA_963585895.1 Sepioteuthis lessoniana
TTCAATACAATATATCATCATCATCATCATCAGGTAGTACCATCAGCACGGATATCCCTGACCCTCTCTTGCCAACCTTCCCTATCGTCTATTGCTACCGGCAGGTCCTCAGGGCTACATCCTGTATCGGCACAGGGCTGCTGTATGTAGGTTCGAGCTCGTCGTCCTGCTTATGCTCAGTCATGTGAAGGGATCCACAGGAGTACATCACTTATGAAATGGTCCCTACTTTTCCAGCAGTGTCCCGCATATCTTGTTCGTCTAACTTGGATGGTTTTCGTGATGGGTGGTAGGTGGCCGTACAGCTGCTGTTTTTGGGGAAATGCCTCTCGGACTTGTTCAATATTGCTCGCAGCATTCTTGCGTAGTTGCCGTAAAGCTTTTTCGCCAAATGTTTTGTTAGCGTTCATTTAGTGAATCCATACAGCAGTATCGACACGACTTCTGCTTGGAAAAAGCTGCGTTTTATTTTATCGGTCAGGTGTGACTTCCATATGACCGATAGCCTATCTATCGCTGTTCATGCCTTTACTAGTCGCATGTTGATGTCTGTTTCGGATGATGAGACAATGTTTAGGTGAACTTGTCTATAAGTTTCAGGGAGCTACCGTTTAGTGTGGAGATGTCGCCTGTTTGATTAAAGCACATATATTCCGTCATGTGTGCATTGATATGGTGGCCAATGCCTGCAGCGGTTCGTTCCAGACTATGTAGAAGGGTTTCGGCTTGGGCGGGTGCATTTGCCATAATTGCTATGTCATCGGCGTATTCAGCGTCGGTAATTGTTTTTGCGGGGTACCTTCTGCTCTTTTCCTTTGTTTTTATCGAGAGATGTTCTAAGCACATAGTCTAGACAGATGATAAAGAGGTATGGGGCTAATGTGTTACCTTGCAGTACACCTGCTACAATGTCTAAGTAGTCTGTGCCTCCACCCAGAAAACAGGCTTTTACTTTTGTGTTTCTATAGACCATCATTACGACTGCGACAGTTTCTTTTGGCAGGCCGATGGCGAGTAGAATTCGCCCCATCTTTCCTCAGTGTATGGAGTCAAAGGTGCTGGTAAAGTCGACAAATAATATTGTTGCTAGTAAGTTTCTTGTTCATACACCTTCAAGAATTCGACGGATAGTCAAAATTTGTGACATCGTGGATCTATGTCTCCGGAAGCCATTTTGGTTCTTCCTAAGTATGTTGTCAATTTTGGATTCTATGTGGCTGGGTATTAGGGCATTGTATATCTTGACCGTTATGGATGTAAGTGTTATACCTCGGTAGTTCTTGGCTAATCTGAGTTCGCCTTTTTAGCGAAGGGGAGATGCATCCCTTCATTCATCTACTTATAGGGTTTTGATTATATACGGCATTACAGTGTCGGAATAGTATGTAGTCGAATTGTCTGCTCTTCCATACTTATGGGGTATTACATCGAGCCCTGCTGCTTTTCTATTTTTAATTTTTCTCAGAACCGAGTCGAGTTCTTCTTGTATAAATAGTCCTAGTTTGATGTCTGTTTACTTATAATTCTCGTATGCAATATATATATATATATATATATATATATATATATATATATATATATGTGTGTGGGGTGGGTGGGTGAGTATATGTAACCACTGCTTCCCAGGAAGGTGAATTTGTCTACCAGTTTCAGAGAGAAAGCAGTGTCTCATCAACCGAAAAATACATCAACGCACGGCTAACGAAGGCATGGACAGCTATCGACCATATGGAAATCAGACCTGACCGATAAAATGAAACGCAGTTTCTTCTAGGCAGCGGTCGCATCGATACTGCTGTATGATTGCACTATTTGGACGCTAACTAAACGGCTGGAGAAGAAGCTAGACGGCAATTACACAAGAATGTTGCGAGCAATATTGAACAAGTCCTGGCGGCAACACTCCACAAGGCACCAACTATACGGCCACCTACCTTCCATCACGAAAACTATCGAAGTCAGACGAACCAGACATGCAGGACACAACTGGAGAAGCAGGGACGAGCTCATAAGTGATGTACTCATATTGACCCCCACATATGGCCGGAAAAAAGCAGGACGACCAGCTCGAACATACATACAGCAACTGTGCGAGGATACGGGGTGTAGCCCTGAAGACATGCCAGAGGCGATGAACGATAGGGAGAAGTGGCGAGAGAGGGTCAGGGATATCCGTGCTAGCTGCACGACATGATGATGATGATGATATATAACCAGGTGAGTATAGGTAATCATATAAAAAGTGTTCGAGTTATCGAAAGTGTTCAAATGCACGTCTGTGGGGCACAAGGAAAGAAGTAAAACTCTGGGGATTTGTGTACAATCATACATTTTCATACTGAGATTTTGGTCAGCATTATGTATGAATTAAATGCAGTTTGGCTTGGCTCATCTTCTTTTTATGATCGCCTTTCCTTTGTGGGTGAACCTTTGTCAGAATCTATTGTATATACTTTATTTTGTGCATAAAAAAAGTCGATATATAAGAGATTTAAAAGTTATTTTCAATATATTCCTCTTCCACCCGGCCGAGTTGAAATGTATGGATGAGAGAGGTCATACGCTACGCACAGGAATACTCCCTGGTGAGACGGTTGAGGTGCACGGCCAGAACTCACACCACAGTGCCCGGTTCCTCCACGCAACTTACCAAACAACCCCATACAGATTAGATTATAAGCAGATCAAGTGGCCATCAACAAAGAGCAAATGTGAGTGGCATCAGTTCGACGAAGACGTAAACGAAATCATCCGGACAACATCAAAAGGCAACTCTGATAAACGGTTAAAAATACCATCGACAATAATTGTTAACATACCAAAGAAAGATTTGGCTTACGTGAAGGTGGAAAAGAAAAAACCTACTGTAAGAACCGTAGGGCAAAGAAAATACAGGACGTGAATTAAGGGCACTCAAGAACAAGTACAAACAGGCTGGTGAGGGAGAACGCCAGCCATTAACAGAATACTACGAACTATACATCTTAAGAACTCCTAAACAGAAACTTATCATTACATCATAGCCCAATCAGCTTGGGTCGTGGAATACACCGATTGAATCTCTACAGAAGGGTAAAACTCCCAGCGAGGGTCCTGAATATGACACTAAACGATCTGATGGCAAGGCTTCAGTAATGATAGAGCTTTGGGAAATGAAAAGTACGCCTTCATTTGCATTGCTTCTAGGCCACTCCGATTCGGAGTGGTGGCATCTGGTAGGGTCCTATCTATGGGTCTGTTTGACATTTAAACCGAGTGCTAATGACTCATGCTAAATTGAATTGTTGATTATTTAACATTGTGTAAACAAATGACTGATGTTTAATTGAATTGTTAGTTATGCATAACAATACTTGGAACCATTTAACTGTGTATTACGAATGAGTAATGTTGAATAGAATAATAAGTATTAAATAAATATACCTTATTTACCCAACCCCTCCGCTCGGGCAGGATATGACACAAGATCAATTTTTTAAGCGCAGTTTAACAGGTTGGAATTCAAAGTTTTCCTTCTCCTGAAGGCTGAAGAACCTAGTCTGCCCTACTATTTACCCATAGCTGGAGGGAGAATAAATGGATTCATACCTTTCCCAAGGGTATTAGTGCTATGTGAAATGCAATCAGTCCAGGATTTGAACTCGTGTCGCCGTGTTCAATTCCTGCAACGATAACCATTACACCACGGGTGTTATATACTCACATAATAAATATGCTTATATACACATATACATGTTCATGCAGGATACATACTGACGCAATAGATTAATCAGACGCAGTAATAAACGACACAGGAAGACTTCTTTAACAATATTTACCTCTCACTTTATTGCAAAGATTCGAAAAGGTTGTGTGGAGTTTTACTGAGAGAGGGAGCTGGATACAGAATATAACTGAAATATTTTGACCCCACTGTTATGACCGTCACGTTGTTTCTTTCTTGTTCTCTAGGGCTGCTCAACCGCAGGCCTTGGGGCTCACTCTGCTGGGTGATCTGCTACATCTTATCAGCAACTTCTCAGATCCCCAAACTCCATCGGGGTTCCCGAGGGCCCCCTCGGCCTGGTGTGGCTTTCCCTACCACATCTGGTCTTCAACTGTTTGGAACTCTACTGGCAACTCAACTGGCCCCCTGGGCGTCGAACTCAACTGGAACCGGAACTCAATTCAACTGGCTCGTCGAACTCAACTGAGTTATATAATCGTTCGACGCCCACTCGATCTTTGAAATCGAATGTTTAATCATCATGAAGCGGAAATAACTGTCATGCAGTTCAGAGGTTACTCTAGTCCGGTGCATCACTCTGTAGTCTACCATGGGAATTTTTTTTTAGCTCGTCCCATTTCATCAGCCAATTTCCGCCCACGCGATTTCCTCTCATAACTGCCATTGGAATGTGTCACTTCCTTCCGGTGCATCACCTTGAATGGCATTTTTGGCCGGGTCAAAAGGTCAAAAAATAACACGGGCACCTCTAACCTAATAACTGTGGGTAAAATATGAATCCATCTGTTTTTCTTTCAGCGATATTTCTGTGTGTAAACGAATGATTAATTTTGAATAGAATTGTAGGATTTAGATAGCAATAATTGAAACATTTTAACTATGTAAAAACCATAGCAATACTTGTGTACAAAGAAATTATTACAAACGTATTTAAAAATGAAATTACCAATAAACTGATCTCTTACATGTCATATATATCTATTTAAATGTGTGCATACAAATTACTGATATTAAAGTGGGTCTGTTATAGAGCAATAGTTGAAATCATTTAACTGTGTAAAGAAAACATCAGCTCTGGCTCATTTAAAAATGTTATTATCTGAATGTATTTACAATTCATATATATATATTTTATATGTATGTTAAATGACCTACACTGGTTGATATGCCATAAACCCAATCAAACCAAATCCTATATATTTAATATACATGTATCAAAAGCATTTGGCATTAAATGGCTTACAATGGTTGATATGCCATAAAACCCAACTAAACCTAATCCTACATATTTAATATACATATGTATAAAAAAGATTCGGCATTAAATAACATACAATGGTTGAAATGCCATAAAAGTCAACCATACTAAATAAAATAACTATATATATATGGATCCCCACACATGGCCGCGCAAAAGCAGGACGACCAGCACGAACGTACATTCAGCAGCTATGTGAGGATACAGGTTGTTGTCCTGAAGACCTACCTAGGGCGATGAACTATAGGGAGGAGTGGCGAGAGAGGGTCAGGGATATCCGTGCTGCCAGCACGATATGATGATGATGATATATATATATAACACATTAGGTCAAGTAGTCGCACAATTTACCATGACTTGTTAATTTGGTATCGCTTATACGTGGCATGAACCAGTGGCCCAGTGGTAGAGTTTCGGCTTCTGCATACTGTGGTTGTTGGTTCGATCTCCAGTGGTGGAGATCACGGTGTGCAGTGTTGAGGAGACCTAATAAGGTCGAAACAGCTGCTCAGGGCTCCGTATGTCACGTGTAGGTGTGTGCCGGATTTTCTTGTCATGGTAATTTCTAACTTAATATATCAATTCCTTCATTTATATATATATATATATATATACAGGATTTGGCATTAAATGACCTAAAATGTAAGATATGGCATGAAACCCAACCCAACCAAATCCTATATCTTTAATATATATGTATGAAAAGGATTTGGTATGAAATGACCCGCAATGGTTGATATGTGATAAGACCCAACTAGACCAAATCATATACATTTAATATATATGTATAAAAAGCATTTGTCATTAAATAACCTACAATGGTTGATATGCCATAAAACCAAACGACACCAAACTATCATTAAAACAATTCTTTTGGCATTTTCTTGATTCGAGTGGAAATATGCGAAGTCCTTTTCGTTGTTTGATTTTCAATATACCTTTAATTCTAATTAATAGCAAGTTCTAATTAGTAAAATGAAAGAATTGGTTGAAAGGTTTTTAACGCTGTAAAGTTCATATGAGAATGAAGATTTTTGTCAGCAGAGGGATCCAAGCACTTCATCACCAATGGAAAAAGTGTGTAGTCTGCAAGGGGGATTATGTAAAAAATAAACATCATTTGGTTAGACAATAATCTTTTCAGCTGAACCTCGTATCGGCAAAGTGTAAAAGCATTTTACTTTGTATTCAATGGGGAATATCTAGGGTCAGTTCTACTTTGTTTTGTCACCTGTCAATCACATGTCTGGGAACATCTGACACCTCCTTTATCCAGAGAATGTAACAATAATCAATAAACAAAGTGAGAGAACATTTTCAAAAGTAGACATGTATATGATTCCGTATGAGTGTGTTCAAGTCTCATTGAGTACTCCATTAGCAAGGCTTTGTGCCATGTATATTATCTGATGAAAGCAACAAGTAGGAAACATACACGTATGTAAGAACAAAATAAATAAATAAATAAATACAAACCTCTTCGTGAACCTACCTATTTTTAAATATATATACATATATATATATATATATAGATAGACACAGAGATTTATATATCAATATACATATACACACACACATATATATACATAAACAGAGACATATATATATATATATACACACACAGACACAGACACACACACACGCATATATATATATATATAAAACAATTATTGCCCTGAAAAAATATTTTCCATTAAGAAAAATTACTATCATAGAATTCTAATTACCTTTTATATTCTGTTTCCATTCTTTGAAATAAATTTGATGATAGAACTATGAAGTATTAGAATGAAATACATATCTTGAAGCATGTCATCCACATTGCATAGATTCATGCAATAATTACCCCTCTTAATTGAGAGTGGGTGTAATAGGTAGCAATCAGACTTTCTGTTAGAGGATCTTGAATTATTTGCTTGGTACACCATGCTGAAGTCTCATCTCATAAAAGCGACAATGTTCATGGCTCTCTTAATATGAGAGAAAATGTTATCATGGTTCCAAAACTAGACTTGAATTAATTGTCTATTCTGATAAATAAGGATAACAGGACAATACTAAAATATGAATTTTTTTTATAAAACTATTTATTTCTCTGCTGTAATATATACTGCTTTCAAGTTGTGCACATTTGAAATGTTATTTATCCAACCATATCATTAAGGCAAACAAAATATTTGACAGCATTATATTTAGTTTTGGGAATGGAAAAATATTGGTTTCCAAAATTATTTTTAAAGTGATAATTTTTTTTAAAACTTCAAATAAGAATTGGAATAAAAACTGTTTGAATAAAAATATAGAAAATAATTAAGCTTAAGAAAACTTGAAATAAAAAAGATAAAACAATATTAGAGTGAAGATAATTAAAATGAAAAAAAAAGATGAAAAAATAATTAAAGTGAAGAAGCCTTGAAATAAAAAAGATTAAAAACCAATTAAAATGATGAAAATTTTAAAATGCGATGAAAAAGAATTAAAAGGAAGAAAAATTTAAATGAAAAAAAAAATGAGAGAAAAAATAAAATAGAAGGGATGAAAGTTGAAATAAAGTGAGAATAATTTTTTTCAAAAAAAAGATGAAAAAAGAATTAAAGTGAAGAAAATTTTTTTTTAAAAATGTAAAAGAAGAGAGAGAAAAAAACTTTTTTAAAAATTAAAAATAAAAAAGAACAAAAGTGATAGAATTATTTTTAGATGAAAAAAAAAAAAACTAAAGTGAAAACAAATTGAAATAAAAAAATGAAAAACTAATTAAAGAGTAGAATTTTTTTAATTGACGAAAGATTCAAAGTAAAAATTTGGAAAAAGAATTTAAGTAAAGAAAATTTTTTTAAAAGATATAAAAAAAAAAGAATTATAGCGGACGAAAATTTAAAAAAAAAGGAGTTAAAAGAATTAAAGCGAAGAAGAAAAAAAAAAACGATGAAAAAGTAATCAAAGTGAAAAAAAATTAAAAGAAGAAAGAGATGAAAACAAAATTCGAGTGAAGATTTTTTAAAAATGATGGAAATGATTAAAGTGAAGAAAAAGTAAAAAAATGAAAAGAGAAATGGAAATGATTAAAGTGAAGAAAAAGTAAAAAAATGAAAAGAGAATTAAAAAAAGAAATGTTTTTAAAAAATATGAAAAGAGAAGTTAAGCAAGGAAACTTTTTTTTAAAGATGAAAACGTAATTAAAGTGAAGAAACATTTTTAAGAAGATGCAAAAAGAATTTACGTTAAGAAAAATGTAAAAATACAAAAGGTGTAAAAAGAATTAAAAGTGAAGAAAAAATGAAATTAAAAAAGGAGAAAAAATTAAAGTGAATAAAAATTATTAAAAGATTTTTAAAAAGAATTTAAGTGAAGAAAAAAGGGTTGTAATGATTGAGTTTCCGGAGGGAGTAGCAGCAGTGGTTGTAATGTTATCTAGAAATAAAAATGAAAAGAAAAAGAAACAAGAGAAAGAAATATGCTTCCCAGAATATGAGAAAGAAAAAGAGTAAAAAAAACAAAGAAAAAATAAATGCGAGAGAGAGAGAGAGAGAGAGAGAGAGAGAGAGAGAGAGAGAGAGAAGAAAAAATAAAAATGATATAATCTGAAAAAAAATATTAACAGAATGAGAAAATAGAAGGGAATATTAACAGAATGAGTAAAGATTTGAAAAGAAAAGATAAAAGAAAATTTTGACTAAGAAGTGGTTGTAATCGAAAGAGGTTTGGTTTGGTTTGGTTTGGTTGTTTAACCTTTGTAGGTTATTTAATGCCAATGCTATTCTCCTTGAAGAACAGTAGTGGTACTATTTAACCCATAGCTGGGAGGATTAGGGGGTTCATACCTTTCCCAAGGGTATTTGCCCGAAAGTGAACGTAATAGTGCGACTGGAGTACAAACTCGCGTACGTAATCGAAAGACAAAAATAGGAGGGAATAAAGAAGTAAGAAAGAAAAGAAGGAGGGATTGAATAAATAAATGAAGGAAGGAAGGAAGGATGGAAGGAAGGAAGGAAAAATAAAGAAATGAATAAGGAAGAAGTATATGATGAAAAGAAAAAAAGCAAAAGAATGAAAACATTTTGAAAGTTTAAAACGGAGATAATAAATAAATAAATAAATTGATAAAAAAATTAATCAGGTAAAGTTGGCAACTCTAGTCGATGGTAACTCGAAGGCTCCCTTTTCAATAGCTACTACACCGAAGTGTAGGGGAGGGCGCTACTTTATTCCTTGGATTGCTCCACTTTATCCTTGATCCCTACCTCATAGTGCTGAGTGCAAAGCATCAAGCGGCATCAATTACCATTTTTTGAACCCTGGTCTCTTGGGCCATTTGCAAACACTCTACTGATTAGGTGAATGGATGGGTGCAATAAAGAAAGAAAGAAAGAAAGAAAGAAAGAAAGCGCACGAATAATGAGAAAAAGAAAGTGTCACTTCATGGAGGAGTAATTGTAAGCAAACTAGTCCCTAAGATCAATACGTACTCCGAAGTCAGTTCGATTCTCATTATGTCACATACCAGTGGCCTTGTGCCAAATTTAACTTACGCTGTGTAAATGATAATTGATTGGGTAGGGAGACTAAGTAGAATCGATGAAGGCGATATGGAAAACAAAACGATAAAAATGCAGTTCATAAGAATGAAGACTAAAGAAGATCAAAAGTTCGAAAATTCAATAGACATTTGAAAAACACCTTGAAGAACAATGTCGATTTTAACCTAGGTATCTTCTTCCTTCTCAATTTCCTTTCTTCATTCATTCCGGTCTTTACATTCCAATTTTGTCCTTTCCTTTTCGACATCCTCTTTTATATATTCTTTTTTTCCTCTTTTCATCTGTCTATTTTACGTAGAATGATTCATGCACGAAGTAACAATCGAAGCAAATATAGTGTATCACTACTTTTGATACAACCTTTATTTCGGAACCTGTCAACATATCGATCTATATATGATATAATCTTATGAAAATTCACCAAAATCCATCCGTCCGTCCGTTCATCTGTCCAGCTAAGGTTCTGCCATTCTTAACGTAATTTCAAAAAGACTTTTAAAAAATTGTTAAAGTAGGGTCTGAAAAAGATACGTCAGTGGATCGAGTGAAAAGAAAATAGCCTTAAATTAATAAAAGAAAAGAGCCAGATGATATCCCACAAAAACTATGACAGACGCAGACTACGGAGACGATCTAGCGCTTCTTGCAAATAAACCTGCCCAAGCAAAATACCTACTGCATAGCTTGGAGCAAACACCTGGATGCATTGATCTCAAAGTGAACGCAAATAAAACAGATTTCATGTGTTTTAAACCAGGAGCCATGTCTACTTTAAGTGTCTAGCTTCTAAAATTAGTTGCCAAATTAAAATACATTGGCAGTAGTATCTCATCTACCAAAAGTGATGTTAACAGTGGAGACGTGGACAGATTTTGAGAGGTTATCGATCATATGGAAATATGATCTCCCTGATAAAATAAAACTGGATTTCTTCGGAGCTGAGTCAGTACTATTTTATGGATGCACTATCTGGGCGCTAACAAAATGCATGGAAAAAGCTATACAGAAGCTAGACAAGAATGTTACGTACTTTTTTGATTAAACTCTGGAAGAAGCATCCCAAGAAACAGCAGCTCTATGGCTTCATATTTCCCATCTCACAAACCATCCTAGTAAGATGAACAAGATAATGAGGGACACAGCTGGAAAAGTAAGGATGAACTCATAAGTGACCTTCTTCGATGGAATACTACGCAAGAACACACCAGTGTTGGTCAATTAGCAAATAGTTACATACATCAGCTCTTATAGTCATGAGAAATAGACACAACGAACCAAGTTCAAAACCAGAACGAGGCATTTCACTGTGAGCTAACACCATCAGGAAAATTATGAATCTAATTTATTCTCCCTCCAGCAATGAGTCAATAGTTGGACAGAATGGGTCCTTTAGTCTTGGTTAGGTGACCAGAGTAGGAGAAAGAGAACTCGGAAATCAAACCTGTCAAAACTTAAAAATTGACCTTGTGTCACATCCTGCTTGTACGGAGTTGGTAAATACATACATGAGCAGTGTGATGACAATGGGCGGAGTGTTGAGTAGCTGCCAAGAGGATGGATGACAGGGATGGATAACGAGAGAGAGAGAGAGAGAGAGAGAGAGAGAGAGAGAGTTACTGAACACCCTGTTATCTGTACAAGCTGATGATGACAATGATCAACATGCGACTTCAGATTGTTGGGCGGATTCTACCTCTCACTCTGTTTATTTGTCGCTGCCTCCCACCAGACACGACTTGACACATGGTCAAAAGCCCGAAGGCCGATTAAAGTGGAGATAAAGGGGAGGAGAAGGTCGGGAACAAGCCGAGACTTGAACCCTGCTGGTCTATGCTGCTTATCGGCTCACTTGGTGTAATGTGAGGCTGATGAGGCAAGCAGTTTCACTAACCCAAATATGGGTCCGGGCACGTATGCCGGGTTATGGCTTGAACAAGACAGCAAGGTCTAGTGCCATACATAGGTTTCGAGAAAGTTCGCGGGGCACCTCTGGATTCTACCTCTCACTCTCTATCTTTTAGGGACCTTCATTACAATAAACGAGTGTCTTTCATGCAGTAGAAATTTACTAAGCTTTTTCCTTAAATGGAGCACAAAGCCGAACGAATCCGGTGCCCAATGAGACTCAAACTCACTCGTAAAGATTTCCTAGTCTAGCTTGCAAACCATTACATCAACCGAGGTGCCCTTATTTACGAAGCTTTTTGCTTTGATGTGACACAAGGCCGAATGAATGGAGCACCCAATGAGACTCGAACTCACTCGTGAGGATTTGTTAGTCAAGCTTGCTAATCATTACACCACCCGAGGTGTCCTTAATTTACGAAGCTTTTTGTTTGATATGATACAAGGCCGAATGAATGGGACACCTAATGAGTCTCGAACTCACTCGGGAAAGTTTGGAAGTCCAGCTTGCTAACCATTACACCACTCGAGGTGCCCTTAATTTACGAAGCTCTATGCCGAAAGAATGGGGCACTAAATGACACTCTAACTCCCTTGTGAAGGTTTGCAAACTAGAGTAGCAAACCATTACACCACCCAAGGTGCCCTTAATTTATGAAGCTCTTTGCTTCGATGTGACTCAAGGCCGAATGAATGGGGTACCCAATGAGACTCGATATTACTCGTGAAGGTTTGCTAGTCTAGCTTGCCAACCATGACAACACCCGAGGTGCCCATAGTGCCTTTCATGCAGAATTTACCCATTCTTTTAGTGATCGCAACAAGAAGAATAGGATTCTTTGCTTCCCTCTATTCATTTAGATCTTATATCCCGCGACCCAAAACAGAAGGAATACTTCTAATCTCAATGGTAATCCTGTCTAAAACAAGTTTAGAAACCACCTTTTAAAAGTTAAGTTTACTCTTCCATGAGTGGAAAATAACAAATTTAATATTTATTCGGAATAGTAATTTATTTTTGTGGGGGGGGTCTTAAGGTTATCTAAGAACATAGAACGCAGCGAAAGCCTTCTTCTGTACGTCAGGTGAATTGTAAATAAAAATCGTAATCCTTAGTAAATAAACGATAAAGCCAAATAAAATGTCTTTTTAAATTAGAATAATTTATCCTAAACTGTAATGAGATCGACTCCACTTCTTTGATTCCTTTAAATAATTAGCATATTTTAAAGCGACTTTAGGTTTGGTTTCTTTGTTTAATGGCATATCAAAATTTGTGGGTTATTTAATGTCAAAGCTATCCTTGTAGAAGAACAGTCGTGATACTATTAAAGGTTTCTTTATTTAATCGCATAACAAGCTTTGTGGGTTATCTAATGCCAAACCTATCCTTATAGAAAAACTGCAGGGATAATATTTAAGGTTTCTTTGTTTAATAGCATATCAACCTTCTTGGGTTATTTAATGCCAAAGTCATCCTTATAGAAGAATTGTAGTGATAATATTTAAGGTTTCTTTGTTTAGTCGTACATCAACCTTCGTGGGTTATTTAATGCCAAAGCCATACTTGTAGAAGAACTATAGCGGTAATATTTAACTCATAGCTGGTGGGGGGGATAAGGGAGTTCATACCTTTCCCAAGAGTATTAGTTCGAAAGGTTACGCAATAACACGACTGGAACTCGAACTCGCTTTCTACGATGTCACAGTCCAATACGTTAGCTACTACGCCACGATGATTTGCTGCAAAGCGACTCTACATCCCTTATTTTATATGATGACCATCTGACAAACAGTATGTAATATGGGTAAGTACTGTTATGGAATTATTTTTCTAAACTTCAATAATCAAGGTGCGCTAATGCTCGGATTCCTTCGCCATTTTTTTCTATCGACCATTTCACTTTGTAAGTCCTCGAGACGACAGCTAGTATCCACACAGAGATTATGAATGTAAGTTTTTGCTTGTCAGATAACACTGGTGTATCTATTTGTTGTAGTCCATGAAAGAACATTTGTCCTTACTCTTCTAGTACTGCTCTCATATCGTGCTAGTCTTACTTGGATAATTTTTGAGATGGGAGGTAAGTGACCGTATAACTGCTATTTTGTGAGATGTTTCTTCCCATGGTTTACTCAAAAGAACTTACAGCATCCTTATGTAGTAACTAGCGTTTTTCCTGGTGGTGGAGCCATACAATAGTACTGACACAGCTACCGCTTAGAATGATTCCTGTTCTATTTTATCAGTGAGAATGGCACCGTATTTCAACCCGTATATAATATGGGTAAGTGCAGCTTACGAATAATAACCCTAAACTTTTATGAAAACGATTTTAAGTTTTTTTTTAAACAATGGTTTGGTTTCTTTGTTTAATGGCATATCAATCTTTGTGGGTTATTTAATACACAAACAATCCTTCTAGATGAATATCAGTGATGCTATTTAACCCATAGCTGAGAGGATAAAGGGGTTCATACCTTTCCTAAGGGTATTTGTCCAAAAGCGAACGTAACTGAGTGACGGGAATTCGAACTTACCACGATTCCGCCGTCCAGCGCTTTAACCATAACACCACGAGGACACTCCCAGCCTTTAACAATGACCATGAAACGACCCGTATGTAATATTGATAGGTACTTCAAGTTTAGTTATAGGGTCTTTATGTTAAATATTGAGGAAACTGGAACAGCTATTGAGGGTGCTGATTTTTTTTCCATCGGCGTAATTAAAGAAAGGGTGTTAGAAAAAGAAATACGAAAACTTGGGTTGATAAATGAAACAAAAATGAATAGAGAATCAAAACGTGTGAAAAAGCAGAAATGTTGAAGTAATGAATAAGAAAATAATACCGAATAAATAAGATTAGAACTTAAAAGAAGAACTTACTGTTTCATAAACTTAAAACGATTCTATTCTATCACTGTGTTCTCTGATTGTCATGAAATATAAGAAAAAGAAAAATCAGTAACTGGTGGAACTTTCTAGTGAGATTAAAATCTTTTGCTTGAAAGTCGAAAAATGGAAATGCTAAACAAGATTCCAAGCAACAAAACGAAACGAAATGAAATGAAACGAAAACTTTTGGTAGATTTGATAGAATCGTGTTTACGGAATGTTTCCTTCTTTCTTTTTTTTTTCTTTCTTTTTTTCCTTTTTTTTTTTTTTGTGTGTGTGTTTTACATTTTCCCCCTAATCTTTATCTTAGTGTAATTTTCTTCTTTTTACTCTTTTTTCTTTTATAGCTTTTTGGTTCTCTTTTCAATTGTGTTATCTTATTCAGTTCACGCACAAATTGGAATGATATGGATTAGTTCTCTTTCGAAAATATATCAAAATGGAGAGTGAGTAAAAAAGATAAAAATATTTAAATACCCACATAAATGTTATGCATTGAAATGAAAACGTAATTATAGAAAACGAACAAAAAAAGGCTACAACTCCTCTCACTGGCAAATATTTTGGTATACGAGTCATAACACATTTATAAATACATACACGCATGCGCGTGAGTGTGTATTTATCAACCAATCTATAAGAGAGGGTGTGACACAAGGTCAATTTTTAAGAAGAGTTTGTTTTTTTTTTATTCCGAGTTTTCCTTCTTCAAGACAGGTTGCGATACCAAGCTTAAAGAATTTAACCTTATGAGTATCTGGATGTAGAATTGTCGAATGTACACCTTTCCCAGAGCAATGTGAACTCAAAACAGTCTCGTTCACGATTTAACCTCCGGTCGCTGGGCCAATTTTCTTGTGACATTTTTTAAAGATTGATTGATTGATTGACATGAACTGTATTTCAATTCGAGTATGTTTACTTTACGCCTAGAGATCAGTGAATCGTCTTCATTGTTTGTCGTTATTCCCATTTTTTGTGTGATTGTTTCCTAAGTTGATTTAAACGACACGTCAAACATTACAGGACTATTTTATGCTTAGAGGTTAAGGAATCACGTTGAGTATACGTTCATATTCACATTTTTATGTAGTTATTTCTGAAAAGGTTTTTTTTTTCACACGGTCCTACAGAATACGAATAATTTTTGAACAGATTTATTTCATCCATAGATAGGACTCTATCAGGAGCTACTAACCCAGGTCAGAGTGAACCTGTGAGTAGGGGCAATAAAGGGATACAACACAGTCCCCAGAGTTCAATAACCGAGCCTCTCCATCAGTTGTAATTTAGTGTCATATCCTGGTCACCTCTTTCGGCTGAGGATACAGCTCGGGTAGAGTGTTCGCCCTCAAAGCATTCAATATAAATATGATCCGTACATCGATAAAAATTTGAATATTTTCATAACCCATGAATCGAAATTTTATCAAAACTATTTTCTTCAAATTACAAGAGCATATTTTAATAAACGTTATTTTCCTCGTGAAATTAGGCGAGCAATACAGAAAGTACTGCAAGCTGAATGTAACCCACAGAACGTTGATTACTAATGACTAAATCAGACCTTGCTTCAACTCGTCGTTTAAAATCACTTCTAAAAAGACGATACATAATCTTTGGATTTATAGTAACGCAATAAGCTTGTGCCAATCAATCGATTTTAGACGTGTTTAAGAAACGGTTTAAAAAGCGATGTGAACAATTGTGAATATATATCTACTTTTGTGTCGTTTTTCTTTCTTAATTCGCTGTGGATCCCTTTTACCACCCAGTCGTACGTATTCTTGTATTTCTTTTGCGCAAGTTTGCTGCATTCTGTTGTCGTGTAATTCTTTTCTTTTTTTCATTTCTCTCACCACATAATCAACACTTGGTATTCTGCGTATTATCAATTTTTGCATGGACAAAATTAGTTCTTACGGAAATTTTTTGAGTTGCTATTAAAAGACATTCAATATCTCTCAGCGAGTCTCCCCTTCGCAGCCTTGACCAAATCAATCTTTCTTCGTTCTTTTTTATATATTATACGAGTCTTTGATTGATTGCATCTATGTAATCCTCAATACTAACGTTCTTCTTCCTTTTTTATTTCTTAATTCACAACGCCTTTCATCCCTCGAGTGTAAGACTTGTATATTATCATTCTTTATTCAATGCTTCACAAGTCTTTGTTCTCTCTTTAGAATTTTAGGAAAGCTCCAATATTCAATCATTTAATCAGAGCTATGCAGCAGACTTCTCATTTCGAGACTCTTTTCTTACTTTTATATTCCTTTGCTTAATTGTATCGATTATATTGCCAGGTACTTATTTCTCTTTCTTCAAGTGTTCTCTTTTCTTAATTGGGAAGTCCTCTTTCTTCCGTTGTTTCTAATTTATTTTGGCGCATTTCACAATCCCAAATTCCATCGTTATCATTGGCAGCATATTCTAATGGTGTAGTTCAGGGTTTCAAGATATTTTTCATTCTTGAAAAATATCTTAATAACATCCATATACAGAATGTGATTCATCTTTTCTGTTGACTTAGTAATTTGTCGCCTGACGGGCATTTTCCTAGTATACAATCGAGTGGGATCATTGTTATATTGTTGTATAATCACAATGGTCTCAATAATTGTAAGTAAGTAAAGTTGGCAACCGTAGTCGAGGATGACCCGAAGGCTACCTTTTCGAGAGCTTCTACACCAAGGTGTTGGAGGGCGCTACTCCTTTCCCTGGATTGCTCCACTTAATACGTACCTTATAATGCTGAGTGTTAAGCAAGGAAGCATCAAGTACCATTTTCTGAGTCTTTGATATGACTCGATCTGGGATTGAACCCAGGTCTACTAGGTCATTAACGAACACTCTAACCATCATGCCAATGTCCGGTACATTTCAATAATAATAATAATAATAATACAGACCGGCTCTCTCGCTTCGGATACGAAAGAGTTTATTTCTTTCGAACTTTACTACTTGACTGCACGAGGAGAGAGACACAAGTCTTAAGGGCCTATGCAAACCATACTACGTTAACGCCACCCATGCGCGGCGCATCTTGTGTTGTTTAAGATCTCAACTCATCTCGGCAAGTTGAGACCCAAACTGGTCTGCTTCGATCAGATCCGAAAAACCCAACCGCGCGCTTCAACGAACAAACCTCAAGTAATCTCTCTTTTCAAAATTCTCATATTCTTAGGACCATCTCTTCAGGGTATGATGTCAACCACCCACTCAATTCCCTCCAACGGCCGTCCAGCCCCATTTCCTGTCAGGGGGTTTATTATGACAGATGATTATAGGCATATCCTTTCGACGCGGGCGTAAGACTGTACCATCTGACGATGGCACCTGAACTAAGAGATACCGAGTAGTTCAAAGCCTTACCAAAGTAAATCATTAAATACAATTAACGAAAAATGATAAATATAAAAAATCAATACCTTAATTATATAAGAATATCAAATAGAAGTATCGAGAGTGAATTCCTTGGAAGGAGCTTCTTTGTATTTTCTTAGTATAGATTCAAGTGGCATCAGTGTTTTATCAAATAGTAGTAAAGTTGGTGACTGTGGTTGAGGGCGACCAGAAGGTTCCTTTTTCAATAGCTACTACACCGAGGTGTAGGGGAGGGAGCTACTCCTTTCCCTCGATTGCTCCACTTTACCCTTGATACGTACCTTATATTGCTGAGTGTTAAGCAAGGAGGTATCAAGTACCATTTTTACAGTCTTTGGTATGACGCAATATGGGATTGAGCCAAGTTCTCCCGGACCATAGACGAACACTCTACCCACTAGACAAATGAGCCGGTTAAATAGTAGTAGGGAGAGTGAATTTTCTGGAAGATGCCTTTTGATTATCTTAGTATAGATTTAAGTGGCATCAGTGTTTTATCAAATAGTAGTAGGAAGAGTGAACTTTCTGGAAGGTGCGTTTTTCTTATAATCTTAGTATAGAATCGAGTGGCATCATTGTTAGCGTCGTTAATACCGCATAAAGAAGAACTTTCAATTTAGGAATACAGACAAAATTGCTTGGAGTTAGTTATAGTGAGTAGTATGTAGGGTGCTACACTTGACGAGTTTTGAGTTTCACAAAAAGAAATCTTGTTGTTCAAAAGTATCAAGTCTGCTGCATAGGATCTTCCACATGATTAGGAAACATGTTATTGGCCTGTACTTAGTCGGGAAGTTTTATTTTCTGGAACAAAGTAGTTTTTCCTTTTGTCATCTTTTCGGAAATTCTCGATTCTTTTAGGCATTTATGTAGTTGCAGGGCTAATTTATTGTCCATAAATGTGAATCCTGTGAACCAGTATCCATGTGAGATTATTATTAATCATATATGTTATATCAAATAGTAGTAGCGAGAATGACTTTCCTGGAAGATGCCTCTTTGTATTTTAACCTCTGCCAGAGTTTGCCCTCATGCTATTTCTATCCTCCAATTTTCCATAGTTCACATGATTAAGTTTCCGATTGGCTCATCATCAGTACTTTCATACATTTTAATACACAAGTTTTTTTTGTCGTCTATTCATTTCATCGCTACATTTTCTGCTTCGTTTTTGCTTTCTTAGAAATGTTTTGCTCTATCTATGTAGGTAGTTTGTTCCTCTATTTCTTTTTTGTTCCTTAGGAATGAACCCAAAGGCGTTCGAGTAAGTGATAGATTTCTTCTCTTATTCGTGGAATTAGGATCTTCCACATCATTAGTAAACATGTTATTGGCTTGTAATTGTTCCGGATAGTTCTTTTCCGGTTCAGAATAATGTTTCCTTTTCTCATCCATTTGGGTATTCTCACTTCTTGTAGGCATTTACATATTTGCAGAACTAATATATTATCAATAAATGTGAATCCTGTTAACTAGTATTCATGTTTGCCATCATGTGAGATTATTATCAATCATATTTTATTTTTAATACTATAATACACCAGCTAATAATGACAGTTGAATTTTATATAAAATAACCTTTTCATAATCCAAATTAATAAGATTTTAGAATTTAAAAAGAATAAATCACTAAATGAAATGTATCACGTATGTTAATTTAATAAAAACACCACTTTCATGTAGGAAACTTAGAATTATCGAGGACCTGGTTGCTGATATTATTGCGCATATAGAAGCAATGATGTATGATGATACACTGTTAAATCTGTGATATGACCGTGAGACTTGATCATCAGAATTTGATGGCCCAAGAAATGGTCAACGAGAGGCGAGGATTAGGTCTCAAAACAGCTAATAGAACGATAATCCACTTGACGTTTGATACCTTATGAAGGGCAAATAAGCGCTTGCACACAGATGGGATGAGTTCAAAACCTCATCATCATCATCATCAACAGCAGCAGCAGCAAGGGGTGATAACAGATCTGCATCTATTGATTCCATGACGCCATCCGTTTTTGTCGGTCATCATATCAAGCCCACAAGCCGTCTTCTTTGCTACTTTCTTTAGAGTTGCTTTTAGTGAATCCCCAGTTCTTTGTGATTAACTTTTAATCCTTCTGGTGTGTTGTCTCTATTCCCATGAATGTTTTATTCTTTACTCTTTACGTGTTTCTCAGACTATCTCAAACTGGAGTTCTTTCACAGGCGTATGAGTGACAGGAAGTTTATTTTAATAGTGTCGTGGTCAGTATTTCCTCAATTCTTTACCATATTTACCCGCCCCTCCGCTCGGGCAGGATATGACACAAGGTCAATTTTTAAGCGGAGTTTAACAGGTTTGAATTCAGAGTTTTCCTTCTCCTAGACTAGTTGCCTTACCAAGGCTGAAGAACTCAGTCTGCCCTACTATTTAGCCGTAGCTGGAGGGAGAATAATTGGATTCATACCTTTCCCAAGGGTATTAGTGCTATGTGAAATGCAATCAGTCTAGTCGAGGATTTGAACTCGTGTCGCCGTGTCCATATCCTACGACGATAACCATTACACCACAGGCACCTCCAATGTTCTCAATTTTTTACCTTATCTCCAGTTCTTTTTTTCTAGTATCAGGGTGATTATTCTAAGAATTCCAGCTACAACTCGTATGATCGTCACATTCAGGATCCAAAACCTTTTCAGTTCTCTGGCAATATCCACGCTTTTGCCTCTAACCACTTTCTCCCTGTTATCAGCTGGAACAGTGATATTCAGCAGATGACTATCTCTCCAGTAAAGAACCTCCCTCCAATGCGTGTTCTGCAAAAACAACACTGGTGCTGAGGCTTCAGTAATGCTTGACCTTTGGGGAATGCGGAGTACCCCTTCATTGCCATAGCTCCACTGTGACTCGGAGAGGTAGCACCTATGGGTCAATTAATACTGTTTACCATTTAAACTGTGTACTTTTGCTAAACTGAGTTGTTTGAAATAGAACTGTTTGATCATTTTACTTTGGATAAACGAATGACTCAGGTTTAATTGATTTGTTTGTGATATATTGCAATACTTGAAAACTTAAAGTGTGTACAAAAATGATTAATTGTAATTAGAGTATTTTATAATAAATAACTTACAATGGTTGATATGCCATAAGACTAAACCAAACCAAATCATATACATTTAACATTTATATATATAGAGGATTTGGCATTAAATAAGCTACACTGGTTGATATGACATAAAACACAACCAAACCAAATCATATATATTTGATATATATGCATAAAAAGGATTTGGCATTTGTTGTATCGTGGTAAGAAACCAATACACAGCGAAATAGGGTTAATTATTTATTTACTCAAGAGGTACAGTTCGACTAGTATTATAAGTCTCTCGGTGTGGGTATTATGACGGAAGTTGTTCTTCTACTGACTGACGTCTTTCAGAGCTCTTCTGTCTCTGCTTCTGCTTTTGTCTCGCTTTCGTCTAGCTTCTCGAGACAGAGCGTCTTTTATACTGCCGAGATACCGGAAGTAATGTAGTACAAGCCACTATACAACAGCATTGAATAAGCTACAATAAGTTAATGAAAACTTTGCCAGGTTTTTTGGTGGGATTGGGAGAACCGTTTGTATCAAAGTCTCAGAAAATATAATGCGTGCCATTTTGTAAGACAGATTCTTATTTGAGCATATGTCATTTGACAATATTGAAACATTTCAATTTCTTCCACAATTCCCAGTGGATCATCTTCCCCACTCAATCGAGGCCATTATTATTATTATTATTATTATTATTATTATTATTATTATTATTCCATGTAAGTTTTTCACACCAGCATTTGCTGATAGTTTTTCATTGGAGTCTGAGCGACAGAAATTCTCCTCAAGTCTCGAATACTCTTCTCAGAATTCTGGCCGATCTTAGTAATGTTGTAGTCTGGATGGTCTCGACTCTTTACCAAGTCTTAGGAGACCATTGCAAGTGCACCAATTATAACTGTAATCACCATCACTTTTATATTCCATAGCTTTTTAGTTCTAAGGCAAGGTATGAGTACTTGTCACTCGTTTCTTTTTCTTTGATTTTCGCTGCGTGCTCCGCCGGAACAGCAAAGTCCACAATTCGCCAGATTCTCACTTGTCTATCATTACTCTGTCTAATACTTATACTCGAGTCGTCTTATTGATGCATCCACGCAATCTTCACGGCTGGCGGTCCGTTTCCTCCTTCTTTTCCTGATGCATACAGTCTGTCAATGTCATCTCTTGAATGTAAGACCTAGTGCATCGTCATCAACTTTCTTTTCACATAGCACTAATACCCTTAGGAAAGGTATGAATCCAATTGTTCTCCCTCCAGCGATGGGTAAATAGTAGGGCAGACTAGGTTCTTCAGCCTTGGTTAGGCAACTAGTCTAGGAGAAGGAAAACTCTGAATTCAAACCGGTTAAACTCCGCTTAAAAATTGACCTTGTGTCATATCCTGCCCGAGCGGAGGGGTTGGTAAATAGGATCAACTTTCTTTTCCTTTGGTCTATTTAACCTGGTTCCTCCCTTGTCTATTTTCAGAAGTATCTTTCAAAGGGGACTGCCCTTGCGTTTATGAGATTTCTGCTGGTTTCCGGAAGTTTTCTCGTTCGTCTGAGTTACAATTTTCTTATTTTTTTCTTTCATCTTTGCGTCCGCTTCCAATATTCCCAACTTGTTGCATTTTTCCATTTTTCCAAGCGTTCTGATTCTTTATTTATTTGGTAGTTCTATTCGTTCACTAATTTGTCTTTTTGCGCACTTCCTAACGCGCATGACACATTTTTCTCCGCCATATTGCCTTTAATTGTATATTCTTATTATTTGTATCAGACTCTCCAATCATTTTTTTTCTGTTTTGGTAAATAGGTTTATGCCGTCCCTATACATAAGCTGATCGATCTTTTCTTGCAATTTAGCAAATGTGTTGCTCCCATTGAATTTTGAAAGTATTTAATTGAGTGACATATTGTTATTTCAACAAGTAATCTCCCTGGAAAATGCATCTTTGGATTTCTCCACAACCAATGTTTTTCCTTTCACTGTTAATTCCACTTTCCGGTTTTTCTAGTTTCTGTAATAAATTTTATGGCTTTTTTCGGATATTCATTACATTTTCAGAGTGTCTAATACCCAGGATTGCGAAGCCATATCATAAGACATCTTGTAATCGAACCATGCCATTGTGACGATACCCCTTCGGCCCCCGGTTACATCAATTTCTTAAATCATTTCAATCTTGGACGGTGATCATCTAGTGGTTCCGATAGGGGCATCACACATTTCTCTATGGCCACAAGAAATACAATCAAGGGAGTGGGAGGAAAGAACAAAGAACAAACGAACATGGGCTTGGGTTAAGTCAAGTGCAAGAAGGTGAAGTTATGACACTCTGCATTCCTTTGTGCATCTGTAGACTAACGCTAGTGTAGATTTCTAGCGAAATTTCTACAAGCTACTAGGAATGCCAACTCATCTTGACTGGTCTTCCCTCACTGCTGCTGGACTCTATCTGATGCGACTTGTCTCTTCTGCTGTCCGGTGTCGACTGCCAACTGCCCCTTTCCGTCGCCCGTCGCCAACTGACTTCTCTGCGTTCCTTTGTCCAACTCTCTGACTGGCGTTCTCTTCCTACTGTTGGTGTAATTAATTGTTAGTGGTGTAATTGTTAGCAAGCTAGACTAGCAGACCCACGTGAGTAAGTTCTAGTCTTCTTGGGTGCCACCTTCTAAGCAAACAGCTTAGTAAATTACTACTACAAGTTCCGTTGATACCGCCCCAAAAGACTTGTGGGTAGAGTGTTCACCAAAGGCTCGGTAGACCGGGGTTCAATCCTCGGTCGAGTCATACCAAAAACTCAAAAAATGGTACTTGATACGCCCTTGCTTAATATTCAGCAATATAAGGTACTTATCAAGGGTAAAGTGGAGCAATCCAGGGAAAGAAGTAGTATCTTCCACAACACCACAGTGTGGTAGCTATTGAAAAGGGAACCTTCGGATTACCCTCGAATAGGGTTTCCAACTTTATTTTGTAATATATCCATAATACGATATGTGAAATATACATATATGTGAAACGTTCACATGCATCATCATCATATCGTGCTGGCAGCCCGGATATCCCTGACCCTCTCTCGCCACTCCTCCCTATCGTTCATCGCCCTAGGCAGGTCTTCAGGACAACAACCTGTATCCTCACATAGCTGCTGAATGTACGTTCGTGCTGGTCGTCCTGCTTTTGCGCGGCCGTGTGTGGGGATCCATAAGAGTACATCTCTTATGAGTTCATCTCTGCTTCTCCAGCAATGTCCTGCATGTCTGGTTCGCCTAACTTGAATAGATTTCGTGATAGGGGGCAGGTGGCCGTACAGTTGGTGTCTTGTGGGGTGTTGCTGCCAGGACTTGTTGAGGATTGCACGCAGCATTCTTGTGTAATTGCCATCTAGTTTCTTCTCCAGCCGTTTTGTTAGCGTCCATGTAGTGCATCCATATAGCAGTATCGATGTGACCGCTGCCTGGAAGAAACTGCGTTTCATTTTATCGGTTAGGTCTGATTTCCATATAGTCGATAGCCTATTGATAGCTGTCCATGCTTTCGTTAACCTCGTTTCGATGTCCTTTTCGGTTGATTCGACGCTGCTTCCTAGGTACGTGAATTTGTCTACTAGTTTAAGAGGGGTTCCTTCTAGAGTGGAGATGTCCCCCGTTTGGTTATAGCACATATATTCCGTTTTGTGTGCATTAACATGGAGGCCTATGCTTGCTGCTGCTCGTTCCAGGCTATGCAGAAGTGTTTCGGCTTGGTCAGGTGTATTTGCCAGTATCGCTATGTCATCGGCGTAGTCGGCGTCGGTAATTGTTGTTGCGGGATATCTTCTGCTTCTTTTCTTCGTCAGTTCGAAGCCATTCTCTTTGATTTTGTCAATCGATGTTCTAAGTACGTAGTCTAGACAAATGATAAAGAGATACGGAGCCAGCGTGTCCCCTTGTAGTACTCCTGCTACAATGTCGAAGTATTCTGTGTCTCCATCTGGTGATCGTACTTTTACTTTAGTGTTTCTATAGAGAATCGTTATTGCCGCTACGGTTTCTTTAGGTATGCCGTACGCTAGTAGGATTTGTTCCATCTTTCCTCTGTGAATGGAGTCGAAAGCCTTGGTAAAGTCGACAAATATTAATGTCGCTTGTAGGTTCTTTGCCCGTACACCTTCAAGGATTCTGCGGATGGTTAGTATTTGTGAGGTCGGGGATCTATTTCTTCGGAAGCCATTTTGGTTTTTTCTAAGTATGTTGTCGATTTTGGGTTCTATGCGGTTTCGTAGTAGGGCATTGTAGATTTTGGCAGCTATGGATGTAAGTGTTATGCCTCGGTAGTTTTTGGCTAATCCGAGGTCCCCCTTTTTAGGGAAGGGGAGTATGCATCCCTTCGTCCATCTATCTATCGGATTTTGATTGTATACTGCGTTGCAGTGTCGGAGCAGTATGTCTCGGTAGTTCAGGTACGAAACTTTTATTACCTACTTGACTTTTAGGTTTTTCGACACGAGGAGAGAGAGACACAATTTCAACTATGCTGACTATTCCATCTGACCCAACAATGCGCGGCGCATCACGTAGACCCAACTGGCCTCGCCTCGCCGAGGTTCGAAAATCAACTCGCTTCGCCCAGGTCCGAATCTCAACTAACTGTTTTTTTTTTTCAAAAATTACCCAAAATCCTCTGCCCATCGCTTCCGGGCATGACGTCATTCACATCTCCAGTCTCATTTAGGGGTTTTTATTATGACATCTGTGATTGTCAAATCCTCCCCGTGCGAGCGTGAACACCTGCACTCAATGTGTGCCCCTGCACATGCTCTAAGCCAAAAAGTTCTAAGCCTAACTAAACCGAAAGATAAGATATAACCAACGAAAAATGATAGTATCAAAAAATCCTTCTGCAATTATATAACAATTTTATTATCATGGAAGTCAAACCTTTAGTGATCCATTTCTTTAGATTTGCTTCTTCTCAGCATCTACTCAATTCTAGAGCCAGACAGTCATTGTTTGGCATGAATTTTAAAAAACCAGAATGCCTGTATGCAAGAATGGCCAAGCGTCTTATTAATCGGTACTTTCTTAAATGTGGCACCGAGCGATGCCAAGTCTTTGGTTTTCTCAGGACTTTCATCAAGTCCTTGTAATTCTTTTTTTTTATTATTATTTATTCATTTAGTTTTTCAATAATATTCTTTCCATTAAGATACTTTACTCCCAAATCGTTTTGTTTCCTTTGCATCCTTTTGTTGGTTTATCGTCATGCATTCTCCACCGACTGATTTTTTTTTTTGTTATTTTGGAATGTCCTGTTTTGTTTGTTTGGCTCGACCATGTCTCGCTATATTTTACGTCCCTCTTTTCTTTCGTCAATATCTTTTGATTCATTCTTCAAATTGTGTTGTCAGGTTTGTCGACTGTTGTGTTGTTTTGGTCTTTTCAATCCAATATATCCTTGTGTGTTTTTCCTTCATTCGCATTTTCGTCTGTTGTCGCAGTTTCTTTATCTCTCCTTCCCATCTAAAATCCCATTTGGTTTTTTGAGCTCCATAAAGGGTTAATGATTTTAACACATCTTGCGGAATTTAGATCGTTTAGTTCAATGATGTTGTCTGTTGGGATATTTGATAACAATTTGTTTACCTTATTGGTTTCTACCTTGCTTTTTTCCAGTCTTGGTTCCTGAGGTATTGTAATTATTATGTCTTCGAAAAAGGGAATAAAATAAATAAGACAAACACGTATTTAGAGAGAAAAATAAAAGTAATACAATGTCGCCAGTTTAGCTATTGCTACCTACTCACTTACTGGATAACAGTCAAATGTTATATCGTTATTAGAAGGGTATTTTGTGTCTCGAAAATAGAAATGATACCACAACTGTAATGAAGTTTTATCCTATATACCAACTCCTCCGCTTGAATCTTGGAATCATTTAACTATGTGCTAACGAATGATTAATGTTAAATAGAATAATTAGTATTAAATAAATATACCTTATTTACCAAACCCCTACGCTCGGGTAGGATATGACACAAGGTCAATTTTTTAAGCGGAGTTTAACAGGTTTGAATTCAGAGTTTTCCTTCTCTTAGACTAGTTGCCTTACCTAGGCTAAAGAAACCAGTCTGCCCTACTATTTATACATACCTGGAGGGAGAATAATTGGAGTCATACCTTTCCCAAGGGTATTAGCGCTATGTGAAATGCAATCAGTCCCGTCCAGGATTTGAACTCGTATCGCCGTGTCCATTTCCTACGACGATAATCGTGACACCACAGGAACTGTAATGTAGTTTTATTATCAGTTATGATTTTCTTTATTAGCTCAACATTTTTTTTTCTGTCTTGCATTAACTATGCTGCTAAGTTCTGTACAATTTTGGTTTTTTAATTTTTTGTGTTTCATTTCAGTTGAAATTCTCTTGATTTTCAGTATTTTGTTACAATTCGAGTCTGGAGTTCTTGTTTATTTTCTTCTCTAATGTTTTGTCCATATATTTTTAATGCCTCGAGGTCAGAAAACTAAACTTTAAAAAAAAATCATTCTAGCTTAGTCAGCAATTCTTTCGCTTGTATTAAATTTAGCGGATTCAGCCCAAAATTCAATCATTCTTTTTCTATACCATCTTCCAAAAAGATTTTTCTAAAAATATTGGTTGCTCAGTCAGCTGGGGCTGTAGAATACACTGACTGCACCTCTGCAGAGGGGTAAGACCCCCCCCCTAACGAGTGTCCTGGATATGACACTAAACAATCTGATGGTGCGGTTCCAGCAGTGCTGGAGCTTTGAGGAATGCAGAGTACCCCTTTATTGCCATTGCTTCGAGGTCTACTCTGGCCCGGAATGGTAACACCTGATTGGGCCCTATCAATGGGTTAAATTAAATAGCATACTAATGCTAAAATGAATTGTTTGAATAAACTGAATAGCTTAAAATAGAAATGTTTTTAATTTAACCGTACTTACATTTAAACTGAGTGCTTCTGTTAAACTGAATTATTAGAAATAGAACTGTTTTTTCGACATTAAAACTGTATTTACGCTTAACTGAATTGTTACATATAACTGCTTGAATAGTTTGAAATAGAAATGTTTTTCACCATTTAAACTGTGAACTTATGCTAAATTGAATTATTTTAAAAAGAACAGATTATTTAGATAAAAATGGATTTGGCGTTAAATAACCTACAAAGGTTGATATGCCATAAAACCCAATAAACCAAACCAAACCATAAAATATTAGCCAAGCGGTTAGAGTGTTTGCCAAAGGCCCGGTAGATCGGGGTTCAATTCCAAGTGGAATCATACCACAGACTCAAAAAATGGTGCTCCATGGCACTCAAATTTATTAGCTATGTCCCATTTGTATTTGGACGTCTTATCATTATGGATAATATAATGTGGCTATACTAGACTCTGGGGTTGATTATTATCTATGATTCTGTCAAAGATGTGACTTGGTATTTTTCAAAAAAGAGGATACTTCAGACAGCTTAACCTAAAATGAAATGAAAACAAAAAGATACAAAAATATGAATAAAATAAAAAGATGAAATTTACATCTTTAAGATAATCCAGTTTTTAACTTGGTGAAAGTCTACATAAACCTTTATTCGTATAATTTTTATTGAAATTATTACGTTACTACTTCGGTTTCAACACGTTTTATATTTAACAGATTTTTCCTTCTTATTTGGAAAGTTAACCATAAAAAAGACTGAAAGACTCTTGCTAAATTCAGACAACATCAAGTTCACACATTCATTGATTATAATGTCAGATACGTAATGAAAAGATTTTTGATAATAAAAACGTCAGAATTTGCAAACCCACGTGACTCTAGTCATCTGCAATCAGCAAGTGAATAGTTAACGCTTTGATTCTTTTTATTTATATTTTTGATTAGCCAAATTGCTTTTCCATATATTTCGACCTCCTTAACTTACTGTGAGGGTTGTGATAATGTATTATGGGTCTTTTCGGGTCAGCTGACTTTTCTACTTTTTTTAATGCTGATTTTTGCATTCTGTCAGTAATGAAACGATTTCTTAGTACTAATGATCGGATGGTAAATGTTTTTAGCAGAGAAAAGGGATGCAAGATTGACTAATACAAAAAATTTTGAAAAGTATTAGAAACTTTTCAGAATATCGATGAAGAAATTAATTTGTTACAACTTGAAAAAAAATTATATCTTTTCGACAAGTTTATTTTTAGTCTATTTATTTTTCGGAAACCAGATAACTTTTTCTTCTATCCGGAATCATAACAAAAGATTTCGTAAGTTTACACTGAAGCCAACAAATCCCAAAATTCAATGGTAAAAATTTCAAATTTATTTCGGCAATAAATAGATTGATTGATAGATAAATAATAAGTAGGATGAGACAGATAGATAGATAGATAGATATGAATAGACTGAGATAGATAGATAGATAGATAGATAGATAGATAGATAGATATGAATAGACTGAGATAGATATGAATAGACTGAGCAGATAGATAGATAGATAGATAGATCTAAAGAAACTGATAGATAGATAGATAGATAGATAGATAGATATGAATAGACTGAGATAGATAGAATTGAATAGACTGAAATAGATAGATAGATAGATAGATAGATAGATAGATAGATAAAGAGCATGTTGATATATATGTGGATGACAATATATATATATATATATATATATATATAGAGAGAGAGAGAGAGAGTGGGGCAGAGAGAAACAGAGAGATTGTTAAAAATAAAGATATATATTCATTGACCCATAGATAATGAACAAACACGTATACGTATTCATATGAATATGAAAGAACTAAGATGACTTGATAGACAGATTGATTGATAGATTATCACCCATAATTAAGTACAACTGCACCATTTTTTTTTTTTAATTTTCAAAAGTGTTAATTTCCTCTTAAAGAAATGGATACTGGAATTTTATCATTTCTTGAAGTGTCGCATGCTGGGTTTACAATTATGAAGATGTATAGCGTGATTAACGCAAACCGGCTCACAGAGGAGGGAATTGAGTAGTTACCGAAACAACTACCGAGATGACATACGGAGCTTCTTGGTTTCAACACAACCATTTTTCAACCCAGTTGTTTCTGTAGTTCTCTTTATTCTCCTTTCATCCTCTGGTCCTGCCCAGTAAAAAAAAAAATAGCCGCTGCTTTCAAGGGGAAATGGTACCAACTCATCTGTTAAGCAAAAAATACGCATTTAAGTTTTTAGGGTTTTTGTTACAGACGCTTAATTAGGTTATGAAATGGGACTAAGAGAGAGAGAGAGAGAGAGAGAGAGAGAGAGAGGTTTACGGGTCTTGGTTTGACTCTTGTCGGCAACATCAAACTTTACTTTCTATTGGCAGAATTCCTTCTGATAATGTTATTCTCTGATGACTTCATCATCATCATCATATCGTGCTGGCAGCACGGATATCCCTGACCCTCTCTCGCCACTCCTCCCTATCGTTCATCGCCCTAGGCAGGTCTTCAGGACAACAACCTGTATCCTCACATAGCTGCTGAATGTACGTTCGTGCTGGTCGTCCTGCTTTTGCGCGGCCATGTGTGGGGATCCATAAGAGTACATCTCTTATGAGTTCATCTCTGCTTCTCCAGCAATGTCCTGCATGTCTGGTTCGCCTAACTTGAATAGTTTTCGTGATAGGGGGCAGGTGGCCGTACAGTTGGTGTCTTGTGGGATGTTGCTGCCTGGACTTGTTCAGGATTGCACGCAGCATTCTTGTGTAATTGCCATCTAGTTTCTTCTCCAGCCGTTTTGTTAGCGTCCATGTAGTGCATCCATATAGCAGTATCGATGTGACCGCTGCCTGGAAACGGGGGACATCTCCACTCTAAAAGGAACCCCTCTTAAACTAGTAGACAAATTCACGTACCTAGGAAGCAGCGTCGAATAAACCGAAAAGGACATCGAAACGAGGTTAACGAAAGCATGGACAGCTATCAATAGGCTATCGACTATATGGAAATCAGACCTAACCGATAAAATGAAACGCAGTTCTTCTGATGACTTAGTGTTGCATAATTTAGTGATGTACGTAATAATTATAGATACAGATACGAAAACAGACGGACTCTATTTTTCAGGAACGAACCGTTTTATTAACTTCTGGCTTTGGTTCTTTGACACAAGGAGAGAGACACAATTCTTACAAGGCTAACCAACCCAATGCGCGGTGCATCTTGTAATGTGTAAGATCTCTCTCAGTAGAGAACCGAAAAACTTAATGGCCCAATCTCAGCTCTCAACTGACTCTTTTTCTTAATCCTCAAATTCTCAAGACCCTCTCTTCCGGCCATGACGTCATCCACACTCCAGTCCCACTTCCTGTCTGGAGGTTTATTATGACAATGGTGATTGTCATATCCTTTGCGCACGAGCGTAAAACTGTACCCAATGACTATGCACCTGAACTCTTAACCCGAATAGTTCGAAGCCCAACCAAAGTGAATGATAAAATATAATTAACGAAAAATGATTAATATAAAAAAATCATTCCTTAATTATATAACATTAGATCGTCAATTCTCTCTCTCTCTCTCTCTCTCTCTCTCTCTCTCTCTCTCTCTCTCTCTCTCTCTAAATCAATGAGCCTCAAAAAAGAATCTTATTTATAATGTCAGGAAATCAAAGAGTTTTTCTATCCTTCTTGTTTTCCAGTTCCTATCCTCCGATGTTGACAGTTTAATTGATTTTCTGTAGTGGGCTTCGTATAAATTTATCTGCTACCCTTAATTCAGAAAACTGATTTTATCTTAACTTGAAGAGTAATTTTAATGTGTTCTGGTCTTTGGGTCATGGATTAAGCGGGTGGTCAGATATACTACCAGTGGAATTCCTCGTATTGTCATGGCTAAATATCTGGATTACGGCTACGAAGTATACAAGTTCGAGATTCAGTAATGTTGTTACATTCACTTTCAGACAAATGCCCTTGGAGAAGGTATGAACCCTCTTAACCTCCCGGCTACGGGTTATATAGTATCACTGCTGTTCGTCTACAAGCATAGCTTTGGCATTAAATAACCAACAAAATTTAATTTGCTATTAAAGAAAGAAAGAAAGAATCAAAGATATACCACCAAAAAGTAACAATTATCGATCACACTCACAAAGTTTAAACAGACTATCCCCATTTTTGAATGTCAACTAAAGCTAAAGTTTAACCAGGAATTTAACTTAACTTTAAAACGGCCAAGTCTACTGTTTATGCAGTTTATTACTTGTGTTTTTTTATATCCTGTCCAACAGAAGACCCCTCAACGCTGTAATACAAACCCTTCATAAAAAAAAGTTGGCATTTATTATTTTTCCAAGACTATTTGTGCATTATGTACAGTATCACGTGAAAAGTATCGATATAATTAAAAATTTCAACAGTCCATTCGGCTGTGTCTGTAGAATATACCGACTGCATCTCTGCATAGAGGTAAGACTCGCACACAACGATTGTACAGGATATGACACTAAACAATCAGATGGTGAGGTTTCAGTAATGCTGGAACTTTGGGGAATATCGAGTACCTCTTCATTGACATCGCTTCAGGGTCCACTCTGGCTTGGTGTGGTAGCTCCTGATAGAGTCCTATCTATGTGTTAAATAGAACTATTTGATATTTAAACTAAGTGCAAACAAATGACATAGGATAATTTGTTAGAAATAGAACTTATCATTTAACTGTGTGTTATCAAATCAC
>OY757938.1:24760143-24840143 GCA_963585895.1 Sepioteuthis lessoniana
CGGAGGCAATCTTAGGAATTCGGTATGCGGGGTCTTTTTTTTTTTCATCGCTGCCAAAAATGTATTGCGTGTAGAGGGGACAATGTATAAAAAATAGAGATTTGAAAGTCAAAACTTGTTCTATTCAAGAGACTTGTGTGGTGTCCTCGTGGTGTAATGGTTAAAGCGCTAGACTGCGGAATCGTAGCAAGTGAGTTCAAACCCCGAGCGTGCTATTACGTTCACTTTTGGACAAATACCTTTGAGAAATATATGAACCCTTTTACCCTCACAGATATGGATTAAATAGTACCCTACTGTTCTTCTAGAAGGATGGCTTTGGCATTAAATAACCCAGGAAGGTTGATATGCTATTAAACAAACCGAGAGGAATTTTTACATTCCTGTATTATTGGTAATTTTCAAAGCACTCCTCGAATAACTTTCAATGCACACCACAAATAAAACTTTATTCTATGCATTTTAAATATGATTTAATGTACAATAGTTATTTGTGCATAAAATGCATTCTTTCCCAAATATTTCAGCTCAAAAGTTGGGAGTAAATATGATCGACGAAATATAGAATTCATATTTTCCCGGTCACATGCCTCATCATATTTAGGACTAGATCACCGAACGAAAGTTACATCTACATTCCAAACTGATTTGTTTTTTGCCGTTACAGAGAAATATCAACTAGAATTAGTGTTTGCTTATAATTTTCTTTCTACTAATCTGGGCAATTTTTCGCCGCAAGCTTGTTGCATTTTGTGTGAACATGTCCGTGTATTTACTCTAAATATTTCGGAAATTCTATGTTTTAAGACATAATATAAACTATATATATTTTCATTTTTAGTCTGTATGAACTGATAAAACATTAATCAAATTGCTAAATTTAGGTAAAATCTAGCAGTTAGAAATCCTTAAACGTCCGTGCGTATAACGTATGGGTATTTTTTTAAATCTAGAATTTGTTGGCCAAGAATTAGAAGTACGTGCTACATATGGGTGCTTGTTATATACAAATACTTACGGTATTATTAGGATAATAATATACAATATATTCTGCTGAATATATAATAAAGAATATACAATATATTATATATAAAGATATATAAGAAAAGACTGTTCAATTTACATTGAAGCCAACAAAAGCCAGAAATGTTGATGGTCTCAATTTAAATGAAAATTACTTCAACAAAAAGAAAAAAAATCAAGACAAGATCAAGGTTTAAAAGCAACAATAAAACTCAGTTTGTTTACTCAACGAGAGACGAAAAAGATAAGTATATATATATAAATATATATGTGTGTGTGTGTGTGTGTGTGTGTGTGTGTGTGTGTGTGTGTTTTCACATACATACATACACTGATTAATATATTTCTCTCTCTCTTTGTCTCTCTCTCTCTTTCTCACAATATATATATGTATTGGCTTAATGGGTAGAGTGTTTGGCAGTTGCCTGGGAGACCGGGGTTCAATCCCAGGTCGCGTCTTATCAAAGACTCAAAAAATAGTACTTGATGCCTCCTTTCTTAAGACTCTCTATTATAAGGTACGTATCAAGTGTAAATTAATGCAATCTAGGGAAAGGAGTAGCACTTTCCCCTACACCTCGGTGTAGTAGCCACTGAAAAGGGAGCCTCCGGGTCACCCTCGACTACTGTCGCCAACTTTATATATATATATATATATATATATATATATATATTTACCCACCCCTCAGCACAAGCAGGATGAGACACAAAGTCAATTTTAAAAGAGTGTAACTGGTTTGAATTTAGAGTTTTCCTTCTCCTAGATCGGTTGCCGTACCAAGTTTGAGTAGCCCAGTCAGCCCTTTTATTTACTGGCAGCGGGAGGGATAATTGTTTGATTCAAATCTTCCCTCATAGTATTAACACAACGTGAAATGCAAACAGCTTCGTTAAGGATTTTGAAATCGTATCAGACTGTGTCCATTTCCTATGTGTCCGTTACACTACGAACGCCTCCATATTGTTTTGAATGTGCTTTACGTATATATTTATATATATATATATATATATATATATATATATATATATATATATAGGAACAATTGAAACCATGTAGAATAAAGCTCTACCAAAATCTATTAGGTTACAGAGAAGAATCCTTGAAACCTGAAGAGACTTTCTTCTTCAAAGAGTCTTGTAAAAACCATTTGTTAGAACTGGTACAAAAAAATCGAATGGTGATATTAATTATAAGTGGTTAAAGTCCACACCGAGTAATAATTAACAAACGAACAGAAAAAAAAACCTGCTGTCTTGTGGAATTTTCCGTCGCAGTGGTCCACAGAGAGAAAATCAAAGAAAACGAAAAGACTGAGCAGTACTTGGATCTTGGTAGAGAACTAAGAACGCTGTGAAACATGAGAGTAATAGTGATACCAAATGTAAATGGCGCACTTAGAACACTCTGTAATATAATGACCGAGGGATTTCGGTTCATGCCTTTGGGTTTAGTTAGGCTGAGAACCTTTCGGCTCTGCACATGGGTTACTTAGGTGCAACATTGATGCAGGTGTTAACGCGGGCGCGGGCAGAGCTGGCGTGTCACTCAAAGATGTCACAATAACCCGAGAAGAGAAATGGGTGACGGAGTGCGAATGACGTCACGCACCGGAAGCGCGCGGGGGATTTTGGGAATTTGATGAAAGTTAAGAGAGTTGAAACTAGACGCCAAACGAGGAGGTTCGACTTTTGGGGCTCACTGAGGCGAGACGAATTTGCGCGCCATGGGTGCCGCACGCGATAGGGGCCAGATGAAGAAGCCAGCATAAAAAGATTGTGTCTCTCTCCTTATGTCGAAACCTTTAACTCAAAAGTAATAAAAAGGTTCCTACCTGAACAAAGAAGTCGTTACGTGTTTTCTAATTTCGATATTCCTATGTTCTTTATGTATACATGTTATCTAAATGAGTTATGGACATTCAATTTCCATTTCGCACATAGCCGTATGGTACAGCTCCCCAAAGGCTTGGAAAGAGAGTAGAGAGTGCTGGAAATCAGAGGGGAGCCAAGATCATCCAAACTACAGCAATGTTAAGATCAACGAGAATACTGAAGAGAGTCCTGGAGATTTTGAGGAGACTGTCCCTCAGAATCCGGTAAAAAACATCAGCTATGGCTGATTTGAAGAAATTGCAAGGAGGGAAATAATAATAATAATAATAATAATAATAATAATGTGCAAGAAATTTTAATTTGACTATGCCAACAAATGGTATATGCACAACCCTGCACCTGTCCTAGAAAATGACACACACAAACTCCTATGGGACTTTGACATACAAACGGATCTCCTAATCTCGACCATAAGACCAGACCTTATAATAATCAACAAAAAAAAAAAAAGAAAGAAAAAAAAGAAAACCTGCAAAATTGTCGACTTTGCTGTCCCGGCTTACCACAGAACAAAACTGAAAGAATGTGAAAAGAGAGATAAGTACCTCGACCTTGCTAGAGAATTGAAAAAACTATGGAACATGAAGGTGACAATTATACCAATTGTGATTGGTACTTTTGGCACGGTAACTAAAGGATTATTAAAGGGCCTGGAGGATTTGGAAGTTGGCGACCGAGTGGAGAACATCCAAACAACAGCATTATTGAAAACGGCCAGAATACTGAGAAGAATCCTGGAGACTTGAGGAGACTTGCCGTCACTCAATCTCCGGTGAAAGACCATCAGCTTATGCTGATGTGAAAACCTCTAATGAGTAAATAATAATAATAATGATAATAATAATCAACAGAACGACAATAAGAAGAAAACAAAAATGGGAAGAAAACAACTCTATGGAAGTTTTAAGCGACTAATAAGCAACATCTCACACGAGAAAAAATGGACACACCGAAGAAAAGCAAACTTTAAGAGAGAAACGGAATCTCTCCGGATCACAGCACAAAACAACGGGATCAGGACAAATCATATCAAAATGAGAATAGATAAGACGCAACAAAATAGCAAATGTTGGTCATGTGGTGATAGAGATGAAATGATCAATTACATAATAAGCAAATGCTGCAAATTAGCCAAGAAGGAGTATAAGACTAGACACGACTGGGTAGGTAAAGTGATCCACTGGGAGTAGTACAAGAAATTTCAATTTGACCATAAGAACAAGTGGTATATGCACAACTCAACATCAGTCATGGCGAATGACAGACACAAACTCCTCTGGGTAATGACATCTAAACGGATCACTTAATCTTAGCCAGACAACCAGACCTTATGATAATCAAAAAAAAAAAAAAAAAAGAGAACTTGCAGAATTGTGGACTTTCCTGTCCCGGCTGACCATGAGTAAAATTAAAAGAAAGTGAAAAGAAAAATAAATACCTCGACCTTAATAGAGAACTAAAAAAACTGTGGAACCTGAAAGTGACGTTTATACCAGTCATAATAGGTGCTTTTGGTACAGTCACCAAAGGATTAATAAAGGGACAGGAGGACTTGGAAGTTAGAGGACGAGTGGAGACCATCCAAACTACTTCATTACTGAGATCGGCCGGAATACTGAGAAGAGTCCTGCAGACTTGAGGAGACTTGCTGTCACTCAGACTCCAGTGTAAGACTATCAGCTAAGCCTTCTTTATAGAAGAATAGTTGTGCAACGTTTTGACACGTGGATAAAGAGATTCAAATTTTTCCCATGGGTATTGGTCCAAAAGTGAAACACGATTGCACGAATGAAGTTCGAACTCGCTTACTCCGATGTCACAGACAGGAACGTTAACCACTATGCCACGCACACTCTCCTAGAAGTCATCAGATTAAGTGGCTGGTTGTCTGAGTTTTATGGCATATCAACCTTTGTAGGTTATTTAATGATAAATGCATTCTTTTTAAATAATCAGTTCTATTAAAAAAATTCAGTTTAACATTAGTACACAGTCTAATTGTCAAAAACATTTCTATTTCAAGCTATTCAGTTTATTCAAATAATTTAGCAAGCTCAGTCTAGTATGAGTATAGATTTTATTTACACTCACTTAAATGTCAAATCAGTTCTACATTAAACAATTCAATTGAGTGTAAGTACAGTTTCAATGTCAAAAACAGTTCCATTTCAAACAATTTAGTTTAGCATAATCACGCAATTTAAATGTAATCACAGTTTAATTGTCAAAAATAGTTCTATTTCAAGGTATTCAATTTAGTCAAACAGTTATAATTCAAACAATTCAGTTTAGCATCAGTATGCTGTTAATTCTCTTTAACCCATAGATAGTGCCCTATCATGTACGACCAGTCCGGGCCAGAGTGGACCTGGAAGCAATGGCAATGAAGGAGTACTGTAGGAGTACTATTGTATTTACAAAGTCTATTCAATGCAAATATGAACAATTATATTTCGTAGTTTTAATACTGGTAGATCATTTTGACGCGGTCAAATTTAAAAGTGATTCACAAGCTGAAAAAGTCTAAGCACCGCTGGCTGTTTTTATATTTTATAACAGAATTTTCCACCACAATGTTTTGATTAAAAACATTGTATACTTGATGAATGTTAGTTGTTTTTATCTATTCATTCATTGTGTTACATGCGAATTTTGGTCTATAGGACATTTTATTAATCAAGAAGAAGCCCTTGCTGAACTGATTTCTCTTATCTCGTAGTCGGCTGTTAAATAAGTTAGAGCATTTAGCAATTTGATGATTCACAGCGAAATCATCGCCAATGATTTTTTTGTAATAGAAGAATTTGCAATAACTTTCTACACTAAAAGCATTGACAATGTCTTTCTAGTTGTCAAAATTTCTGAGACGAAGCTTGTATTTTTATCATAAAGAGTTTTCGGACTATTGTCTTCATCTTTATTGTTATTTCCACAACGTTTCGGCCGACATATACTCCGGCCTTCTTCAGGTTATTTTCGAGCTCGGGAACCTTCAACCTCCAGATGATTGTCTCCTTAGAAGCTTAGCGAACCAATGCCTATAGTCCGAAAACCCTTAATGATAAAAATGTCTTTCTGCAATAAAATCATTTTTGTGCACCAATAGATCTATGAATATCTTTTTCAACACACACACACACACACACACACACACACACACACACACACACACACACACACACACAACCATTACTGTTCTCCTAGTCGTGTATGGCATGTGGCAGAATGCGTTTGCTGGATGTTGGGTTAGCAATTTCATGATTCACTTTGAAATAATCTCCAATGAATTTTTTGTAATAGAAGAATTTATAATACCTTTCTACACTAAAAGCATTGACAATGTCTTATGGTAAATTATCTACAACGCCTTTCAGTTATATAACTAATTGCAATGAATTTTTTCTAATTATTTCATCCAGTGCAGACTTATTTTAAAACAACAATATCAAATAATTTTTATTTTGCTTGTAACTCGACATAATGAATCTTTAGGAGCTCCAGCATATATAAACTTTACGACATAAAATATTATGGTAAAAGTGTATATATTTATGGGCAATACGGTATATGTGTTTATCGATCCGTGTATATCTTTTTAAACATGTAATATAATGGCCGAGGGATTTCGTTTTATATATCTTGCATTTCAGTTAAGTAAGGCTGAGAACCTATCGATTAGCGCATGGGTTAGTTAGGTGCAACATGAGAGCAGGTGTTCACGCGCGCGCGGGGAGGATGTGTCATTCAGAGATGTCAAAATAAAAATCCCAGAGAGATTTAAGACCAGGGGATGTGAATGAGGTCATGCACCGGAAGCGAGCGCGGAGGATTTTGGGGATTTGAAAAAAGTCAGGGAATTGAGTTTTAGCATCCGAAGAAGACGGTTGACTTTCGGGGCTCGCCGAGGCCTTGCGACGGGTGCCGCACGTGGTTTGGGACAGATGGAAAAGTCAGCATAGAAAGATGGTATCTCTCTCCTTATTTCGAAAAACCTTTAAACTCAAAGGTAATAAAAAGTTTTGTACCTGAACTAAGAAGTCGTAAGTGTTTTTCGTGTTTCGGGATTCCTATGTTATCTATATATGAGTTATGAACATTCTATGTACATATCATGTATTCATGTATGGGTATGTTGCAAACACAAACAGACGTATATATATATATATATATATATATATATATATATATATATATATATATTTACAAATCTAATATCTACCAGCATTCACGGTACCAGAAAAAAAAACCCGCCAGGAACAAGAGATAACAGTATCTCGAATCACCGCCCGGGGGAAAAAGAAAAAAATTATATGTCAAAAAGAAAGAAAAGGCCAACCTCGCCCGACCCCTTGAAAAAAATCAAGGGATACATAGTCAGTTGGTCAAAATAAAACTAAAAACCTTCTGCGAATCCTGCAATTCTAAAATTACAAAAGTGCTCAACACAAGTGGAGCCAATTATAATATATATATATATATATATATATATATTTTAACCAGTCCTGTTAAACCGGAGTCGGTAATAATTCCGTCAGGACAATAAGATTATTCAACTACGAACATTTAAATTTTCCTGGTTAAGTGCTTAATATAACTGACATCACAGAGGAATAATTCCTTTAAGAAAAACAAAAACAGATTACATTAGGATTATGAATTCATTTCCATCCTTTTATGGGTTTGATATGAATATTGATATGATTTTGATTCATATCAATACCCATAACAGGATGGAAATAAATATATAATTCTATTATAACCGGTTTTTGTTTTTCGTAAAGCTATATATATATATATATATATATATATATATATATATATATATATATATATATCATAACAGTGTTGGTTGTCACTGTCTCATTTTGTGGTTTTTTGGCAGACCAAATGCGATGTAATTTGGGGAGCGCTTAATATCTGTGATAGAGCTATCATATGATAATAATAAGTAAATATATATTAGTTTTTATATAAATTCAAAAGCGTGGAAGCTTGACTGCGATCCCGGGTTTCATACCGTTTTATTAACGACACTCATCAGGCAGAGAACGGAAGTTAATGTTTATCTTTTTCGTTCTCTGACTTTCTCCTCAAAATGTCACGCAAACACTCTGAAATTTTCGAATTCAAGCTTCCAACGTGAATGTCAAGTAATACAGCCTGCTGTTTTCAAAGTTCTGGAGAAATGAATAGCGTCATAAAAAACTGCTTTCCTCACAGACAGCGCATAACTGACTCTAGTTAGCTGCACAGTAGACAGAGCATGTGGGTGAAATTAATAACTTAGAATGGCAATAATTTATACATTAGACCTAATGCATTTATATACACACGCATATACACTTAATTATATATATATACATATATATATATATATATATATGGAGAAATGGTAGATTTGGTAAATCCGACAAGATGTGAAAAAATAAGTGGAAAAGTGGATAAACTGGTTTATCCACTTTTTTTACACACACACACACACACACACACACACACACACACACACATATATATATATATATATATATATATATGAGCTTATGTATGTATGAACGTTTATCTAAGTGTATTTTCTATGTGCGCGTGTGTGTGTTTAGTTGGTTGGTTGGTCGGTTCTGCAAAACGTCAACGTTTGCCAAATTCAGTGCTTTTTTAAATACTTTCCTTGATTCCAAGAAACTAATGATAATCTTTCGAAAATTACCCATTCTTAACACATAGCGACCAAGATATACAGTACTCTACTTCGCAACCGCATAGAACCCAAAATTGACAATTTACTTGGGAAGAACCAAAATGGGTTTCAGAGAAATAGATCCACACCACAAATTTTGACAATCCGTCGAATTCTTGAAGGTGTACGTGCAAAAGACCTAGAGGTAACAATATTATTTGTCGACCTCGCCAATGCCTTTCACTTCATACAAAGACAAAAGATGGACCAAATACTACTCGCCTACGGCCTACCGTCGCTATAATGATGCTATATAGAAAAACGAAAGTAAAAGTCCGCTCACCGGATGGAGACACAGACTACTTCGATATTGTAGCAGGTGTCCTGCAACGAGACACATTAGCCCAATACCTCTTTATCTTCTGTCTAGACTACGTGCTTAGAACGACTATGGATAAAATAAAAGAAAACGGTTTCAAGCTAACAAAGGAAAGAAGCAGAAGGGACCCCGCATAAACAATTACTGAAGCTAACTTCGGCGATAACATTGTGGTTCTGGCAAATACACCTGCCCAAGCAAAAACCTTGCTACAAAGTCTGGAACAAGCAGCTACGGGCATAGGCTTCCATATCCATGCACACAAGACGGAATATATGTGCTTTAATCAAAGAAGTGACATCTCCACACTAAACGGTAGCTCTCTGAAACTAGTAGACAAGTTCACCTACCTAGGAAGCAGAGTTTCATCAACCGAAACAGACATCAATACGTGACTAACAAAGGTGTGGACAGCTATAGATGGGCTATCGGTCATATGGAAGTCAGACCTGACCGATAAAATAAAACGCAGTTTTTTTTCATGCAGCGGTCGTGTCGACACTGCTCTATGGATGCACTACATGGGCGCTAACTAAACGTAAGGAGAAAAAGCTTGACGGCAACTACACAAGAATGCTGCAAGCAATATTGAACAAGCCTTCCAGATAGCAGTTCACAAAGCAGCAGCTATATAGCCACCTACGACTCATCACGAAAACTATCAAAGTAAGATGAACCAGACATGCGGGACACTGCTGCAGAAGTAGGGATGAACTCCTAAGTAACAAACTCCTGTGGACCCTTTCACATGGACGAGCAAAAGCAGGTCGACCAGCTAGAACCTACGTACACCAGCTCTGTGCCGATACAGGATGTAGACTTGAAGACCTACCAGAAGTGGTGGTGAGAGAGGGTCAGGGATATCCATGCTGGCAGCGTGACATGATGATGATGATGAAGATGATGAATGATAATCATTTGTAATGATAATAAACTAATGAGGAGGTCCCGTGGTGTAATGGTTACCGTCGTAGGAAATGGACACGGCAACACGAGTTCAAATCCTGGACGAGACTGATTGTATTCCACATAGCACTAATACCCTTGTGAAAGTTATGAATCCAATTATTCCCCCTCCAGCTAAGGGTAAATAGAAGGGCAGACTAGGTTCTTCAGCCTTGGTGAGGAAACTAGTTAAGGAGAAGGAAAACTCTGAATTCAAATCTGTTAAACTCCGCTTAAAAATTGAGCTTCTGTCATATCCTGCAAGAGCGGAGGGGTTGGTAAATATGGATAATAAACTAATGATAATCATTCAAAAATTATCTTGCCCAGTCGACTGGGGCTGTAGAATACACCAGCTCCACCCCTGCAGAAGGGTAAGACCCCACAATGAGTGTCCTAGATATGATACTAAACAATCTGATGGTGAGGTTCCAGTGATGCTGGGGCTTTGGGGAATGCGGAGCCACCCTTCATTGCTATTGCTCCCAGGTCCGCTCTGGCCCGGAGTGGTAACACCTGATAGGGCCCTATCTATAAGTTCAATAGAACTAACGGCATACTTATGCTAAACTGAATTGTTTGACTAAACTGAGTAGCTTGAAATAGAAGTCTTTTTGATAGTTAAACTCTACTTACATTTAAACGGCGTGCTTATGCAAAACTGAATTGTTTGAAATGGAACTGTTTTTGACATTGAAACTTTACTCACACTAAGCTGAATTGTTTAATATAGAACTGTTTTGACATTCAACTGTGTGTAAACAAAACCTGTACTTATACTTAACTGAATTAGCTGAATTAGAACTGATTGACTAAACTAAACAGCTTGAAATAGAAATGTTTTTCACAATCAAACTGTACTTACATTTAAACTACGTACTTATTGTTTGAAATAGAACTATTTTCATAAACATGGATTTGGCGTTATATAACCTACAAAGGTTGATATGCCATAAAGCTCAACTAACCAACTAAAAATCAAAAATTACCCATTCTTAACACAGCATTGTATGATTTTAAGTAATTAATCTTATCTAATGATAATCATTCACATTTAAATGGTTTCAAGTATTCTTATGTAAAAATACTAATTTTTCAACCACTCTGGGTAAACCATGAACAGGACTCCAGTAAGTACTCCGATTTTTGGTAAGGGTGGACGTAGGAATAATGGCAATTAAACGTTAGCTGGGATTGAAACTCAAACAACTTCTTCCAGTATCATCGGGTTCATTTCCTATAGCGATAATCATTAACTCGAGCTGCTGAAAGTCGAAGACGGCTTCATCAAGGACAGAAAAAATTAAAAGTAAATAAAATGAATAATTTTCGAGAAAGAAAATATCGAAAAGTATGTAAGCAATCAATCTGTTAAATGTGTGTGTGTGTGTGTGTGTGTGTGTGTGTGTGTGTGTGTGTAATTAGGCAGCATTCGATCGTTCAAACAAGTCTGGTAAAAGGATATAGACACATATTTTCTATACGATTTTATCAAGATCCTTTACAAAAATTCTAATTTCAGATTTGATTTGGTAGATAAATTCACCAAATGTTTCTTCCAAAGCGATTTCGGACTCTTCATAGGTTATCATCGGTGGGAGGAAGTTTCACAAACGCAAACAATAGTTTATAAAATATGCAAAAATATTTTTTATATACGTAGATTGATCTATAGATAGTTGGATTAAACAAAGATAGTAAGAAAAAAAAACTGACGTTGATAAAGACGGATGGATACGTTGTGGAATGTTTATAATCGGTAGATATGAACTAAATAATATATATATATAGAAAGAGAGAGAAAGAGAGAGAGAGAGAGAGAGAGACTGATGTGATATGGACTTTTAAAATAAATTTTGGAACTCACTTGCATCACACACATTTCAAATAGAACGCTACCAACGAAATTGGAATATTTTTAAACATTCTCACCTTTCATTTCATTTAATAACTCACAATATATATATATATATATATATATATATATATATATATATATATATATATATATATATATATATACATTGAATATGAATAGCATGTGTTGAAACAACTAAAGATTGCACGTTTAATGTTTAAATACCTTTTCTTTTCCAGAGAATGGTAGTTATATAACTGGACAGAAAAAAACATAAAAGCATTAAACATTGAATTCTAGTATAGATAGATAGATATATAGATAGATAGATATCAAAGGATATCAATTTTTAAACCCCTTATATCTAATTTCTCCTGTAAATATAATCTACAATTACTTTCTACAATACCTTGCTTGGTTGAAGACAATTTTTATGATTTGATCAAGAACGAGTGATGTGTGAAATTTGTACCTTTATGGAATTTTTTATCTTGAAAAACACAACTTTCTTAAAATTTAAGTCAAAAGCTTTGCTGAATGAGAATTGTATAAAGGTTATCTATCTATCTATCTATCTATCTATCTATCTTTGTCTTTTCGCATGTATGTATGTATGTATCTATCTATCTATCTATCTAAATTACACCGGGAAAAAAAAACTTAACTTGAATACATCCAAAGGCAAATCGATAAAACAAGAAATTCTTTTTTAAGATAAACATAGCAGACAGGAAATGAAATCAGCCGAGGGAAAAGTGCATCAAGATCAAAACTAAAAGCTACTAGCCAAGAATAAAGACTTCAGAAGTAGAAAGAACATTTCAAGAATCTTTATATACAGTCCTTTCAACTTTTTTCAAAAAATGAAAATAGTTGCAGTGTGCGATATCTGGCTAAAAGCTAATTACAGACCGAAAAAGCTTAAGATATTCTGTTAATAGACACGGGATTTTCTTTAACAAATATTCCTCATGAGTTTTAAACAAGACATCATTAAAATTACAAGTGAAATTCTATTAGAAACGAACATTTTCTGTTATATTCAATGTTATACAGTAGGAAGTAATCTATCTATCTATCTATCTATCTCATTCTGCTCATATCTATCTATCTATCTTTTTATCTCATACTTACGTTTGAATTTTAAAAGGTTCCCTAAGAAATGGCAAAGCCCCTTATCTTTAGTTAAAAAAGAAATTTAAATATGAATAAAATGGAAAAAACAAAGAAAATTAATGGCGAAAAAAGACAAAACAACAACATCAACAAAAACGAGAATCTAATCAATGAACGATACTATATCCGTGTACAGAGATGTATGGGTATATCTTAAATATATCTATAGATATATGTATACACATTATATATATATATATATATATATATATATATATATATATATGCTGTTAACCATAGACTGTTTCGTTGTACCATAACACTTCAGTGTGGCTACACATCTTGGAGCTTCGAGATGGGATCGAATCACGCCCAACTTAACGTAAGACTTATTGTCATACTACTGAGCTATCTGGCGACATAGGTCAGCTCGTGAATTATAAGGCATTAGGAAGTAGCTTTGGTTTATATTAATCTATCTATCTATCAATATATATATATATATATATATATATACGAGGATCATTAAATAAGTTTCCAGACTTTTTTCGTATGGGCACTTTTATTGATAGTACACACATGAAACTCTAGTCCCCTCTTTCATCTCCTTAATTGTCTCATAACGACAGCCTCTGACCTTAACCAAAAGTCACTGGGAGCAACGTCTGAACTATAGGGAGGATGAGAAACTGTCTTGATGCTCATCTTGCTCAAATAGTCTGTGACAAGGATGGAGTTGTGGACTGGTACATTGTCTTGGTGGAAATGCTACTGACCCGATTTGAAGAGTGCTCGCCTCTTCCCAAGGAATCTCTTCCTAAACTCCCTTAAAACCTCAACATAGTAACCATAACCCTAACCCTTTGGCCAATCAACTCTGGTGATCTGACTTCCTTACTCCGCCCACACCTATCATCATCCCTCACAGACTCCCTGCCTTCCTTGAATCTCTTATGCCACTCAAAAACTGATGCTCGATTCATGCAAGATGCTCCAAAAGCAATCTGAAGCATTCCATACGTTTCTGGCGGCATTTTATTGTTAATGAGGGAAGGAGAGAATATACTTTGACAGCGACAGACACGTTCTGCTTTCCTTCGAGCTTGGGGATTTAATGCTCGTGCTCCAAATCTCAAGTTTATCATTGGGGAAATATTCCCTTTTTTCTCCTCTATCTTATCAGAGCTATTCTTTCCTCCAGTAATTTGTCTTTTAATCACGTCAGCATGGATGCAGCAATATAAATTTAAATATACTTAAATTGTATGTTAACTTACTTGGGATTTTGTGGAGTTTATTCTGTTCTCTTTTTCCCCTCGTTATTTCCACAACGTGTTGGTAGAAGAATACACGTCTTATTTCAGATAAGACCAAGATTAATAATCGTCTCTTTCCTCATGGACAAGTTTTTTCTTTGGGTATTCGTTTAACGAGGCTTAACATAACTCAGAGTTTGAATTCATTCAAAGGAGAACTTTTTTTCTTTTCTCTCTATGTTCCTTGCGCGGTATGACTTTGGAATTCGGGTTTCTTCCATATCCAAAATTCTGTTCTTAGTTTTTTCAACGAACAACAGGCAACACCTTACGTGTCTTTATCCTTCGACGAATAAATGGCCACTAGTTTCCGTAGTTTGAAAATTCACCACGTGTTGGCTTTTTGGATGTTTCTTCCTTAATACCTAGCATGGTCACAGGTTTGTCTCTCCGCCGACTTATACATGGCTAATAGGGAGTGGGGTTCTCCCATGCCCATGTCACCTTGTACTAGATAGAGACCGTTGAAGAGAGACGGCTTTCCCACTTCCATTATTCTGCTAATACTTGCTTACTACTATAGTCAGCTCTGGCCAGCGAGTCGCAACTCCTATCCCCATAACACGGCGAATGTATTAGGATGTCATATTTCCTTGTCACAGCAGACATACCCATACAGACATATATATATATATATATATATATATATATATATATATATATATATATATATTGGGTGCGATTGGAAAACTTTTATCATTTTAAACTTTTACTTTTATTCATACGCTTTTGGGTTTTTTTTTTCAGGTTTTGTCTACTGTGTAGCAAACTAAATTAGAACGAACATTTTCTGTAGAATTCCGTGTCACACAGTACGAAAGTAATATATATATATATATATATATATATATATATATATATATATATATATATATATATATTGTTATCTATCTATCTGCTTGTTATCTATCTATCTATCTATCTCTGTTTGTTATCAATCTTATTTTGTGAATATTTGACTGTCTATTTATCTATCTGATGGCGAGTTTGTCGATCAATCTCACTTTTTTTAGAAATGAAAATAGAGAATATACAAAATAAGATTATTTGAAAATTGAAGGCTGTTGAATTTAAAAACCCAAAGGGGTAAGTTGGGGTTAGATGTTTGTGCGAATCGGTGAGAAACGGAATCGTGGCTTGGCATCAAAGGAGATACGTTGATAAACCCTTTCAAAGTCTTTCTTTCTCCCTCGTGTTTATGTTGAACTGCACCGAAATTGTCCCAATATGAATAAACCCTTTTTGTATCTGAATAACATGAGTCACCTATTATCTTTTGAATTTAATATTCAAGATGAGATGAATAATGTTACAGAATGCCTATTTAAGTGAAATGTTTAGTGTTGCCTTGAATTGGGATAGTGGCTGCAAAAGAAACTCCAACATCCAGCAAACACATTCTGCGATATGCCATACACGACCAGGAGAACAGTAATGGTTGTGTGTGTGTGTGTGTGTGTGTTGAAAAAGATATTCATAGATCTATTGGTACACAAAAAAGATTTTATTGCAGAAAGACATCTTTATCATTAAGGGTTTTTGGACTATAGGCATTGGTTCGCTAAGCTTCTAAGGAGACAGTCATCTGGAGGTTGCAGGTTCAATCCTGACAGCAAGGGAGAAACAATACAGGAATACTTAACACTTGTACCCGCTTATGGCTAACAGAATCAGAACAGGCGACCCCCGTGGATATAATAAAGGACGTAGTTCGAAGTTCCGTGAAGGTTCCCGAGCTCGAAAAACATCTGAAAAAAGGTCGGAGTATATATCGGCCGAAACGTTGTGGAAATAACAATAAAGATGAAGACAATAGTCCGAAAACCCTTAATGATAAAAATCAACAAGCTTCGTCTCAGAAATTTTGACAACTAGAAAGACATTGTCAATGCTTTTAGTGTAGAAAGGTATTGCAAATTCTTCTATTACAAAAAATTCAATGGAGATGATTTCGCAGTGAATCATCAAATTGCTAAATGCTCTAACTTATTTAACAGCCGACTACGAGATAAGAGAAATCAGTTCAGCAAGGGCTTCTTCTTGATTTGATATTAATAAAATGTCCTATAGACCAAAATTCGCATGTAACACAATGAATGAATAGATAAAAACAACTAACATTCATCAAGTATACAATGTTTTTAATCAAAACATTGTGGTGGAAAATTCTGTTATAAAATCTCATAAAACCAGCGGTGCTTACACTTAGTGAATCGCTTTTTAAAATGACCTCGTCAAAATGTATTAAAACTACTAAATAAACTTTGTTTTGTAATATATATTACATATGTATTATATAAGTACAGAAAATACTTTATATATACAATAGAAGTTCACCGAGGCATCTCTGGTGTTGTAAAGATAGACAAGCAAACCTTCACAAGTGAGTTTGCGAATCATTAGTGTTGGGTATCACCTACCTTTTCAGCATATTGAGCTGTTCTATCTGCCATATATGGCAGTAGCGGAGATCAGTCTGGAAAGGATAAGCCAAAGAGTCAGACCAGAAGAGCCGTTCCTATTGTTGAAGTATATCCTTACTCTATCACTAATCCTATGTTCTTATTACTAACAGTCGCTCTCTTGTAAATACTCTTTCCTATAAATATAACTATTTCCCTCACATATCGTGGTTTGTCTTATTATTATTACAACTTGTGTTCACTAACCAGAACACAACAATTAGGTACCTCATTCATATGGCCTTGTGCCACATCTAAGCAAAAAAAAAAACCTTAGTAAATTACAACAACATAGTTTCACCTACATTACATCAATCACTGCACGAACCCTCACAACCACAATCAAATTGAATTCATTCATGGACACTGCACTACACCGAGAGGGTTCCCCGCCATGCAATGGCTAACGTGGAGAAATGAGAGATTGTAGTTAGCAAGTTCGAACTCCAGTCAGGCTATTACGTTTACTTTCAAACTAAAACACTTAAAAAAGGGTATGAACCCCAAATACCTCCAAGCTAACGGTTAAATAGTACCACTACTGTTTTTCTACAAGAATGGCTTTGGCATTAAATAACCCACGAAGGTTGATATGCCATTAAACAAAGAAACCTTAAATAGTACCACTGCTGTTCTACAAGGATGGCTTTGGCATAAAATAACCCTGGAAGGTTGATAATACAAGAAAATTATTTTAAAATTCTGGCATTTTATTATTTCTACAAGACCATTCTGCAAGCTTTTGGAGAACGATCTTCCTAGTTAAGAATTACAATAATAATAAAAAAAACATACCCAAAAAATGTAGCTTTTATTGAAAAATAAAGAATTTAAGTATTTTGATATCCCCAGAGAAAGTAATCACAACTTCGATTTAGTTTAGTTATTTAGGTTTTAGGGAATATCAACCTTTGTAGGTTATTTAATTCCTAATCCTTTTTTTTTACACATGTACTGGTCTACTCCAAAAAATTCAGTTTATCATAAGTATGCAGTTTAATTATAATAACATATTTATTTCAAGTTATTCAGTTTTGTCAAACAGTTCTAATTCACACCATTCAGTTAAGTATAAGTATAGTTTTTGTCCAGACACAGTTAAATGTCAAAGCTCCAGCATCACTGGAACCTCACCATCGGATTAGTTAGTGTTATATGCAGGACCTTCGTTGGTGTGGGGTAACCCCTCTGCATAGGTGCAGTCAGTGTATTCTACAGCCCCAGCCGACTGGGTAAGTTGAAACTTGTGGATGAATTTACCAAGATGGTCCCGAGCGCTTTCGGACCTTCTTCAGCCATCATCAGGGTTTGTTTGCGTGTATAAAGAGTGTTTTTTAAAAGAGTTTTTGAAAGAGTTGTTTTAGGTTTTTTCTAACATTACAAAATTATGCAAACGCAGAATCGGATAAAACTGAGATGCTGATAAATTTTAAAAACAGAACACTATCAACGGAAATAGAATATTATCAAGAAATATTGAATTAAAAAAACAAACAACCGATGATGGCCTGTAAGTGGTCCGAAAGTGATTGGAACAATTTTGGTAAATTCATCCATTAATTCCAACCTGAAAGGACCTTAATAAAATGATATAGACAAAATGTGTCTTTATCATTTAATCAAACATGCTTAAATGAAAGACTGCTACCTAACCACACACACACACACACACACACACACACATATATATATATATATATATATATATATATATATATAAAGAATATATCTATACATATATATATATAAAGAAAATATGGTTGAGAATATATATATATATATATTCTCAATCATATGTCCAAAACAATTAAACCTTCTTAAGAGTAGGTGAATTTTTAAATAAAACAAAAAAAAAAGAAGAAAGTTTTAAATATCTAATTTTCGTTCGTAACGTTCTGTTTCAAATTTGAGTTATTTAAATAATGTTCCTAAAAGCGATAAATATCTACCGAAAAATCTAAAAGAAATTTCAAAACGACCGCGGGTGTCCTCGTGGTGTAATGGTTAAAGCGATGGACTGCGGAATTTTAGTAAACGAGTTTGTATTCCAGTCGCGCTATTACGTTCACTTTAGGACAAATACCCTAGGGAAAGGTAGGAACCCCCTTATCCTTCCAGCTATGGGTTAAATAGTTCCACAACTGTTCTTCTAGAAGAATAGCTTTGGTATTAAATAACCTACAAAAGTTGATATGCCATTAAACAAAGAAACCAAACCAATCAGCCAGACGAAATTTCTCGTACAAACTGTTTCCCTACAAGAAATACATCAACAAAATCTGCTCCTTTCCACAACCTGTTTCCCGCACCCCACTAAAAACTTTTTTTACTACAAAACGATTCTCTACATGTAAACTTTCAATAAAACCAGATTCTTTCTACAAACCGGTTCCCTACAAATGAATTCCCACATAACAGACCTTTCTGATTCCCCCTTTTTAAAACTTGATGTGGCATTAAATGACCGTGGAGGTTGATATATATATATATATATATATATATATATATATATATATATATATATTCTGCTGTATGTCGTCTTATTTGTCTCGTGCACTTAGGGTTATGTTCCAGTTTGAGTACGAAACTGTTTATCCCATATTATAAATCAATCGATACTCTTCTTGTTTATTTCTTTTGTTTTTACTTATTATTTTTTATTTTGTATTTGTCTTTTAGTCTGTTTGATTTAATTAGCCGAATTGGTTGAGTGTTTGCCAATGGTCCGGTAGACTGGGATTCAATCCCAGATCGAGTTAAACCAAAAACTAAAAAAATGGTACTTGACGCCGCCTTGTTTAACACTCAGCATTATAAAGTACGGATCAAGAGTAAAGTGGGACGGAGTAGCGCCCTTCCCTACACATCAGTGTAGTAGCTATTGAAAAGGGAGCCTTCCGGTCGCTCTCGATTATGGTCAACTTTCGTTTTTATCTTTATCGTTTATCTTTACTTTTGTTTTTATCTTTATTCTATGCGTTTCAATAAATTCAATGTGGTGCCACCATACAGAAGTACTGACATCGAAGATCTCTAATTTTATTTTCTACCTGTATGAAAGGAAACGTTGCTATTTTGATTGAATTTTTTTTGTTTAAAACATAATCTTGAAGATGCACATACACCAAGAGAATCGAACAGATGGACACACACACACACACACATACACACACACACACATAGATTACATACACGTATATATACAAACCATACACACTACCACAGCGCACATCGACACACACACACATGCACATGTACGCACATACGCATACACAAACTTCTTCAAATTTAAACCCCTTACACGCAAATGCATACGCATACACACACACACACACTCACTCACTCACTCACTGAGAGAATACCCGTACACATGCAAACTAAAACACACAACCACACACGCACATGGGCATGCGCACACACACACAGGTACGCATACATGCTTAAGCCAAAATCTTCTCACACAAAGCCCTTACACGCATATACACTCACATTCGACCCCCCCCAATCACTGACTTACGCACACGGAATACATACACATACACATACAAACCAACACATACAGCCACACACGCACATCGACATACGTACACACGTAAGTAAAGTTGGCGACCGTAGTCGAGGGCGATCAGAAGGCTCCCTTTTCAATAGCTACTACACCGAGGCGTAGGGGAGGGCGCTACTCCTTTCCCTGGATTGCTCCACTTTACCCTTGATACGTACCTTATATTGCTGAGTGCTAAGCAAAGAGATACCAAGTACCGTTTTTAAAGTCTTTGGTATGACGCGACCTGGGATTGAACCCAGATCTTCCACCATTGGCATACACTCTTCCCACTGTCACGTACGTATACGCATATACGCATACACCAACATATCCATACTCAAACCCCCTTACATGCATGTGCACACTCACGCGCACACACAAACACATTCACTCACGCACACAAAATACATACACACACATACAAACCAATACATACAACGACACACGCACGTAGACACATGCACACACGCACATGTACCCCCACATCCACACATCAACATTTTCAGACTCAAAACCTTTGCACGCATATACATACACATGCTCACACACACACACACACGCTCACAAAATACATACACATACACATAAAAACCAACAGACAAAACTACACATGCATATCGACACACGCACACAAGCACATATATACACACACGCATACGCCCAAATCTTCATACAAAAACCACTTTATACGCCTATACATACACACGCACACTCACTAATGCACACAGAATACATGCACGTACACATACAAACCAAGAAACACATACACACATCTCTAATATAATGGCCGGGGGGATTTCGTTTTATGCCTTTGGGTTTAGTTAGGCTGAGACCGTTTCGGCTCAGTGCATAGGTTACTTAGGTGCAACATTAACGCAGGTGTTAACGCGCGTGTGGGCGGAGTGAACATGTCACTCAGAGATGTCACAATAGCCCGAGATGGGAAACGGGGCTAGCAAGTGCGAATGACGTCACGCACCGGAAGCGCACGGAGGATTTTGGGAAATTTTGAAGAAGTCAGTGAGTTGAGATGAGACCTGCCCCGGGGGAAGACGGTTGGCTTTCGCTTGCTCGCGGAAGCCTTAGGCAGGTGTCGCACAAGATGGTGGGGGGCAGATGAAAAAGCCAGAATAGGAAGATTGTGCCTCTCTCTCCTTAAGTCGAAGAATCTTTAAACTGAAATGTAATAAAAAAGTTTCGTACCTGAACAAAGAAGTCGTAAGTGTTTTTCGTGTTTCGAGATTCCTATGTTCTATGTATATATATATATATATATGAACATTATATGTCCATTTCACTCATAGCCGTATCTGACTATGGTACAATCGACACGTGCAAACATGCAAATGCACTCGCCAATATCTTCATACTCAAACTACCCTACAAGCAAATAAATCCACATGTGCATACACTCACACACACATACACCCACGGATACACACTTACGTACGTATATATTTTTTGTTTCTTTATATATATATATATATATATATATATATATATATATATATATCATGTACTCTTTACCTTCTTTTTTATTTTATTGCCTTTTTTACTTTTAAACATTTTTTAAAAATCTGTTTGATTTACGCTGATTATTTCTTCTTATACGCCACACCTCAAACATCGGATGTAAAATAAATCTCCCTGCAAAGCCAGAATAAAATTTGTGTCTCAACCCTCTTTTACTGAACATATTTAAGTGTGTTTACTTCTTTTGTGCAAAATTTACAGCATTACGACACGATGTCGTTCAAATAATGGCTGACGTAAAACACTTGACAATGTTTTCTGACGTAATACGAAAAAAAGATGTTTCTTTAACAATTCCGGAATTCTTCCTTATACTTATCAACATTATTCATCATTCATTGTTAAAACTACTCTAATTTATCTGTCTCAATCTATCTATCTATCTATCTATCTATCTATCTATCTATGTTCGTATCCATCGATCTGTTTTAGTATCTATCTATCTATCTTTCTATGTGTCTATCTGTTTGTCTTTTTATTTATATATCCCACTCAGTTCATATCTATCTATCTATCTATCCTTCTCATACCCCAGCAACCGAAAGAGAAAAAGGGATTGAATCACGAAATCTGTTATATATATATATATATATATATATATATATATATATATATATACTAGCAATCACAAAACACCACATATCCACATACTCGGGTGAGTGATTCTTTAATGGTGTTCCCTACAAGACTACTCACGGAGTGCTAGATCATCTTTCAGCTAGCCTAATGGAAAAGATGTAGAACTCTGTCAACTCCCAATTTGGCAGCCTTTGCTTACTACTCTACTTATTTTATGTTGGGTCATCCTGATGTTATTGCTCTCTGCAACCTTCAGCAGATCTTATATTTGTTCAAATACTTATATTCAAAGGCTTGTTTGAATACTCCTTATGAACAATACCCTTGAGAAACTTGACAGTTTTTAAAAGTGGGAAGAATAAATCATATTACAGGAATTAAAAGTTAAAGGACTGCATTGGTGTGAAACTCAGTTAACAAGTGCCGCTGGCTTTGTGTCTACGCTATCCAAAGTTACACACACACACACACACACACATATATATATATATATATATATATATATATATATATACATATTGGTACGTAGGTAATTTGGTAATGAACATAAAACATAGTCATATAAATGGATACATTTGAAGAGACGAAGACGGAAAATGAAAATGAATTGTTATATACTCATACACATGACAACAGACTAATATCTATATATATATATATAGAGAGAGAGAGAGACAGACAGACAGACAGACAGAGGATAAAAGTGAGAGAAAGAGGCAGACAGACTGGGTAGACAGACTGGTATACTGTAAACCACTTATAAGGTATGAATAGACTAAAATATGAGCACCCTGATATATATATATATATATATATATATAGAGAGAGAGAGAGAGAGAGAAATCAAATAAGAAAAATATGATGGTTTGGTTTCTGTAGTTAATGGCATATCAACTTTCGTGGGTTACTCAAAGCCGAAGTTATCCTTGGCAAGGAACAGTTGTAGTACTTTTTAACGAACAGCTGGGTGCATAAAGGGCTCATACCTTTCCTGAGGATTTAAGACCAAAAGTAAACGTTATAGAGAGACTAAAGCATGAACTCACTAACTACGATTGCGCAGCTCAGCACGTTAATCACAACGCCATTCTGTCTACCACTAGAAGGTTCTGAATTAACAGAGACTGATAGATACTAACGTAGATAGATAGATAGATAGATAGATAGATAGATAGATAGATAGAAAACGATCGTCCAATTTTTACTGCAGGTGTCCATCATAAAGAATTCGAATACAGTGATATTTTTATAAGTTTTATTTCTCATATTACAAATATTTAAGTGCCCGTTTAAACGCCTTTCACCAAATAAGAAATGAAAAGACAATGAACTGAACGTTATCAATCGGAAGTTATCTTTTTCACAGAAAAGAATTTAATAGATGATTCTTAGTTTTTAATCTGTCTTACTGCGGGATTTTTTTTTTTCGTATTTTTCTTGGGAACAGATAAGACGAGATAGTACAAGCAGGTGCTCAGACACTCCCTCTGTAGGTAATGCGTACCTGCTTGCCAATGTAATTACAGTGCAAGTTAGTTTCCCCGATGTTATTTCTATGTGTTTGGATGCACCTAGATACGTGTCATCGTCTGTTTGAACATAGACATGTTTATGTACAAAGACCACAGCCATGACTCTACAAAGACATGTTTATTTCCAGAGATAGATAGATAGATAGATAGATGACTTTTACTGAATTGGGCTAAAACAAAACAAAAAAAGTGGATAATGAAAAACAGAACATTTTTTTTTATCATTGCGACAGTTTTATCTCGAAACTCCAGTAACTTAGACACACATAGGAAGTGATTATTTTCCTAGATTATTGTTGTTAAAGTTCCGTTTGTTGTAGCGAAATGTCGTACTTTTCAAAAGAGAAAATTCGCAAAAATATCAAAAAATAGAAAGTTTCTCAGAATTTCTTTTCCTTGATTTGGTATTCGAACTTGTGATTAGTCCTTTGCTAACGACTGGTAAACAGTTTTCTGAGTTTGAAAAAGGTCAAATTGTGGCTTGCAATCATTTTGGACAATTACTTTGTGATATTGTAAAGAAATCGAATCACCATCATTCATCAAGTGATTTTTCTTAAAAATTATATGAAATGATCATCAAAGAGTATATGGCCCCAAGAGAAAATCAATGAAAATATCACAAGTTTTTCAGTTTGCTTTTTCTCAATACTCAATGAACAATATTACTCGTGTAATGAACAACTTTTTGAAACGAATTTTTCACCTGAATAATAAGAGGTCGTTCAATATATGGGATATATTTTCGAAAAAGCGGCGGTCGTGTCCATACTACTATATGGATGCACCTCCTGGACGTTGACCATGTGCATAGAAGAAAAAAAAACTTGACAGTAATTGCCCAAGAATGCTACAAGCCATATTGAACAAATCCAAGTAGCAACGTCCCACAAAACAGCATTTGGTCCAGTCGGCTGGGGCTGAAGAATACATCGACTGCACCTCTGCAGAGGGATAAAACCTCCCCAACGAGTGTCCAGGACATGACACTAAACAATCTGATGGTGAGGTTCCTGTGATGTTGGAGTTTGGGGGAATACGGAGCACACATTCATGGCCATCTCTCCCAGATCCACTCTGGCCCAGCGTGGTAACACCTGATAGGACCCTATCTATGGGTTAAATAGGACTAACTGCATATTTATGTTAAATTGAATAGCTTAAAATAGAAACGTTTTTGATAATTAAACCGTACTTACATTTGAATCGCATGCTTATGCTTATGCTAACGGAACTGTTTTTTGAGATTGAAACTGTATTCACACAAAACTGAATTGTCTAATATACAACTGTTTTGACATTTAACTAGGTGTAAAAAAATCTGTACTTATACTAAACTGAATTAGAACTGCTTGACTAAACCGAATAGCTTGAAATAGAAATGTTTTTTGACAATTAAACGGTACTTACATCTAAACTGCGTGCTGATGCTAAACTGAATTATTTGAAATAGAACTATCTTCATAAAAGCGGATTTGGCGTTAAATAACCAACAAAGGTTGATATGCCATAAAACCCTACCAAACAACAACACAGCAGCTGTTCGGTCACCAACTTCCCATCTATATAACCATTCAAATAAGAAGAAAAATAGTGTCCTGGGTATGATGTGAAGCTATCTGATCGTGAGGCTTAAACTTTAGGGAAATTGGAGTAGCATTTCACTTCCATTACTCCCAGGTCCACTCTGACCCAGACTGGTAGTACATATTAAAGTCCGTTTTGAGTGTTTGCCAATGGTCCGGGAGACCGAGGTTCAATCCCAGGTAGAGTCATACTAAAGACTAAATAACAAATGGTACTTGATGCCGCCTTGCTTAACACTCGGCATATAAGGTGATGATCAAGGGAAAAGTTGAGCAATCCTGGGAATGGAGTAGCGCCCTTCCCTACACCTCGGTGTAGTAGCCATTGAAAAAGGAGCCTTTGGTTCATCCTCAACTAAGTTCGCCAACTTATCTCTCCCTTCTTTATCCCTCTCTTTATTGATCTTATAAATATTATTATTATTACTTGCTTGTTTTTCACACCAAATTAAGCTGATGGCCTTTCTACCTGGTTCAATCCCAGGTAGAGTCATACTAAAGACTAAATAACAAATGTTTAATGATATTCAAATTAAATCTCAGCCAATGATTTAATCTATTTTGTCTATTTTATTGCAAGCGGTTTTTTTCTACATGTTTTTAGAAGGAATTGAACATTTGAGTAATTGTTCGCTGAGTCTGTGTGTTAGGTTTGAAAAATCCAATCTCCGGCGTTTCAAATTTTAAAATCTCATTTAAGTGGTGTTTCAACTATTGTCTTCTTTTGACAAAAGAGAAAGTGAATTAAGTTCGTACTGTTTAGATGTTTTTTCCTTTCCCGGTTTTTCAGACAGAATTTGTTATTTAAATATTTATAAAGTTATAATCATGACGTTTGTCCTAAATTTTATACATAATTAATTATATATTGATATAAATATTTTCTTGTCATTTGAACAAACAGGATCATTTTTAAAAGAAAATGTGACAGTTGAATAATTTCTTTTTAATACACAGACAGACGTATTCCTTTTTAATACACAGACAGACGTATTTTTTGCTCAGTCGGCTGGGGCTGTTGAATAAACCGACTGCTTCTCTACAGAGGGATAAGACCTCCCCAAAGTGTGTCCAAGACATGACACTAAACAATCTGATGGTGAGGTTCTAGTGATGCTAGAGTTTTGGGTAATACAGATCACCCATTTTTTGCCATCGCTCCTAGATCCACTCTGGCCCGACGTAGTAGCACTTGATTGGGCCCTGTCCCTGGGTCAAATAGAACTAAGCTGCATACTTATGCTAAACTGAATTGTTTGAAGTAGAACTGTTTTGACATTAAACTGCATGTGAACAAATATATACTTATACTAAAATTAATTGTTTAATTAGAACTGTTTGACCTAACTGAATAGCTTGAAATAGACGATTAAACTGTGTATAAACTGAATAGCTTAGACGATTAAACTGTGAATAAACTGAATTAAACTGTGAATAAACTGAATAGCTTGAAATATGACGATTAAACTGTGCTAAACTGAATTTTTTGAAATAGAACTGGTTATTTGTTTAAGAATGAATTCGGCATTAGATAACCTGTAAAGGTTGTTATGATATGCTATAAAACCTTAACAAGTAGCCAGACGTACTTTTTATGCTGATTGATTATTTTTTCTTGTGTTTCTGATATTTGTAGAATCAAGTACATTTTAAAATGAAAACCTCGAATAAGTATTGTTAAAGATTAATGTTTGAGAATAATCATCTTTTTACTGTCGTAATCAACATGTCAGTTGTTTAATTCCCGTTACATTTGTAGTATCACTTGATAATAAAAAAATCATTGAAGACTATATTACTTTAGAGTTTTTTTCCTAACTTATTGCATATTAGCAAACAAATAAAAAAGGAAAAATTCTTATAAAAATTGTCTTTGTTCATTTTAAAAAAAAAATATTTATCAATATTACTTGAAATATAAAATTTTGCTTTTTTCGTTACCGTAAACTGTTAATTGTTTATCTTCACGAAATCGCTAGAGAACATCTAAGCAAATACCTTTTGATATTTTTTTGGATTAAATAAAATTTCTTTGATTGGATTTCTGGATTTTTAAATTCATTTTTTTTTCATTTTGAAAACTTTTAACTGTAGCGTCCGAATTTGCAGACGAACTTCATTTTATCAATACCAGAATTTATCTTTTATCTGCCGGATAGGTTTTACCTATAAATCACATCTATTTCTGTACAGAAACTATTCGCTATCTTTGTAGAAAAATTAAAATAGAATTTTTAAAATTTTGCTTAAAATTGGTAAATATTTTTTTAGAATTTTTATATTAGAAATATTTTATTTTTTTATCATAGAGAAGAGCCTACATATAATACATTTTGAAGGGACCTTGTGCCTGACTCCGAACGCCCAGAAATTGATAAATTGTTAACCCGTTGACTAGACCTCTGTGTCAAATGACTTATTAACCGCCGGGCAAAAAAGTGAACGCATCTACTATTTTAAATATTATTGTTTTGTATGAAATCTGTGTCCTTTTATTGGCTTTTCGATTATTTCTTTTCATTCTTAATCGTGCCGTCTCATCCGTCCATTTTGTATGAAATCTGTGTCCTTTTATTGGCTTTTCGATTATTTCTTTTCATTCTTAATCGTGCCGTCTCATCCGTCCATTTTGTATGAAATCTGTGTCCTTTTATTGGCTTTTCGATTATTTCTTTTCATTCTTAATCGTGCCGTCTCATCCGTCCATTTTGTATGAAATCTGTGTCCTTTTATTGGCTTTTCGATTATTTCTTTTCATTCTTAATCGTGCCGTCTCATCCGTCCATTTTGTATGAAATCTGTGTCCTTTTATTGGCTTTTCGATTATTTCTTTTCATTCTTAATCGTGCCGTCTCATCCGTCCATTCTTCGACTGGCGACTGGGAATAATGGTTGATTTGCAGTCTGGATCAAAAAAACACAACGTACACAAATTGGTAGATCAACCGTACCATCAGGTTATGAAACCAGTCAAGCGGAATCGTCAGCGGATTGAAGGCAGAGTCTCTGGCGAAGGAAAAAGGGCGGTTGGGGTGCCACATCTACGTGTCCTGTGATTTCTAAGTCTTCCAGTCCATTCACTAATCCTTTGGGGATAGTTCCAAGTTCACCAATTACAATTGGTATCACCGTCATCTTTGTGGTCCATAGTCTTTTTTTAGTTCTCTAGCAACGTCTAGGAACTTTTTTCTCTTTTCGTTTTTTCTACGATTTTACTCTGTGATCTTCCGGTACAGCAACGTCCAATATTCGTTAAGTTCCCTTTTTTTTTTGTTGACAATCACTCAGTCTGGTTGTCCGACCAGAAGGAAGTGATCCGTTTATTTCTTATAATCCTAGAGAACTTTGTGCGTCTCGTTCTCCAGGACAGATTCTAGGTGGCACATATACCATCATTCATATAGTCAAATTTCAATTTTTTGCATAATTCCTAGTGGATCACCTTCCCCACTTAGTTATGTATGTCTAGTCTTATACTGTTTTTGTGCTAATTTGCTTCATTCGCTTAATATGTGAATGGTCGTCTCGTCTCTTCTTAACATAACCAACATCTGCTCTTTTGTTGCGTGTTGTCTATTCTTATTTACTCCTCTTTTCATCGTCTTTGTATTAAGGTCTGCTGAAATCGCAAAGTCCTCTATTCGACAGGTTTTTCTTTTTTTGACTATCACTAGGTCTGGTCGTCTGGCCGAGATTATTATTATTGTTAACATTTACCCCATTGAGAATTTTTCACACAAACGTTATCTGATGGATTTTACAGGAGTTTGAGAGACAGCAAGTCTCCTCAAGGGTCTTGGACTATTCGTAGTATTCTGGCCAATCTTAATAAAGCTGTAATTTGGATGGTCTCCACTCGTCCTCATATTTCCAAATCCTCCAGTTTCTGCACCACTCCTTTGGTGACTGTACGTAGTGCACCAATTACAATAGGTATCACTGTTACTTTTTTGTTCCATAGTTTTTTTTTTTCAGTTTTCTTGCAAGGTCTAGGTACTTATCTGTCAATTCGCTTTCTTTTATTTTCACCCTATGGTCAGCCAGAACAGCAAAGTCCACTCTTCAGCAGGTTCTTGTTTTTTTGGTGAATATTACTAGGCCTTGTCGTCTGACCGAGATTAGGTGTTCCGTTTGTATTTCAAAACCCCTGAGAGGTTTTATTATCACTATTATTATTATTATTATTATAATTTTATTATTATTATTATTATTTTATTCTTTTGAGAGTTTTTCTGACCAAGTCTTCAGGACCCTTCTCAGTATTCTGACCGATCTCAGTAATGCAGTAGTTTGGTTTCCAGTTGTCCTTATGTCCAAATCCTCCAGTTCCTCTATCATCCTTTGGTGACAATTACAATTGGTATAGTCTATCAAAATCATTATTATTATTACGATTCTACTTCAGAGGCATTTTTGTTGTGAATAAAACAAATTAATCGGGGGATAAATGGCCCACAGGAATTTGGTCAGATGTCGATGCATTTATAAGAGCTTTGTCTTTTCATTTAGCAATTTACTAGCATCTGGGTATTCTGAAATGCCTCATTTGTTTTCAGTCTTTAATCCCAGCTCCTTAATATGCGAGTGCTTTTTAAAAATTTTATAATTGGTATAAAAAAACAGAAATATCATTGAATTATAATTTCTGTTAGCATTATTAAATTATCTAGTTTAATGTCATCCTTCAAAAAACTATGATATTTACTGCATCCAACTGAAATTCAATAACACACACACACACACACACACACACATATATATATATAAAAGTAATGTTGGCAACCTTTGTCGAGGGTGACCCGAAGGCTCCTTTTTAATCGCTACAAAACCGAAGTGTAAGGGAGGTCGCTAATTCATTACCTGGATTGCTCCATTTTACCCTTGATTCGTACGTTATAATGCCGAGTGCTAAGCAAGGCAGCATCAAGTACCATTTTTGAGTCTTTGGTATGACTCAACCTGAGATTGAACTCCGGTCTTCCGGACCATTGGCGAACACTCGACTCATTAGGCCCATAGCACGGTATTTTGTGTGCTTGTATATATAATCATCATCATCAAGGCATGCTGAGAGCACAGGTTCATTTGATTCTCTCTCTCTCTCTCTCTCTCTCTCTCTCTCTCTCTCTCTCTCTCTGTCTGTCTGTCTATTCATCTGTCGCTATCGCTCATCGCTCTTAGTATATCCTCTAAATGGCACCTAGTGTCCGCACCGAGATTATAAATGTAAGACTTAGCAGGCTGGTCAGCGCTGGTGTGACCATGAGTGAGAATACAAAAGTGTTCATACAAGTGGTGCGACCTTATAGTAGTACTGACACATTTACAACTTGGAAGAATTACCGTTTTATTCTATCAGAGAGATATCTACTGCTGGCAAAAGATGTCAAAGACGCGTAGTCTCCATCTGCCAAAAGCTGATATTTATCCGTACTTCCCACCTGGTAGGATTTGACACAAGGCAATTTTAATGTGGAGAGGTATGCACTGGTGGAAACCCATGAACAGCCGATGCAAAAAGAGCTTGGTCCCGTTGGCATTCCTCTTTTGGTAAGCGATAAATGTAGCCCTGCAAGCGGGCATTGCCAGTGGGACGGCCCCTTGAGACCAAGCGCTCAATTTTGCTCTCCCCAGCCAAAGAAGCAATTTACATTGCCTCCCCCAACATTCAACACAAATGTGGTTACTACTAATACTAAATTCGCCCTGTTGGCTGGGGCTGCAGAGGGGTAAGACTCCCCCACCAACGAGTGTCTTAGATATGGCATTAAACTAACCGAAGGCGAGGCTCCAGTAAAACAGGAGCTTTGAGGAATACGGAGTACTCGTTCATTACTATCGCTCCCAGGTCCACTCTGGCCCGGAGTGGTAGCATCTGATATGGTCCTATCTAATGAGTAAAATACAACTAAACTACGTACTTATACTAAACTGAATGGTTTAAAATAGAACTGTTTTTGACATTTAAGCTGCGTAGTTTTGCTAAACTGAATTGTTTGAAGTAAAACTGCTTCGACATTTAACTGTGTGTAGACAGAAACAATACTTATATTAAACTGAATTGTTTGAATTAGAACTGTTTGACCTAACTGAATAGCTTGAAATAGAAATATTTCGACAATAAAACCGTGAACTTATGCTAAACTGAATTGTTTGAAATAAAACTGATTATTTGTATAAATGGATTTCAAAATAAATTACCTACAAAGGTTGATATGCCATAAAAACCAACCAACCAAACAAACAAACTGATACTAAATATTCCTTGTTGGTTGGCTGGGTTTTATGGCATATCAACCTTTGTAGGTTATTTAACGCCAAATTCATTTTTATGTGAATAATCAGATCAATTTCAAACAATTCCGTTGAGCATGAGTACACATTTTAATTGTCAAAAACATTTCTATTTCAAACTATTCAGTTTAGTCAAGCAGTTCTGATTCAACTAATTCAATTGACTATAAGTACAAATTTTGTTTACTCGCAGTTAAAAGTCAGAACAGTTATATGTTAAACAATTCAGTTTAAATACAGTTTCAATGTCAAAAAAACAGTTGTATTTCAAATAATTCAGTTTAGCATAAGCACGCAGTTTAAATGTAAGTATTGTTTATTTGTCAAAAACATTTCTATTTCAAGCTATTCAGTTTAGTCAAACAATTCAGTTTAGCATAAGCATGTAGTTTAACCCGCGCCAGAATGGACCTGGGAGCAATGGCAATGAAGGGTGCTCCGTATTCCCCACAGCCCCAGCATTATGGGAACCTCACCATCAAACTGTTCAGTGTCATATACAGGACACTCATGGGGGGGGGTCTTACCCATCTGCAGAGGTGCAGTCAGTGTATTCTACGGCCCCACCCGACTGGACAATCAGTGTTCTGTGTTTTTCACACAATAAGTTCTAACGAGAAGTTATTTCATGGATAACAGCCAGTTTCTTATAACACATTAGGATATCCCAAAGAGAGTAACCTAACGCAGAATATTCGGTAGGAAACAAAACATGTCAATTCATATAATAAGACATTTAATTGTACACAATACGACTAGGAACTGGGTTCTAACTCTAGGCTAGACAAAAGTCACGTGTTCCAGAAACAAACAGAAAAGTCTATTCAGCAAAAATGTTGAAACCACTTACTCTTCTCAGTTCAAGAATATAAAGGATGGGAGCCCCATGTGTTCGCCGGGAGGTACGAATTATCACGTCTGCACTTTTCAAGAACTGTTCGTGAAAGAAGAGGTTTTCCCGGTTAACTTTGTCACGCGACCAAAAATGACTCGTGACGTAGGAGACTTCCTCAAGCACAGTGCCAAGGGAGATCACTCTATTTAAAACAACACCATATTTAGTTCCTAATTGTAATAATATTAGATGACGAATCAGAGGTAAAATATTGTCAAGGGCAAATATCAGCTTACAAGTTTCAAGAGCTCATTACAGTATAATAGCATGTAAATAACTGAGTTCTTAAGATGATACAACTGAAAAAAAAACTGATATGGGAGAAATCTCAGTGGGGTAATGGCCAACGAGCAGGACTGCTACAGCACTATTTCTGTACATCTACAATGATGGTCTTGGCATTAAATAACCTATGAAGGTAGATATGTTTCTTGAAAAGTATACGTCACTGATATATATATATATATATATATATATATATATATATGTGTGTGTGTGTGTGTGTGTGTGTATTGCCACGATGCCCTTTTTACGCAAAGGTTACGCTATATAACAACACACGAAACTGCAAACGTGTTTTTTTGAAAAAATCGTGGAAACATTACCCTACAAAACAACAGCAGCAAAGCCACTACTTCCCATCTCTCTAACCATCAAAGTAGGAATATCATGGTGCGCTGAGCATGACGAGACAATCTCTTGAATGATATTCTAATATGGACTCCTACGCCTGGACACATTAATGTTAATCGAACAGCAATGACATCCCTCTATCAATTCTGTGTAAATACTGGGTGGCTTTTTAACAAATTGCCAAGAACGACGGCCGATAGGGATGGATAGAGAGAGAGCCAAAGGAATCGCTGTTATGAATATGACGATGTTGATGATGATTATATTTATGTGTTGAAGTATCAGCTTGTTTTATCGTTTAAACATTTTATTCTAGACTGTTCGTTGAATTTTGTCTTTTGTTTGTTTGTCTTTTGTTTGTTTGTGTATTTGTTTGTCCGGGCATTTACCAGTGATTTGTGTCAGTGATGTTTTTGTCACTTTGTTTCGACTATCATGCCAGCCATTGTTCTTCGGAATTGTTTCTTTTCTGTTTCATATTTTGCATCCCATCTGTTTTGATTATGAGATTTCAGATAAATTCATTAATCTTTTAATACTTTTTTTTTTTTGTTGTTGTTGTTACTTTCAACAAACAATGACGATAGGCACAAACAGAAAGTTTGTCGTTTTTTTTTACTCGCTTTTTTTTCCCTTTAAAATCATGGAGTTATGAATTTAAAATTATCTTGCCAAAGTTTTTCAACTGTTACTTCCCATTGATAAACGCACTTTCCCGGCCTTTCCATTTATCTTCTCTCTCTGTCTCTCTCTGTCTGTCTGTCTCTATCTGTCTATGTCTCTGTCTCTCTTCTTCTCCTTCTTTTTCCGAATTACTTGCAGGTTGTAATAATATTACTTCAAACAAATTTTCTTAGCTGATTGATTTCCTATCAATCTTCTTCTTCTTCTTCTTCTTCTTCTTCTTCTTCTTCTTATTATTATTATTATTATTATTATTATTATTATTATTATTATTATTATTATTATTATTATTATTGTTGCTCTTATTATCATTATTAGATAGAAAAGTATTACTTCAAAGTAATGTTCTTATCTGATACAACTTATGTCTATATTCTTCTTCTTTCTCTCTCTCTCTCTTTCTTTCTTCTTCTTCTTCTTCTTCTTCTTCTTCTTCTTCTTCTTCTTCTTCTTCTTCTTCTTCTTCTTCTTATTATTATTATTATTATTATTATTATTATTATTATTATTTTGCAATTTGCGAGTTTTTTGCAGCTGGCGGTCTTTCACTGGAATCTGAGTGACTACCAATATCTTCATGTCTACAGGACTCTTCGGAGTATTCTAGCTATTCTTCGTAATGCTACATTATTATTAGTAGTAGTAATATTAGTATTATTAGGAGTAGAAGTAGTTATAGAGAGGAAAAAGAAGACTTATTAGTAGACTTATTATTAATATTAGTAATAGTAGTAGTAGTAGTAGTTTTTTTAAATAAATTTCAAATCTATTTCATCTCCTGTCTTTATTGTACTTCTTTGATTAACTTTTTTTTTGCTCCTACTGAGCTACCACTTCTTTTCTTTCAACGCTCTTCTATCTATCTATCTATCTATCTATCTATCTATCTATCTATCTATCTATCTATCTCTAACGTGGTATTTTTCTTTCGATCTATATCCTAAACTGTTCTTTAACCTTCGTCTCTCTCTCTCTCTCTCTCTCTCTCTCTCTCTCTCTCTCTCTTTCTCTCTCTCTCTCTCTCTTTCCCTCTTGATATTTTTGCTTTCATTTTATATTTTTCTTTTTTTTTCTATGCCTTTACTTTATGATGACAATATATATATATATATATATATATATATATATATATATATATATATACATCAAATATGTACCTCAAATACATAGTGATTTTTTTCACTTCATTCTAAATCTCTCCCCCACACCAAGTTCAGCTATTTTCATTTAAGATTATAATCTACTCCTCTCTTTCTCTCTTTCTCTCTCTTTCAATCTATCCATCTATCTATCTATCTGTCTATCTATCTATTTCCTGGTATTTTTCAATCTTTTTTTTATTTTCCTTTCTTACCTCTATCTTTCTCTTTCTCTCTTTCCCTCTCCCTCTCCCTCTATCTTCATCTTTCTCTTTTGTTTTTCTCTTATTTTCTTAACCCCCCACCTCAATTGTTGTCTTTCTTGATCTCCTATTTTAGTCTTAAAGTTTCTCTTCTTATCTTAGCCTTTCGTATTCTCAATTGTATAAATGTTTTGAGAAAATTTTAAATAAAACATTCGCCGTTTATACAAATAAGATTAAATTGATAGATCAAAAATATAACTGCAAAGTTAGAATAAGAACAAAAAAAGAAAAGAAAAGAAAGGGAAAAAAACATATTTAGAATTCAGCAGCAGGTTCTTGACAAAAACTTTCTTTTGGTGGGGGGGTATATTTTCATCTTCTGGTGTTATTCAGTTCATTTTGGCAAACACTGTCAAAAGTTTTCAAAAAGCATCATGTCATAAAGTATTATTTTCTCAACGTCGTTTCTCTCTCTCATTTTTATATTATTTAACTTCATATTTTGGAATTTCTTTTTCGTAGTGTAATTTATATTCTTCCCCTTTCTTTCTTTCTTTCTTTCTTTCTTTAGAAATTCAGTGTCTTTTCTTTCCGTCTCATCGTCATCTTTCTTTCTTTCTTTCTTTCTTTCTTTCTTTCTTTCTTCCTTTCTTTCTTTCTTTTCCGTAGTTCTCCGCTGTCTGATGTCATTTGTTTTATAATGTTGGTTTTCTTTTTTCCATCTTTTCTTTTACTTCTGGTTTTCTTTCCTTGTTATCTTTGTTTCTCTTTTTAATTTTTTTTTCTTTTTTTCCCTTTTGCCCAGTCGGCTGGGGCTGTAGAATACACCGACTGCTTCTCTGCAGACGGGTAAGACCCCCCCTAACGAGTGTCCTGATATGACACTAAACAATCTGACGATGAGGTTCCAGCAGTGCTGGGCCCTATCTATGGGTTAAATAAAATTAACAGCATACTTATGCTAAAATGAATTGAGTAATCTGAATAGCTTGAAATAGAAACGTTTTTGACAATTAAACCGTACTCACACTTAAACTGCGTGCTTATGCTTAACTGAATTATTTCAAATAGAACTGTTTTTCGACATTAAAACTGTATTTACACTTAACTGAATTATTACATATAACTGCTTGAATAGTTTGGAATGGAAATGTTTTTGACAATTAAAATGTGTACTTATGCTAAACTGAATTGTTTGAAATAGAACAGATTATTTACATAAAAACGGATTTGGCGTTAAATAACCTACAAAGGTTGATATGCCATAAAACCAAACACACCAACCAACTATCTTTTCCCCTTTCACTTTTATACTCTCTACTAAAATTTCTCTTTCCTTTCTTCATTTTAGGTCGTAATATCAGTCTCCTTTCTCTCTTTGTTTTCTGTGAGTTTTTCTTTTCTTCTCTTTCATTTCTATACTCTGTCATCTTACGAGGATCATTAAATAAGTTTCCAGACTTTTTTCGTATTGGTACTTTTATTGATAGTACACGCATGAAACTCTAGTCCCCTTCGAAGTAATGTACTCTGGCTGCAATGCACTTGTTTTACCGTTCCAACAACTTCTTTAAGGCCACATGGAAGTCCTCTTGTGTGAGTGTGTCAATCACCTTCGTCACAGACTCTTTCATCTCCTCAATTGCCTCATAACGACAGCCTCTGAGCCTAGGGAATAGCCAAAAGTCACAGGGAGCAAGGTCAGAACTATAGGGATAGTGAGTAACTGTCTTGATGCCCATCTTGGTCAAATAGTCTGTGACAAGGATGGAGTTGTGGACTGGTGCATTATCCTGGTGGAAATGCCATTGACCCGATTTCAAGAGAGCTGGCCTCTTCCAAAGGAATCTCTTGCTGAACTCCCTTAAAACCTCAACATAGTAACCCTAACCCTAACCCTTTGGCCAATCAACTCCCTTACTCCTCCCACACCTCTCATCCTCCTCACAGACTCCCTGCCTTCCTTGAATCTCTTATGCCACTCAAAAACTCATACTCGATTCATGCAAGATGGTCGAAAAGCGGTCTGAAGCATTTCATACGTTTCTGTGGCATTTTATCCAAGTTTATAACAATTTTATTGCATATCGTTCTTTTAAAGTGTCCTCATGTCCAGATTGCATTTTAAAAATTCCCCAGCTGTGACAATCAGGTTTTAGTAGGGTGTATTCCAATTCCCGCTGTAGCTGTTCATTTAAACCAGAAATCATAAAAATTGGTCAGTCATCTCATAAGATGTATAACAATAATTTTCAAGAGTCTAAAACAATTTTAAATGCTTGTACGAAAAAGTCGGGATTGAATGCACTGCGTACTCTCTTTTCTATCAATCTCTCTTTCCTTCTTTTCTTTCTTTTCTTTGCTTTTATTTTCTCTTTCTTTCTCCTCTATCTACAGTCTTTTTTCTCCCTCTTCCCTCTTATTATTCTCTGCCATTTCTTCTTTTCTGCATCTTACAGTCTTTCTTCTCTCTCTCTCTCTCTCTCTCTCTCTCTCTCTCTCTCTCTTTATCATTTTTTCTTTCTTTCTTTTTTTCTTTTTATACTCTTTCCTTCCAATCTGCTGCTTCTTACTCTATTTTATTCGTTTTTTTCTTTTAAATTTTCTTTTCTCTTTTCCGATCAGTTTTCTACAGTTCTCTTTCTCTCTCTCTCTAATATCCTTCTTTCGTGTTTTAAAAATCTTTTTATGTTTTCCTTTTTTTTCTTTTCTTATTTGCCCAATTTGCTTGAGCTGTAGAATACACCGACTTCATCTCTGCAGAGGGGTAAGACCACCCTAAAAGTGTTCTGGATATGACACTAAACAATCTGATGATGAGGTTCCAGAAATGCTGAAACTTTGGGGAATGCGGGGTACCCCTTCATTGCTATCGCTCGAAGGTCCACTCTGGCCCGGAGTGATTGCACCTGATAGGGTTCTATTTATGGTTCAAACAGAACTAAAAAGCATACTTATGCTAAATTGAATTGTTCGAAATAGAACTGTTTTTGACATTTAAACTACGAACTTTTGCTTAACTGAATTGTTTGAAATGGAACTGTTTTGTATGCTAAACTGAATTGTTTGAAATAGAACTATTTTTGACATTAAAACTCTATTTACACTAACCTGAATTGTTTGAAATTGAACTGTTTTGACATCTAAAGGTGTGTATACAAATCCATACTTATACTAAACTGAATTTTTTTCAAATAGAACTTATTATTTGTAGTAAAAATGGATTTTGTATTAAATTACCCATAAAAGATGATATGCCATCAAACCTAAACAAACAAACACATCTTTTCATCCTTTCTACGCCATTTTATTCATTCTTCACTCGAATTCGATTATTATTCTTTTAGTCCTCTTGTCTTTGTTTTCGGAGGGGAAGAGGGGTGTAACGAAAAAAATTGTTACGTTGGTTCCTTTGTTTAATTGCATATCAATCTTCATAGGTTATTTAATACCAAATCTATTCTTGTAGAAGGACAGTTGTTCTATTTAAGGTTTCTTTGTTTAATGGCATGTCATCCTTTCTGGGTTATCTAATACCAAATTTATCCTTGTAGGAGGACAAAAGTAGGGCTATTTAAGATTTCTTTGTTTATTGGCATATCAACCTTTGTGGGTTATTTAATATCAAATTTATCCTTGTAGAAGAAGAGTAGTATTGCTATTTAAGGTTTCTTTTTTAATGGCATATCAACCTTTGCGGGTTATTTAATACCAAATTTATCCTTGTAGAAGAAGAGTAGTATTGCTATTTAATATTTCTTTGTTTAATGGCATATCAACCTTTGCGGGTTATTTAATACCAAATTTATCCTCGTAGAAGAAGAATAGTTGTGCTATTTAAAACATAGCTGTGAGGATAAAGGCTTCATATTTTCCCCTAGTGTATTTATTTAAAAGTGAACCTAACAGAAGGATAAATGTTCGAACTCACTTACTGCGATGTCGCAGTTAACCTCGACCCCAGTGGATTTCCTTTACACTGCGTATTTTTGACAAGAATTTTCGTTGAATTCAAGAAAACCAGCTCAATCCTGGGGACGATTTTGTAGAAGAAAGTCAAGAGGAGATTTTTTTAATATATTCGGCTGGGGTGGTAAAATACACCAACTACATCTCTGCATGTTATATAGTCTGATAAAGATGCAACAACGCATTTTTTGTTGAAGAATATAAGTCTCTCTTAATTTCTCTCGGAAGGGTTAAAACTTCGTAAGTGTGAGAAAGAGATAGAGACACAGACCTTGACTGACGGAGGACTCGAACGGGCTGCTATATTGACCGAAAACCTTTGAGTCACATTGTGCCATATATTGAGCACCATTTAGAACTTATTTTTCTCCTTGGCTTGAGGGCCAGTGCCTAGCTTCTAAGCATTCGCTAGCCACTCTCCATGACTCCGAAAGTGAGAAACTGACGTGACTATTCTGGCGTGGCCAGGGGAAGTCACTGCCCCCTCTAGGCACTAGCTGGCTGTTCTACGGGACTAGCCGTATCTGACTTAGTACCCGTATATATATACTTTTATAAAGCCAAAACATTCTTACAGTTATTAACCCATTTAAACTGTTCGCAAACAAATGAAGAATGCTGAATTGAATTGCTTGAAATAGAACTGCTTCATCATTTAACTGTGTGTAATGAAATGAGGCATGTTTAATTGAATTGATCGTAATACATAACAATACACTGAACGCTTTAACAATGTGCAAACGAAAGAATAAAGCTGAATAGAATTAGTGTTAAATAGCAATACGTGTAACCACTTCACAGTCTGCAAACAAATGATTAATATTGAATAGTATGTTAAATCTTAGATAGCGATAACTAAAACTATCTAAATGTGTAGAATTAATAGCAAAAATAGTGTGCAAATAAATTAGTTATAATGGATTTAAAAATGAAATTATCGACTAACTAATCTCTTACATATCATGTGTATCTATTTAAATATGTGCAAACAAATGATGGATGTTAAATTGTTACTGTTACATAGCAATACTTGAAACCATTTAACTGAGAACAAAAAAAAATGAGCTCAGGCTAGTTTTAAAATGTTACCGAAAAATGTTTACAAATTATTCATATTTAATATATATGTATAAACTGGATTTGGCATTAAATGACCTAAAATGGTTGATATGCCATAAAACCCAACCAAACCAAATCATATATATTTAATATATAGGTATAAAGAGGATTTGACATTAAATGACCTACAACGGTTGATATGCTATAAAACCAAAAAAACAAACCAAACTCAAGTATATCCCTCCCACTCTTGGCGAGGCTTTTAATATTCTTATTGTATGCTCTGCAAAGTAGAAAGGCCGCTAAAACCCTTCCAAAATTAGAGTTGTCTCGGGTATGACAATAAACTGAAATTGGTTGGTTGATTGGTTGTTTGGTTGGTTGGCTAACGACTTGTCAATCCTTGAAGACAATTTCCCAATTATGTTCTCCAATCATATACAGTACAAATATATATATATATATATTCATAATCATCTAAACCAGGTAAGTGAATTCATTGCGTTTTATAAGCTAACAAAAGTTAACTGAATTAGAAATAACTAAAACGGATGTCGGAAATGAAACATTTTTAACATAAAATAAATACAATTCTCGCCAGCGGTATTTAAAAGTTAATGCACTGCTTGTGGTGACTACTTAGGCGAGTACGGCAAATGAATTTTTAAGGTGGCTCCCAGCGCAGGGTAATAGCCTAGACACGCCATGCAGCTCCAAAAATGTCCTGGGTCCGTCGGCCTTCCACTAAATAAAGGGGTACCTCAAGCACCAAGCTCCTCCAAAGATAGTTATAACCTGGAGGGACATCCCACCCAAAGGTTTGATGAGGGTCGTGAATACTGGACTTCCCGAGCACTCACATCAGGCAGCCTTGATCAAGTAACCGCCGACTTAATCAGCATATTACCCACCTCCTAATAGTGTCCACCATATTTATGAAGAATGGGACATATCCATTAATGTTCATAGGTATATAAATTTACCTCAAGGAAATCGACCCCTATCATTGCGGCTTAGAATACACTTTTTTTTCTGTGAAGCTTGAGGATTTTCTTCCTTGGAAAAATACTAGCGAACATCAGACAGGAGTACGATAATCATAAACCAAACACCTATTAGGGGGGAGTCTATTTGTAAGATTAAAACGGTAGCAAATGAATGATATGACTTTTTTGTCAAGTAACTTTGAGCTATCAGCCGAATTTGCTAATAATGATGATCTTTATTTGTCATATAACTCCAAGATACCAACCTATCTTGATAGTGGTAATAATGATGATGATGATGTATCGTCTTTAGAGTGATAAGATACCACAGAAAAGGAGTGTCCTGAGTATGGCACTAAACTGTATCCCATCGCGAGTTACAGTTCTCGAGCTCATTACTCCTAGGCCCATCAGACTCGAACTAGTTGTAGGGTTATCCATGGTTTAAAGAGAACAGTTAAAAGTGGTACATATACACTACATAGACACCAGCAAAAAGCTTTGAGAAAAAGGCTAATGGAAACAACATAAGAATGCTACGTGCTGCCTTGAACAAATTCTGAAAGCAGCACCCCACGAAACAGCAGATGTACGGCTTCCTTCCTGCATCTGACAAGTCATTCAAGTAGAACGAACAAGACATTAGTGTTGCTGCAGTAGAAGCAAGAACGAAGTCATAAGCAACGTTCTTTTATAGACTCCTGTACATTGACGCGCTGGTTGTGGCTGATCAATACAGACTTATATTAGTTCTCTACGGACAGAAGCGATGGATAATAGGGATAGATGGCGAGAGGGAAAGCCAGAGAACACGACTTGATGATAATAATGTTCACTTTCGTCTTTCTTGTTTTCATACAATTCAAATTTTGAAAGTTTCATTAGGAAAATTGTTGTATCGTAGAAAGGAAGAGATACACAGAGAAATAAAGAGTTAATTATTTATTAACTGAAGTGGTACAGTCCAACTGAGGGTGTTACATCCCAAGTTGATCTTACGACTGACCGAGATCTTGTACAACTTTATTCATTCTCCGTCCCACTACCGGACAAGTATGGCACAAGGCCTTTTTAAAAGTGGGTCCGGATGCAGAGCCACAGCCCTCACGCGTCCGGCAAAATCCAAGAATACCTTCGGCCCCGTCGGCACCTCCCAGAGGGGGCACCTCAGACGCCAGGAAACAAACAACAAACAGTTGGTAAAACAATCGTGGACGTATAAAAGACGTCACGTTTCTTAAGCACGAGAGTTGTACAAGATCTCTCGTGCTTAAGAAACATGACGTCTTTTATATCTCTGCGGTACCGGAAGTCACGTGGTACGAGCTATTATACAACAATTTTTTTTTTTTAATTCATAAATGGTTGAAGAAGCAAATGTCAATGCTTTTTTGACTTCCGTTTTATAAAAGGCTAAATTTTGGACTCTGAGCCTTCCATATCCATGAGGCTCCCTAACCTAGGTTCCAGGCTGAAAAGTACCATAATTTGTGTTTGATAGGCATTTCCTGAGATGGTTTTAGTCAAATATACAAGAGAATTAAATTTTAACTTTTTTCCGTCTGTCTGTATCGCCATATTTGGGACAGCATATCCGAAAGTAAGCTATATATTTAATATAAATCAACTAATGCGTAACAAGCACTTCTGTTTTATGCTGTTACAGAGAAATAACCTATCTGTTCTTCTATATGACATATCTTCGTTTATTTTAATATTTTATCTTTTTGAAAATTTTTAACTCACTTTTTACCTCTTATCTCCAGGCTTTGACGTCTTCCTTTGGCGTATTTTTCAAAATGCTTTTCTCACATCATAATGTTTCGTTTTTTTTTTTAATTTTTCTTTCTTTCTTATCAACGTCTTTTCGTTCATTTTTATATAATAAACTGGTTCCGCCATATTTATTTTAAATTCTTATTATCTGTCATTTTGTTTACTGTTTCCTTTATCTTCTTTCCCTGTCATTATCATCGTTTCTTCTCATGGCTTTTCTGACTCCTTGAAAGAAGAATCTATCGCAAAACCAATATTTAAGAAATAAAAAAACATAAAATCCAAGAAATTCTTACCGTCTGATCTCGTGTTTCATTTGGCATTCTGAGACTTACCCTGCCTCTCTCTCTCTCTCTCTCTCTCTCTCTCGCCATCCACCCCAGTCATCCATTGCTCCTGGCCAGTCTTTTGCCGTTGGAGATAGTTGTCACAACTGTGAGACCTTTGGGAAAGTCATAAATTCTTCCCACCCTCAGTAAGAGATTAAATTGTACCACATCTGTTTTACAAGGTTGGTCTTGGCATTAAATAACCCCTTAATGTTGATATGACATAAAGAAAGAAAACAATTATACTATTGACAATGCTTATAATTAAATTGAAATATATCTTTAAATCAGAATGATTTGTATGTTTTCTATCAGTAGATACGGCTGAGGTATCTAGTCTTTTGGCAACCAATCTAGGAGAAGTAAAACTCTGTATTCAAAACCAGATACTTACGTAATCATCTGTCTAGACTACGTGCTTAGGACTTCGATCGACAAAATCAGAGAAAATGGCTTCGAGCTGACTAAGAGAAGAAGCAAAAGGTACCCCGCAAAAACAATCACGGACGCCGACTACGCTGATTACTTGGCGTTACTGGCGAATACGCCTAATCAAGCAGAGACACTACTGCATAGTCTGGAACAAGCTGCAGCTGGCATTGGCCTCCATGTCAATGCACACAAAACTGAATATATGTGTTACAACCAAACGGGCAACATTGACACACTAGACGGAGCCTCTCTGAAACTAGTAGACAAATTCACCTACCTAGAAATAGCGTCTCATCAACCGAAAAAGACATCGACACACGACTGACGAAGGCATGGACGGCTATCGATAGGCTCTCGATCATATGGAAATCAGACCTAACCGATAAAATGAAACGCAGTTTCTTCCAGGCAGCAGTTGTGTCGATACTGCTACATGGATGCATTACATGGACGCTAACCAAACGGCTGGAGAAAAAACTAGACAGAAATTACACAAGAATGTTGAGAGCAGTACTGAACAAGTCCTGGCGACAACACCCCACAAGACACCAACTATACAGACACTAGCCCCCCCATCACGAAAACTATACAAGTTAGACGAACCAGTAACGCGGGACACTGCTGGAGAAGCAAGGACGAGCTCATAAGCGATGTACTCCTGTGGACCCCCACATATGGATGTGCAAAAGCAGGACTACCAGCACGATGTGCAAAAGCAGGACTACCAGCACGATGTGCAAAAGCAGGACTATCAGCAACTATGTGAGGACACAGGATGTAACCCTGAAGACCTGCCGGAGGCGATGAATGATAGGGAGGATTGGCGAGAGAGGGTCAGGGATATCCGTGCAAGCAGCATGACATGATGATCATGATGATGATGACTTACGTAAAGAGTAATTTGCTGCTTTAAAATGACAAAACCAAGATTCCCTAGAGCAGTTTAACATTTTGTTCGATCTCATTGGTAATTAAAGCGATATTTCTAATGTTGTATAGAACATTTCTCTTTTCTTGGATAATATCAGTGCCGTGCAATAGGAGACCTGATACATGGACAACTGCTTGACTTCTACGCAACCCTACGCAGGTGAGTACCAGGATCCCAGCGCAGATCCTTGGACTCTCATAGTCGTTATATCCGCTGGTTTGTTGAATGACTAATTAATTAGTTTCAATGACAGGTCAAAATGAAAAGAGTTATTTCAAGTCTCGAAGTAATGGAATCATGTTCATTATAACTTCCTGTTTAAATTTTGTCGTAATTGTTTCTGAAAAGATTTTTTGACACGGTTGTATCAAATGAGAAATATTTTAACAGATCAGGGTAGACCCGGGAGTAATTTTGATGAAATGATATTCCACTTTCTCCATTTTTTCCCAACTTGAAGCTTAGTATCAAATTCAGTTTAGTGCCATACCCAGGAACCTACTTTTTGGAGAGGGGTCAAACCCATCAACACAGCGTATTCTAAGCCCTGTCGAAAATTTCCTAGGATTGTGAATGTGTGTTTGTGTGTGTAAACAAATTATTTTGTATTAGCTAGAACATCTGCTGTCTGGAAATATTTTTTAACTTCGTATCGATCAAAGTGAAGAAAGAAGGTGAAATCAATACTATTAAATTCCGATTAGTTCGACGGGTCTGTCTTTTGTTGCTTCCTAGAATTCTGACTGCTTAAATCTAGTCAGACATCTGACTGACTCGACACATATAATGTTCTGATACTAATATATACATTGATGAAAAAGTTTGACGGCCATTAGACAAGAACGTTGTGTGCAATATTGAACAAGTTCTGGGGGTAGCACCTCATAAAGCAGCAGTTGTACCGCCACCAACTCCCCCTTACGGAAACTATCCAAGTTAGACGAACCAGAGATACGGGGCACTACTGGAGAAGTAGTGACAAACTCATAAGCGACTTGCGCTTGTGGACCCCTTCACATGAACGAGCAAAACAGGACGACCAGCTAGAACCTATATACAACAGCTCTTTGCCGATACAGGATATAGCCTTGAAGACATACCGGGAGCGATGGACAATAGAGACTGGTAGCGGGAGAGCGTCAGGGAGATCTGTGCTGGTGGCATGTCAAGATGATGATATATATATATACATATATATATATATATATATATATATATATATATATATACGAGCTATGGCCGAAAAACTGAGATACAAAAATGACCTGACTCATACAACATATTTATTACCATACAAAAAAGCCTTGTGCGTTTAGTGTCTTTGTATAATGGTATATTAACCTTTGTGGGTCGTTTAATATCAAAGTAACCCTTTTTTTTAGAAGAACAGTTGTGGTATTATTTAACTAATAACTGGGGGGATAAGTGGGTTCATACCTTTCCCCAGGGTATTTGTCCAAAAGTGAACGTAATAGCGTGACTAGAGTTCGAGCTCGTTTACTTCGATTCTGCAATCCAGCACTTCACATATTACAAAACTACTGCTGTATTGCTCCTTCCTTCCCACCAAGCAGATCATAAAAAAAAACTTGTAAAACATGCTGATAGTACTGGGTAACTACGAACAATCTCATGAGGAACATTTTCCTATGGACTCCAACACATGTTGGTCAACTACTAAAACCTTACAATCATCTTTATGTGGATAATGCATGTTGTGTACCGGACATAGCATAATTAATGGCCGATAGGAACGGATGCCTTGATGATGATAATGATGATTATATGAACTCATCCCGTGTATATGCAAACACATGTTTGCTCTCCACGAGGAACCAGGTGTCTTGTCAGTTTGTTTGAGACCCAATACATCTCGTTGATGATTTCCTGGATCATCAAATTCGGATGATCAAGTCCCTCATTCATATCACTGATTTTGCCCTGTGTTTCATTGTAATATAATGGCCGAGGGATTTCGTTTTATAAATCTTGCCTTTGGGTTTAGTTAGGCTGAGAACCTTTCAGCTCAGCACATGGGTTAGTTTGGTGCAAACTTGAGCACAGGTGTTGACGAACGCGCGAGGATGATGTGTCATTCACAGATGTCAAAATAAAAATCCCAGATAGAAAGTTTGACCAGTGGGTGTGAATGACGTCATGCACCGGAAGCGTGCACGGAGGATTTTGGGAGATTTGAAAAAGTCAGTAGTTGAGAACTAGACTCCGAACGGGAAGGGTCGACTTTCGGGGCTCGCTGAGGCAAGACCAATTTGTGCACTACGGGCGCCGCACGTGAGGTGGGTGCAGATGGAAATGTCATCGTAGAAAGATTGTGCATCTCTCTTCCTTATGTCGAAACCTTTAACTCAAAGGTAATAAAAGGTTTCGTACCTAAACTAAGAAGTCGTTACGTGTTTTTCGTGTTTCGGGATTCCTATGTTCTATGTATATATGTTATGAACATTCTATGTACGTTTCAGATATCCATGTCATGGGTATGTTACATCATTAAATAAGCTTGTTTTGATTCGCACATTATTGTCAGCAACTGAATATAAAATAGCGAGCGTTGAAGGTGTTTATAGGTACGAAGTTATAAACAAACGTATAGATACATAAATTTGATATGTTATAATTTATTAAGAATAAAAAATGATTCTTAATAATCTCACACGATGGCAAATATAAAAACGGATGCAAAGAATTCATATCTATTCTTAATAGATTAGACCTGCAACTATATAAACGCCGACAAGAAGCGAGAATAACCAAAAGAAACGCTGCACTGACCCAGAAAAGAACCATCCCGGACAACTACAGGCCAATAACATGTTATTGGCCTGTAGTTTCTCCACAATGATGTGGAGAATCATAATTCCACGAATAAGAGAAGAAATCTAACTCGAAAGTTGTTGGGTTCATTCCTAAAGGAGAAATAAGAAATAAAGGATCAAACTGCTTACATAGATAGACCAAGACATTTCTAAGAGAGCAAAAACAAAGCAGAAAATATAGCGATCAAATCAATAGACGACAAAAAAAAAACTTGTATATTAAAATGTATGAAAGTATTGATGATGAGCCAATCGGAAACTTAATCATGTGAATTATGGAAAACTGGAGGATAAGAAATAACATGAGGGCAAACACTGGCAGAGGTTAAAATACAAAGACGCAACTTCCAGGAAAATTATTCTCGCTACTACTATTTGATATAACACTGGTTCCACTCGATTCTATACTAAGATAATAAGAAGAGGCATCTTCCAGAAAATTCCCTCTCTCTACTACAATTTCATATAACATATATGATTAATAATAATCTCACATGAATACTGGTTCACAGGATTCACACTTATGGATTACAGATTAGCCCTGTAACTATATAAAGGCCTACAAGAATCGAAAAATCCCGAAAAGATGACAAAAGGAAAAATTACTTAATTCCAGAAAATAAAACTTCCCGAGCAAGTACGGGCCAATAACATGTTTCCCAAACATGTGGAAGATCCTATGCTATCAGACTTGATACTTTTGAACAACGGGATTTCTTTTTGCGAAGCTCAAAATTCGTCAAGTGCAGCACCCTACATACTACTCACTGTACCTAACTCCAAGCAATTTTGTCTGTATTTCTAAATTGAAATTTTTTCCTAATGCGGTATTAACGACGCTACACCTGAGTCCAAAACTCAACACTTGAAATGAATTTTCAATTTAGGAAATAAGAAGAAGTTGCCTGGACTTAGGTCTGGTGAAAGAACATTGTACGTATTAAAAGAAATACCATGAGACAGAACTTCACAAAATATTAAAAAAGTAGTTTTTGGAGGTGCTTAGAACAATTAGTTACTCACTGGAATAAGAGTGCTGAATGTCTAGCGAACTATTTTAAAAACCATGTTCGCTTGACATAGGTCTGGCGAATAAACGTTGTATGCATTAAAAGAAATACCAGGAGACGTGATTATCGGACGAAATATTCAGCAATAAACCGAGTACAGATTCTCTTTCATCACTCGGGAAAAATAATGCCGAGTCGGTGAAAGCTGTTGAATATCCCAACTGTATCTCTAAAGACCCACTCTGTCCTGTAGTACCTGTTAGTGTCTCATCTATGGGTGACATAAAACTATTTAATCACTTGTACTTAGAACTGAGTAAAAACAAAGGGCAAATGGAAAACTGAATTCATTGTATTACATAGGAATACTTGCAACTGCTTAACTGCGTGCAAATAAATAAACTCTGGTTTGTTTAAATATAGTAATACCTACAAAGTGTTTGTTTGGATATAACACACAAGCATAAACACACACACACACACACACACACACACACACACATATATATATATATATATATATATATATATGTATAGAAAGAGAGAAAGATAGATAGAGAAGATTTGATGTTGAATAATCTTTAAGGGTTAATATGCCATAAAACAGAGCAAATTAACGTTATGAAAATACATAATCAAAGGGAGAGACTATATAGTAAAACAGGATTTTTGTAGCTGTACATATTGTTGCATATTATCCTTTGAAAGAGCCTTCAATCAGTGATTTTTCTACACAGGATGCACCAGTGTAAATATATCTATTACCGGAAAACAAGCAATACATAGGTGTAAACAAATCACGTTGGTTGATAATGAAATTATACATATGTATATTATGAAATTATATATACACCGGTACCCGTAGAGTTACGGTCAGTCTCACAGTCTCAGATATACGGTCGGGCCGACAAGAGGTCCGGGGAACGATAGTGAGTGGCCGGCGGGTTCCCAGGGCGGGGACAGGGGCAGTAGCCCACGGCAGAACCTGCTTGAGAATCTTTCGTCAAAGAAGTGCTAAATGGGGCCCAGCGTGGTTTATAAATTAAAGATCAACGTAGCACCCCTCCGTCTTCCGTCGTCTACCTGTCTCTCCTATTCGTACCGAAGTTTAGACTCTTGAGAAATAAAGAGAGTGATATATTTCATAAAGAAGTGTTATGCCTTTTCACAATGGTTTCATTATTCTTCATTATACTGATTCGATATGAAACAATATGCCTTTAATAAAATAGAAAACAAAACCAATCAACGTTGTGAAAATACATAACTAGGGGCAGAGATCATGTAGAAAAAAAAAAGTGTAGCTGTACATACGTCTTGGATAAAATAGAAATTAAAGAAATCATAGTTTTCCTTCTCTTCGCATATATATCATCATCATCATCATGTCGCGCCATCTGCGCGGATATCCCTGACCGTCTCTCGCCATTTCTCCCTATCACTCATCGCCTCCGGCAGGTCTTCAGGATTACAACCCGTGTCCTCACATAGCTGCTGTATGTAAGTTCGTGCTGGTCGTCCCACACTTGCACATCCATGAGTGGGGGTCCACAGGAGTACATCGCTTATGAGCTCGTCCTTGCTTCTCCAGCAGTGTCCCGCGTGTCTGGTTCGTCGAACTTGTATAGTTTTTGTGATGGGGGGCAAGTGTCCGTATAGTTGGAGTCTCGTAGTATCCATACAAGTTTGGTTAAAGACTACGGTCTTTGCTTTTTTACGGTTTTATCGTTTTGTTTCCTCTTGCTTTCTTGCTATTTTCTTTGTATCAGTCCAATTGATTTAGAAATTGCCCAAGGTTTTCCCCCAAGCGCTTTCAATCATATCGATTGATAATATTCACGTTGTTTTTTTTTGGGGGGGGGTTTCGTAGTCTTTTTTGAAAACTTTGGTTGCGATATTTATTTTATCGAAGGGGTTTATCATTGGGGAAGGGTTTTTAAACAATACCTACAAAAATCCTCTGAAGACGATCAATCGATATAATCTAAAGGGACAATAACTTTGGGTATATTCTCTATCATTGGGAACATAATACAAAGAAACTAGCAAACAAGCTTGAGAAAGAAAAACGCAATAAAATCATTAAAAACGAAAATTCCATTTTCTTTAACCAAACTGAAAAGAAGTTGCGGCTAAGGCACACACAATATATATCTATATCAACCTACAAATCACTGTCTTTCTCTGTCTCTCTGTCTGTCTGTCTTTATATATATTCTAAAATAGGTAGGTCCACGAAGAGATTTGTATTATTTGAATTTATTTATTTTGTTCTTACATACGTGTTATATATGTGTATGTTTCCAGCGTGTTGCTTTCGTCAGAGAATACAAGTTGGAAACATACACATATATAAAACGTATGTAAGAACAAAATAAATAAATTAAAAAATACAAATATCTTCGTGGACCTGCCTATTTAAAAATATATTTCTATTCTTTCTTTTAGCCTACAACAAACAGATAGACAGATTGATTCACACACACACGCACACACACACGCGTGCGCGCGCGCGCACACACACACACACACATATATATATACGAGGATCATTAAATAAGTTTCCAGACTTGGATTCATGCCTTTTCCATAGAAATTTCCAAGATACAAACGAATTTTAGTTCAATGATATTCCCTATGGCAATTCGCAATTCTTCAGCTCTAGTTCCTTTTGCCGAGGGCTTCAAGGTGACGGACAATATTGGAATGTAAGATGGTAAGCTCTCCTTAAACTCTCTGACTGCTACTCGCTTGATTTACCACTATACCTTGAAGCACAGCCTCGGCATTGAAGGATGATAAAAAAAGACATCGTCTATGGTCTGATCGGGATATAGTTATGAAAAAGAGAAACTTAATCTAATAATAGCAGCACAAAACAATGCCATAAAATCGGAAATAAAGGAAGTAGAACTTTTCTGACTTACGAGGATCATTAAATAAGTTTCCAGACTTTGTTCGTATGGGCACTTTTATTGATAGTACACACATGAAACTCTAGTCCCCTTCGAAGTAATCTCCTCCGGCTGCAATGCACTTGTTGTACCGTTCCAGCACCTTCTGGAAGGCCTCATGGAAGTTCTCTTGTAAGAGTGTGTCAATCACCTTCGTCACAGCCTCTTTCATCTCCTCAATTGTCTCATAACGACAGCCTTTCAGCTTAGGGAATAGCCAAAAATCACAGGGAGCAAGGTCTGGACAATTTATGGGGAGGGTTAGGAACTGTCTTGATGCCCATCTTGGTTAAATAGTCTGTGACAAGGATAGAGTTGTGGACTGGTGCATTATCCTGGTGGAAATGCCACCGACCCGATTTGAAGAGTGCTGGCATCTTCGACGGAATCTCTTCCTGGACTCCCTTAAAACCTCAAACTAGTAACCCTAACCCTAACCCTTTGGCCAATCAACTCTGGTATATTGACTCCTCCCACACCTCTCATCATCCCTCACAGACTTCCTGCCTTGCTTGAATCTCTTATGGCACTCGAAAACTGATTCTGGATTCATTCAAGATGCTCCAAAGGCAGTCTGAAGCATTCTATACGTTTCTGTAGCATTTTTCCAAGTTTAAAACTGAATTTTATTGCATATCGTTCTTCCTCACGTCCAGATTGCATTTTTGAAAGCCATCATCTGTGACAATCAGGCTTTAGTATGATTCCAGTTGCTGCTGTAGCTGTTCATTTGAACCTGAAATCATAAAAATGGGTCCGTCATCTCATAATATGTATAGCAATAACATACTGAATTTTCAAGGGTCTACAACAAATCTTAATGCCTGTACAAAAAAAGTCTGGAAACTTATTAAATGCACCACGTATATATAGTTGGTTGGTTGTTTTGTTTTACGGCGTATAAACCTTTTCAGGTCATTTAATGCCGAATCAAATTTTAAACAATTCAGTTTGGTATAACTATAGTTTTTATTTTCTATAAGTTAAATGTGAAAACAGTTCTATTTCAAACAATTCAGTTTAGCATAAGTACACAGCTTTGTTCTATTTAAAAATGGTCCTATTTGAAACAGTTCTGTTTAGTATAAGTATGCAGTTTAAATGTCAAAACAGTCCAATTTTAGTCTAACAGTTCTCATTCAAACAATTCAGTCTGATATAAGAACAGTTTTTGTTTATACCCAGTTATTTGTCAAAACAGTTCTATTTCAAACAATTCCGTTTAGTGTAAGTACCGTTTCACTCTAACAGTTCTAATTCAAACAATTCAGTTAAGTATAAATATAGTTTTTTACACATCGTTAAATGTCAAAACTGTTCTATTTCAAACAATTCAGTTCAGAGTAAGTACAGTTTTAGTGTTACAAACTGTTCCATTTTGAATAAATCAGTTTAGCATAAAAATAATTTCTATTCCAACAATTCAGTTTAGTATAAGTACGCCGTTTAAATGTCAAAACAGTTCTATTTCAAGCAGTTCAGTTGAGCATAAGTCTGCATTTTAGTTCTATTTGATCCATAGATAGGACCCGATCAGGTGCTACCACCCCGGGCAATAGTGGACCTGGAAGCGATGGCAATGAAGGGGTACTCCGACTTCGCCAAAGCTCCAGCATTACTAGAACCTCGTCATCAGATTGTTTTGTGTCATATACAAGACACTCGTTGGGGAGGGGTCTTACCCTTCTGCAGAGATACAGTCGGTGTAGTCTACAGCCCGAGCCGACGGGGTAAATGTATATATTCAAGAAGGTATTCAGAAAAGCAACACACACACACACACACACACACACACACATATATATATATATATATATATATATATATATATATATATATATATATATATATCAGAGGCGGAGACGGGACTAGTGCTACACGTGCCCAGCACGACCAATAACTCGGTCAATGTTATTCAAAATGGATTAAAAATCATCCATTCATTTCAAGCAAACATACTTAGTCTGATCTCAATTAAATTACGTATCTATTCAAGTTTCGATAACTAAGTCGCCAAAAGTTCATAAATATATCTGGGAATAATACAACGATGCTGTTTTGAACGGATGGTCTTTGTCCAGCCACCGTCAGATTCACTGAACATCCCATAAAATCGGCTATAATGTTGAACGTCCAATCCGTGCCAGGGACTAGACCCTTATAATAACAGTAATGTTAGAGAAATACGCTTTTGGCTGTAGCCAAAAGCAAGAGCAAACCTAACACTGTGCTAAAAATCTTAGCACGTTGTGACTGCTGATAGATGTATTGGGAAGAAGGAGAGAGACCAAGAGAGGGAGAGAGAGAGGGGGGGATAGCAGATTAGAGCCGTCGCCGACGTCATCATCATCGCTATGGTAAATGTTGGTTAAACGGCGTGTTTTAATTCGTTTTTTCACTAACAGGTCTCTATTTCTTTAATGAATGTTGCATATATTACATTCTGTAACTAAAATTTGTTTATTTGAATACATTTTCAACAAATAATCTTTATTTTAAGCGAAATTGAAACTACTAGCTGTGTCTGTGTATATTGTCAACAGTTTCTTTATTCTAATAAACATATTTTTCTCGTCATAGTAATGAACATCTTCTCTTTTCTTCTATACTTTTGAAAGGAAAAAATTATCTTATCTACTGTATTAACAAGACTACAAATTATATAGTATCTTGATTGTTTACAAAAAAAACACCATGCAAGGTACGTTTGTCATTCTGTGCTATACAATGGAGAATCACGCAATAGCAACTATGATGACTTACTTTGGGTCCACGGACCACGGGTTGGGAACTGAAGTTGACAGATGGGTGGGGGGGCGAGTAGCAAAAATAGGCTAGAGTCGCCACTGATATATATATATATATATATATATATATATATATATATATATATATTGTTCTTCTTAATACTTTCCAGCTATAGGTTAAATTGTATCACCGCTTTTCTTTTTCAAGGATGGATTTGGCATGAAAAAATCGTCGAAATAAATATGCCATAAAAAAAACGAAACTAAACCAAATCAAACTTATCTATCTATCTATCTATCTATCTATCTATCTATCTATGTGTTCAATAGTATCACTCTTGTCCTTTTACAAGAATGGCTTTGGCATTAAATTACCCACGAAGGTTGATATCAAAAATAGAAAGAAAGATTTTCTTACGTGTTTTGGATTCAGTTCTTAGTCTTTTAATAGCATTTATATAACACTTTGTTTTTAAAATGCAAAAATAAAGTCTGTTTGCAGTCTTCAGACGATAGACTCCAGACATCTTAAATTTTTAAAACATCAAAACAAAAGTGAACAGGAATTAGACGAAACAAATACTACAAAAAGAGAAAATCAACGAAATATTTACCCGCTGTTAAAAAAATAGATTGAAAAATGAAATAAAGAAGATGACCTTAATAATTATTTTAAAGAAACTATAAAAAAAATTAACAATATGGAATTATGTTGAAATGATATCGTCAAGAGAGAAAAATGAAAGATAAAAAAGGACTAAAGTTGAAGAAGATAAGCAAAACGATAAAAAAGAGAAATATTAAAAGTAAACTGATTGAAAAAAATATATATGAAAATATAATATCAAAAAAGAAGAAAAAAAGGAAGTGATCAATATTTTCATGAATAAAGATCATAAAACAAATGATTAGAATCAGAGAAAAGGAAAATGAAAAGTTATTAGTCAAAGAAAGAGAAGAGAAAAGAAAAGAAGAGAAAAGAAGAGAAGAGAAGAGAAAAGAAGAGAAGAGAAAAGAAGAGAAAAGAAAAGAAGAGAAGAGAAGAGAAAAGAAAAGAAAAGAAGAGAAAAGAAAAGAAGAGAAGAGAAAAGAAGAGAAGAGAAAAGAAAAGAAGAGAAGAGAAAAGATTTAATAACAAAAAGTTGATTAAAAAAAGAAGAAATCAAAAGGAAACATAAACAATGGAATAAAGTGAAAGAAAAACTGAAAGAAAAAACGGAGACTGAAAAATGAGAAAAGGAGAAAAGAAGAAAAAAAAGAAGGAAAAGATGAAAGAAAGAAAAAAGAAAGAGCACTGGAATTAATGGATTAGGAAGGAGCAAGAAAAAAAAGAAAGTATGAAAAATATAAAATAACGAAAGAGAAAATGTATGTAAGAAAATAAAATAAAAAAATAATGAAATAATAAAAATTGCCTCAGAAAAAACGATACAATAAGAAAAAAAATAATCAAAAACCGAACAAAAAGCAAAAAGAAAAAAAAGAATAAAGTTTTTAAACACAAGAGGAAAAGAAAAACGAATAAACGAAAAAGTGAAAGGAAAGGTTGAAAAATGAAAAGTGCGGCAAAAAAAGAAGAAAAAATTAAAAGAAAAAAGATTTTAGAATAGAATGAAAAACAACGGATGAACAAAACTATGACCAAAAAACAAGGTTAAGAAATTAGGGAGAAGAACAAACCGAATGAAAAAAAAAAAGCATTTTAAAAAGTTCGAAAAGAGTTTTTGAAAAAAGTTGAAGGATGAGAATAGCAAAACACGAAGAAAAGTAAAAAAAAAAAAAGAAAAAAAAAAGCTTAAAAACGATAAGTATGAAAAAAGTACGATGAAGAGAAAAACAAATGGCGGGAAAAAAAAATAAAAAACGTCAATAAGTGAAAAATTTTAAAAAAGCAAATCAAAAATGTAGTTTTGCAAAAAAAAGAAAAAATAAACAAAAAGAGGTAAAAAAAAAACCAGAAAAAAAAGGAAGAGAAAAAGAAAAAGAAAATGTTTTAAAAACCCAACATGAATGAAAAAAAGATGAAGAAAAAGGCGAAAAAATGTTAAAAAAATAAAGAAAAGGCAAATAAAAAAGTATAGAAGTAAAATGAAAAGAAGGAAAAGTTAATAAAAAGGCTAACAAAATATGAAGGAAAAAAACCCAGTTCAAAAAAAAAAAAAAATGAGAATAAGAAACAACTGAAAGAAAAAGATCTATAAAATAAGAAGAATGAAAAAGCAAGACGAGGAAGGAAACAAAACAAAGAATAAAGAAGATTAAACAACGTTAAACTGTGAATAATAAAGTAGAAGGCAAATGAAAAACAAAAAACAAAGCAAATGAAAAAAAAGAAAAAAGCAAATGAAAAATAAAAACAAAAGCAAATGAAAAATAATGAAAAAAGCAAATGAAAAATAAAGAATAAAGCAAATGAAAAATAAAGAAAAAACAAATGAAAAATAAAGAAAAAAGCAAATGCAAAAAAAAGAAAAAACGAATGAAACATAAAGAAAAAAGCAAATGAAAAATAAAGAATAAAGCAAACGAAAAATAAAGAATAAAGCAAATGAAAAATAAAGAAAGAGGTTAATGAAAATAAAGAATAAAGCAAACTAAAAATAAAGGAAAAAGCAAATGAAAAATAAAGAACAAAGCAAATGAAAAATAAAGAAAAAAGCAAATGAAAAAGAACAAGAAAAGCAAATGAAAAATAAAGAAAAAAACAAATAAAAAATAAAGAAAAAGCAAATGAAAAATAAAGAATAAAGCAAATGAAAAATAAAGAACAAAGCAAATGGAAAATAAAGAATAAAGCAAATGAAAAAGAAAGAAAAAACGAATGAAAAATAAAGAACAAAGCAAATGAAAAATAAACAAAAAAGTGTGTGAAAAATAATGAAAAAGTAAAGGAAAAATAAAGAAAAAAGCAAACGAAAAATAAAGAATATAACGAATAAAAATAAAGAACAAATCAAATGAAAAATAAAGAAAAAAGCAAATGAAAAATAAAGAAAAAAGCAAATGCAAAATAAAGAAAAAAAACGAATGAAACATGAAGAAAAAAGCAAATGAAAAATAAAGAAAAAAGCAAATGAAAAATAAAGAGAAAAGCAAATGAAAAATAAAGAACAAAGCAAATGAAAAATAAAGAAAAAAGCAAATGAAAAAGAACAAGAAAAGCAAATGAAAAATAAATAAAAAAACAAATGAAAAATAAAGAAAAAGCAAATGAAAAATAAATAATAAAGCAAATGAAAAATAAAGAACAAAGCAAATGGAAAATAAAGAATAAAGCAAATGAAAAAGAAAGAAAAAACGAATGAAAAATAAAGAACAAAGCAAATGAAAAATAAACAAAAAAGTGTGTGAAAAATAATGAAAAAGTAAAGGAAAAATAAAGAAAAAAGCAAACGAAAAATAAAGAATATAACGAATAAAAATAAAGAACAAATCAAATGAAAAATAAAGAAAAAAGCAAATGAAAAATAAAGAAAAATGCAAATGCAAAATAAAGAAAAAAAACGAATGAAACATGAAGAAAAAAGCAAATGAAAAATAAAGAAAAAAGCAAATGAAAAATAAAGAGAAAAGCAAATGAAAAATAAAGAATAAAGCAAATGAAAAATAAAGAAAAAAGCAAATGAAAAAATAAAGAAAAAAGCTAATGAAAAATAAAAAGAAAAGCAAATGAAAAATAACGGAAAAAGCAAATGAAAAATTAAGAACAAAGCAAATGAAAAATAAAGAAAAAAGCAAATGAAAAAGAACAAGAAAAGCAAATGAAAAATAAAGAAAAAAGCAAATGAAAAATAAAGAAAAAAGCAAACGAAAAATAAAGAAAAAAGCAAATGAAAAATAAAGAAAAAAGCAAATGAAAAATAAAGAAAAAAGCAAGTGAAAAATAAAGAAAAAAGCAAATGAAAAATAAAGAAAAAAGCAAATGAAAAATAAAGAAAAAAGCAAATGAAAAATAAAGAAAAAAGCAAGTGAAAAATAAAGAAAAAAGCAAATGAAAAATAAAGAAAAAAGCAAATGAAAAATAAAGAAAAAAGCAAGTGAAAAATAAAGAAAAAAGCCAATGAAAAATAAAGAAAAAAGCCAATGAAAAATAAAGAGAAAAGCAAATGAAAAATAAAGAATAAAGCAAATGAAAAATAATGTGAAAAGAGAAGAAAATTAAGAAGTGAACGAAAGAGTAGAAAAAGGATGAGAAATGAGTTGGGCGAAAAAAAAGATAAGGAAGATTAAAAAGAAGAGGAATGAAAAAAGAAATGTGTTCGTCTTTTTAGATCGTTTCTGCTGTTTAATAACATATCAACCTTCATGGATTAAATCCATTCTTGTAGAAGAACAGTAATAGTTCTATTTAGACTTTAGCTGAAGGAGGGATACTGGGCTTCATTCCTTTTTCAGTGGATATTTGTCCAATAGTTATCGCAATCGTGCTTTAAGAGTTCGAACTAGTTTACTATGGAGTTGTAGTCTACCACATGAGCTAATACATCACTAAAACCTCTCCCCAGAAGGACATTGTAAGGATGATACCAAACAATAGAAGACTTAGAAGAAAAAAAGGCTTATTCCGTAATCTAGTTTGATCGTGAGAAGCGCTACAGTAACGTGTCTTGTGCAGGAATAGCCTAGCGGAGCTCATGCCATTCTTAAAGATAGCACTATATGAAATGCAAACAGTCTCATTCAATATCTACACTTGGGTTATCAAGTCTATTTCCTACAATTATAACAGTTGCGCCGTGAGCGCCTCCAATAAATTAGAGCAGCAGACGATAAAGGAAACAGTTTAGAAAATGAGAATTAGCGTTATGCAACGAGATCCAGAAGACAGAACTGCACAGGAGAATGACAAGAAAATGAAAAAGATAATTATGAGAAAAACGAAGCTAACGTTACAGTGAATTAGAGAAAGAAAAAACGTAATGCTATGGCGCCATAATAAATTGAATTTATTTTATAGAAAAACAAAAAACAAAACGAAAAACAAAGATGGAGACGAATATACAATGACGTCAACGACAGAGAGAAATGTACAAATAGAAATTAGGAATATCTACATAGCAAGAACTAGAGTGGCTAGAATTTACACGCTCTCATTTTCTATTTTTTAAACTAAAACACACTGATTTACGTCCTGTCGATTAAGAAGAAAATACAAATTCGTAAATAAAACGTATACACAATGTGATGTTTTTGCGTGTAATGTTTGTGTATCAATTTTCAGTCTGTAAGAAATAAAAACACAGAATTTCAATGGGAGATTACACACACACAAACTGAATTAGACATAAATGAGAAATTTATCTTTAAAAAAATGCCAAGAATTTGTCTATAGCAAATAGCAAGATAGGGATTTTTCTAACTTCGTACAAGTCAGATATGACATGAAGTTGTGTACCAAGTTGTGTTTCGGTTTCGTTTCTTAATGGCATATCAATCTTTGTGGGTTATTGAAAGCGAAAGCCATCCTTTTAGAAGAACACTAGTGATACTATTCAACCCACAGCTAGGAGAATAAGCGGATTTAAACTTTTCCAGAGAGAATTAATCTGAAAGTGAACGTGATATCGCGATTGGAGTTCGAACGCGCTTGCAACATAGTTCAGTCGGCTGGGGCTGGAGAATACAATGACTGTATCTCTGCAGATGAGTAAGACCACCAAACGGCTGTCCAAGTTATGACGTTAAACAAATTGACGGTGAAGCTCCAGTAAAGTTGGAGTTTTGGAGAATGCTAAGTACAATTTGATTGCCATCGCTCCCAGTTCCAGTCTGTTCTGGAGTGGTAGCATATGATAAAAGTCCTGTCTACGGGCGAAAGAGATCTTTTTTTAAGAATTCAACTATATGTAAACAAGTGACTGATGTTAATTGAATTGGTGGTGGTACATTATCATACTTACCTGGCATTAGCTGGGCCGTCTGGCTTTCGTGCCGGACGGGTATCGAATATCAATGGCAGATCCGAAGTCGAATGCCCCCGGCTTCGGCTTAGCCGCCTTTGGGTGGGCAAAGTGCATCGAGGTCCACTTTAAGCTATAATCAGGCATACGTGACTGGACCCAGATTTGAGTCCAAGTCCAGCTAGGCTCATCGGGCCCACATTGCACTAAGTGGGTCGATGACCAGCATAGTCAAGCAAGGCTCGACCCTCGGCTTGTGTCTGACCTTGCCCTCCCCTAATCCTCTCTTTAAGCCGACCTTTGAGTCATTGACTTTGTGTCAAGTTTTGTCTAGTGGGAAGCAGAGACAAATATCATAAACATACTTGGTAGTATTTAACTGTATGCTGACGAATGAGAACTGTTGAATTGTATAATTAGTGAAAAATAGCAATACTTGTACTCTTTTCCGGATGTGCAAGCAAGTCTTATTATTGAATAGAATTATAACTCTTCAATAGTAGTAACTGAAACCATTTAGTCATGTAGAAACAATAGCCAAACTAATGTGCAAGCAAATTAGTTCTTATATTTAAAAATGAAATGACTGACAAACTAATCATTTACATAACATGTATATTTATCTAAATGTTAGCAAACGAATGACTAAGGTTAAATTGTGGCTGTTATATAAGTAAAAAGTAAAGTTGGCGACCAAAGTCGAGGGCGACCAGAAGGCTCCCTTTTCAATGGCTACTACACAGAAGTGTAGGGGAGGGCACAAACTGCTTTCTCTGGATTGCTCCACTTTACCCTTGATATATACCTTATATCGCTGAGTATTAAGCAAGGAGGTATCAAGTACCATTTTAAAAGTCTTTGGTATGACGCGACCAGAGATTAAATCCAGGTCTCCCGGACCACTGGCGAACACTCTACCCCCTAGTCTAATGAGCCGGTTTTAGTATTTAAAACTATTTAACTGATTAAAAAAATGAGCTCAGACTCGTCGAAAAATGTTATCAATAAAATATGTTTACAAATCATATATATATATATTTCAAAATAATCGGTCACATTAAGATAATAGATTTATTTCCATCCTATTAAAAAGCGTTGATACAAATCAATGCTCTAAAAAATAAACAGGACCTCTTCAGATGAAACGAGAATGTTTATTAAAATAACTCTTTCACATTTACGACCAGACTTAAAGAAAAAGACAACCTTATTTCTCCTATATAAAAGTAAACCTTCCAATTCAAGGAGTAATAAATATCAACTTATTTTGGCACGTAAAGAAACACCCGAGAAAAAATTTACAGCTACAAAAATATGTCAAAACAGTCAAACATCTATATTAAAAAAAGTTATTCAGATATATCTTCTTTTTAAATATCAAATTTAATCATTAAATTGAAATAAAACAATCTAAAACTAATGTTATTCACAGTAAATATATATATATATATATATATATATATATATATATATATATATATATATATAGGGGGGGCTAGTGGTAATGATGCTTCGGCCCCGAAACCATGTCTGAACCTAGAGTCATCATCTGATGAAGACTTTGTTGAAAGAAATACTGTTGTACAAACATCAGTTATTGTATATACCTCCTATATATGTTTGTATGTATAAATCGTATTTGGCGTTAAAGAACTTGCAAGAGTAGGTTGGATATAAAACCCAACCACAAATAACGATCGCTTACTACGATATCGCAATCCAGCTCTTTATTCATTACACCACCGGGATTCTGGCCTCATTTTGGTGGCAACGCACGAACTGAGAACTGCTTAGGCAACCTTTCTCTGACAACTTTGAATGAAAACGAACTGTGCTCTGCTTTAAAATTAACCTTGTGTTGTATTTTGATTATCATGGAGAGGTTGGGTAACTACATATTCTATTAATGGCTGGGATTTTCAGTGCTTCGCATTCAGTCTATCTGTCTTTTCTCACTGAGTGAAATAAAACCAACGTATACTCACACGTGTGCTTTTACAGCATACATGAAAGTCGACAGAAAAGTTCATTAGCTGATCAAGGAGGGCAGTTCTTCGCGGGGTGTGGCCTCCAGTGACAAACTGAGAAATGATCACTAGAAAACCAGCTATGGTAGTCCGGTGTTCACCGCGGTATTTTAACTTTTTTTTCTCATTTGGCTTTTATTAGTCAACCCGTATGTATTCTCTTGTACCTGGCCCAGTCGGCTGGAGCTGTAGAAGACAGCGACTTTATCACTGCAGGTTGGTAAGCGCCCTTCTCAACGAGTTTCCTAATATGACATTAAACAATCTGATGGTGAGGATTCGGTAATGCTGGAGCTTTGGGGAATGGGGAGTGCTCCTTCATTGCTATCGCTCCCATGTCCACGCAGGTCCGGTTGCATTTCACATAGCACTAATACCTTTGGGAAAGGTATGAATCCAATTATTCTCCCTCCAGTAATGGGTAAATAGTAGGACAGAGTGGGTTCTTCAGCCTTGTTGAGGCAACTAGTCTAGGAGAAGGAAAACTCTGAATTCAAACCTGTTAAAGTCCGCGTAAAAATTGACCAGCCAGAACGGAGTGGTTGGTAAATATGGATACATAACAACACTTAGAACTATTTAACTTCCTTGACTTATGTTTATAAATTATATATATATATATATATATATAAACCAAATTTGGCATTAAGTAACCTACAACAGTTGATATGCCATATTTGGAACCATTTAAGTGTGTGTAAAAATGAGCTTAGGTTCTTTTAAAAAACTTTATGAACAAAATATATTTACAAATCATGTATATTTGATATATACGTTTGAACAGGATTTGGTATTAAAAACCTAAAACGGTGGATAGGCCATAAAACTAAGCCAAATTTTCTCTTCTCCCATTATAAGTATTGGTCATAGAGTCGATACTTCTGTAGAGTCCTTAGGACAGGAACAGCCTAGAGGAATCTATTTCTCTCCATCACTACAAATGGTTTTCTTTCGTCTAGACTGGTTTCCATACTAAAGTTAATGAGCCAGTCTATCCTGCTATTTCCCATAACTGCCGGGAAATAGTTGGATTTGTACTTTTCCCTGACGTTTTAGTGCGATATGAAGTGCAAACAGGCTTGTTCAAGATTTAAACTCGGATAACTGAGCCCACTTCCTACGAATAACGGTTACACCATGAGCGCCTCACATGACAGGATTGTTTATTTATGTACAAGGGTCATTCGAAAAGTTTTAAGCCTCACCTGGATTTTTGATTTATCGCATACCTCTCACCTTTTTTTGTGGACTTCACCTGTACAAAAATTAAGACAAAAATCTGACTTGATTTTTCTAGCTTTTTTTAAGAAGTGGGAGTGGGTTGTCACAGCAAAAATGTTCAGCTATGTCTCTTCATCCTGATTGAGGTTTAGAACTTTTCGAACCAGTGTCGTGTTTAAATTTCGACAAATAGGAATATTCAAAAATAAAAAAAAAAGATACAGACGACTCCTTAGTAAAGAATAAGACCAAACTCTTTCCAGACAAAAGCAGCAATAGTAAACTAAACACATTCTTCGAGAAATTATGGAATATCACCCTAAAAGAAAAAAGCAACAAAAAATAACCTCTCGCAAAAACAGAAACAAGCCTTAAAAAATATTCAGGAAAATGAAATCAAAATCATAAAAGAAGCAGACAAGGGAAGTGTCGTAGTCATCTTAGATAAAACGTATTACAAAACAAAAATCCAAGAAATATTGAAAAATGAAACCAACTACAAACTTATAGGTACAAATATAGATGAATATAATATCAAAAATTACAAGATTCTGAAAAATACACAACAAATGACAAACCAAAAAAGAAAAAAAAGACTTTTTAACAAACAATATCTCCATAACCAGTAACTTCTACGGACTACCCAAAATTAACCAGTTCTAACAAATAAAAAACGCCGTAGAAAAACAAAAAACTGAATATATAGAAATCCCAAACTCCAGTAACCTCAAATTTATACCCATTGCAGCAGGCCAGTCGTGACCAACTAGCAGACTTTGAAAACTAATAGAAATTTTGCTTCAACATTCCCTAAATATAATAAAAAGCTATATAAGGGACAACATAGATTTTTCAAACTTCATTCCAGAAAAAATTGATCCCAACACACTCATAGCCACATTTGACGTCAAAAAACATAAATAGCAATATCCACCATGAATTAAGAAAAAAAGCCATCTCATTTTGGATAGATAAATACCCAGGCACATTACACCCAAGATTTAACAAAAAATTATCATAGAGGGTATAGAAATAATCCTTCATAATAACGCCTTCCAATTCAATAACATTAACTATATCCAGACTCTAGGAACAGCTATGGGAACTAAAATGGCGCCAATATACGCTACCCTAACCCTAGCATATTTAGAAAAACACCTATATGAAATAATAGGTAAAAAAATATGGCAATGACATAAGAGAAGAATTTACCAAACCATGGAAAATATTTGGATGATTGCTTCTTATTCTGAAAATGTCCATGGAGTGACATCAACGAATTACACAACCTAATACAAAACCTACACCCCAAAATAAAATTTACTATGGAACACAACTCAGAAGAATTACCATTTTTAGACATCCTTATAAAAACGTAAAGGGTCAAATCATTACAGATATCTACCATAAACCAACAGACACCCAACAATAGCTCCACTTCAAAAGCCAACACCTCAAAAACTGTATAAAATCCTTCCCTTACACTCTAGCACGCAGAATACATATAATAATCACTGATAAAAACCTAAAAAACACCGCCTTAAAGAACTACATACAACCCTACCCCAGGTATGATACCCAACAGCACTAATAAATAAAGGATCGGAATTAGCAAAAAAAATACCACAAAGAGAATTAAGGGACCCTTAAAAACACTACGAGAACCCCCCCCCGCGCATATGTCGCAACCTACAACAAAATTAATGTTGAACTATTCACAGGAATAATGAAAAATCTAGAAGAACATAAAAACAAGGACGAAATCAAAGAAATACTAGACACAACAAAAATCATTAAAAGCCACAGACAACCCAAAAATCTTAAAAGAATACTCACCTCTTCTACATTCGGAGAAAAAACAACACAAGTATTTATCAAATGCACTAATAAACGATGCAAAATACGTGATATAATTATAGAAGACAAATCCTATATCTTTTCAAACCCGGAAACCAAATTGAAAATAAATAAAAACTTTAGCAGCAATTAAAAAAAACGTAGTCTACATAATTGAATGTAGTAAATGCAAAGAAATATACATAGAGTCAACACATGCCCTTAATACAAGGATATCACAACACAGGAGTAATGCCAAAATAGAAGAAAACAGAAAATTAAATGTTTCAAAACACCTATACCATTATAGGCGAGGTAAATTTAAATAATGCCTATTTATCAAACTAACGACTACAGGCTACTTCAAATAAAGGAAAGGAATTTTATAGATAAATTTAAACCAAAGTTGAATAAAACATGAATCGTATACATACACAAATATATATATATATATATATATATAGTGTATCACAAAAGTGAGTACACCCCCACATTTCTGCAGATATTTAAGTATATCTCTTCATGGAACAACACTGACAAAATGACACTTGGACACAATGAAAAGTAGTGTGTATGCAGCTTATATAACAGAGTTAATTTATTTTCCCCTCAAAATAACGCAAAATATAACCATTAAAAGCTAAACCCCTGCCAACAAAAGTGAGTACACCCCTAAGTAACTACACCCGTAAATGTCCAAACTGAGTATTCCAAAATGTCATGTGACTCATAGGTGTTACTAGGCCCATGTGTTACTAGGCCCATATGCATAGGGAGCAGGTATGTTCAAATTTGTAGTGCAGCTCTCACACTCTCTCATACTGGTCACTGAAAGTTACAACATGGCACCACATGGCAAAGAACTCTCTGAGGATCTTAAAAGACGTATTGTTGCGCTACATGAAGATGGCCTAGGCTAAAAAAAGTTTGCCAACACCCCGAAACTGAGCTGCCGCACAGTGGCAAAGAATATCCAGCGCTTTAAAAGAGTGGGGTCCACTCAGAACAGGCCTCGGGTAGGTCGTCCAAAGAAGCTGAGCGCACGTGCTAAGCGTCACATCCAAGTGCTTTCTTTGAAAGATCAGCGTAGGAGTCCTGTCAGCATTGCTGCAAAGATTGAAGAGTTGGGGGGGGGATCAGCATGTTAGTGCTCAGACCATACGCCGCACTCTACATCAAATTGGTGTGCATGGCTGTCGCCCCAGGAGGAAGCCTCTTCTGAAGGTGATACACAAGAAATCCTCCAAACAGTTTGCTGAAGACATCTCAACAAAGCACATGGATTAGCTGAACCATGTCCTATGGTCTGCTGAGATGAAGATTAATTTGTTTGGTTCTAATGACTTCAAGCATGTGTGGTGGCGACCAGATGAGGAGTACTACGATAAGTGTGTAAAGCATGGTGGTGGGAATGTCATGGTCTAAGGCTGCATGAATGCTGCAGGTGCTGGAGAGTTTTATTTCATTGAGGGGAACATGAAATACTGCAGCAGAGCATGATCTCCTCCCTCCAGAAACTGGGTCGAAGGGCAGTGTTCCAGCATGACAATGACTCCAAACACAACTCCAATACGATCATTGCTTTACTGAAGAGGCTGAGGGTAAAGCTGTCCAAGGATGTCTCCTGACATGAACCCAATAGAACATCTTTGGGGGATCCTCAAGCGGAAGGTGGAGGTGTGCAAAGTCTCAAATATCTGCCAGCTCCGCGATATCATCATGGAGAAGTTGAAGAGCATTCCAGTGGCTACCTGTGAAGCTCTGGTAAACTCCATGCACAAGAGAGTAAAGAAAGTTCTGGATAATGATGGTGGCCACACAAACTATTGACAGTTGACATGTTAATATTGACAAATTTCCCTAAGGGGTGTACTCACTTTTGTTAGCAGGGGTTTAGCTTTTAATGGTTATATTTTGAGCTATTCTGAGGGGGAAGATAAATTAACTCTGTTATATAAGCTGCACACAGACTACTTTTCATTGTGTCAAAATGTCATTTTGTCAGTGTTGTCCCATGAAGAGATATACTTAAATATCTGCAGAAGTATGAGGGGTGTACTCACTTTTGTGATACACTGTATATGCAAGCATATATATATATATATATATATATACAGCTCTTCGTTCTTGGTAAGGGTTTTCAGTCGTTTTCGAATATCAATATTCATATTTCTCAGTGTCATCGGTTTTGGTGGCACATTAAGAACATGGGAGCATCTGTCAACTGATATCCTTTGAAATTCACTAAGTAAACCTGAGAAACGAAGAGAAGAAAGTCTGATGAGGGAAAAAAGTGAATGCAAAGGGAAATTGAAAGACATAAAATCTTATACTGAGAGAAAAGAAGCAAAGGGAAACTATATATATATATATATATACAGCAGTGGTCGTATCGATACTGCTATATGGATGCACTACATTGACGCTAACTAAACGTATCGAGAAAAAGCTTGCCGGTAACTACACAAGAATGCTGCGAGCAATTTTGAATAAGTCCTGGAGACAAACCCCACAAAGCATCAGCTATACGGCCACCTACCACCCATCATGAAAACTATCAAAGTTAGACGAACCAGACATGCTGGAGGATGTGATGTACTCCCATGGACCTCCTCACATGGCCGAGCAAAAGCTGGGCGACCGTCTCGAACCTACGTACAGCAGATCTGTGAGGATATTGGATGTGGCCCAGAGGACCTGCCAGGAACGATGAAAGATAAGGAGAGATGGCGAGAGAAGGTCAGGGATATCCGTGCTGGCGGCACGACAAGATGATGATGATATATATATAAATATATATATATATATATATATATATATACGTGTGTGTGTGTATGTGTGTGTGTGTGGATTGATGCTTAAATGTGTTCAACCGCATATCAACTCATATAGGTAATTTGCTGTCAAATCTTTTTGATACATATTATAAGAATATATGATTTATAAATGAATATTTTGTTGGTAACAATTTTTAAACGAGCCACAATATACATCACCCATTTGATAGTAATATTTAGGCTCGCCCTCTGGTTTTCTGACAGCTATTTGGCATTGGTGCCCAATGGGTATTAAGCTGATCACCTGGTCCAAAGAGACATTCTCCCAGGCAATACCGGTGATGTAGAGCTGAATTAGTCACTTGGGGCCTCAGTTGCCACAAAATGGGGAATGCCAATGAGAGTAAAAATTGGTGTGAGGGATGGCTATTCGAGTCTCCCCAACTATAAAATGACCTCGTGTTTAATCTGACTTAGTGGAAAATCGGATAAATATCTAACCCACAAACTCTTCAAGGCAACAGAAAATTCAAAATATCCAGATGAAAGGGGGTGCCAGCATATTTTAACACTAATTGTAAATCCCCCCTCCTTCATTTACTAACATCCAGCTCCAACCCCCGCTCTTACCAGTAACAGCTCTAACGTAGTATATATATATATATATACACACACACACACATATATATATATATATATATATATATATATATATATATATACGGTGAAGTATGCGATAGGGGATATTTGAGATTTGCCCACATTTAAATGGTTTCAAGCATAACTATCTCCCACAAATAGTTCTTATATATATATATATATATATATATATAGTGACGTATGCGATAGAGAATATTGGAGAAACCAGATGAAAGGGGGTGCCAGCATATTTTAACACTAATTGTAAATTTCCGGCTTCATTTACTAATATCCCCAGCTCTAACGTAGTGTATTTGTATATATATATATATATATATAGTCATCCACAGACAGATCTGTTTCGTTCTATCAGAACTCATCAGTGTGGCTAGACAGTTGCTACCCATAGCTGGGATCGAAACCCGGTTTGACTCAAACGCTAAGTCGAAGCCTCTAACCATTAAGCCACGAGTAGCTATTAGCTGCGAAGTAAATTTTAAACGGCTATGGATCACAATTAATATTGTTTATATACATCCATTTAACGGCTGCCGAGACATCAATTCAAATACGAAGAGGTTTGCAATGAACGCTAATGCAACACGATTACTTCTTCGCCAGAGAACTCAACCCTACGGGGGTAGGGGAGTATATATATATATATATATATATAGTGACGTATGCGATTGAGGATATTGAAGAAACTGGGTTCAGATTTGCCCACATTTAAATGGTTTCAAGTATTGCTATCTACCACAAATAGTTCTTTTAACACGAACTTGAATAATTACAAATATTGCTATTTATTATTTGCCCACAGTTAAATGGCTTCACGTATTGCAATGTAATGCTAATAATTCAATTTAACAGTCATTTGTTTGCACACATTTAAAAAGTTTCAAGTAGAGAAAATGTATAAATATTTCTATTTGACCCCAAAATGGGGCCTTAACAAGCACTGTCACTCAACTGAGTGTAATTGCCATGAGGGAATACTCCACATTCCCCCAAATATGTGGGATAGAGCCACACCATCAGAGGTTAGTGTTGTATCCAAAATAATCGTTCGTTGGGTGGGGTGATTACCCCTTTGCAGATATTTAGTCGACATAAATGTACAGCCACAGCTTACTGGACTATATATAAATATATATTAGGAGAGAGAGAGAGAGAGAGAGAGAGAGAGAGAGAGAGAGAGAGAGAGAGAGAGAGAGAAATTGAAGAACAAGGCTATCCAAAAAGAAGAATTTGATGTACTAAGTCAACGTTATAACGTTTCGGTTTTAATGAAACACCATTAGGTTTTGGAAGGATGATATCTTGCGATGTTAAATCACCGATGAATGTTTTATATAATACACAACAAAGGAGGAAACATTATATATACAGAGAAAGGGGTAAATCAATAAGTAGGCGTTCGTTTTTAGAAATATGACATGTGACTGTTTAAGACAATGCTGCAGAACACACACACACACACACACACACACACACACACACACACACACACACACACACACACACACATATATATATATATATATATATATATATGTAATTGGGAGATTACAATATATGGAATTTATTGAAATCTCAAGGGCCCTTTCATCTGACATTTGTCAAGCGACATCCATCAAAAGTCATTTAAAAAAAGCAATGTAAATAAGATTAATTAAAAGGGGAGGTGAAAATAAGAATGATAGCAAGACCAAGGGGGAGGAGAGGGAAAAAAATTAAAAACCCTGAGTCAAGCAAAAATTTTCTCTCAGTAACTTCAAGGAATGCTTGGGTTTTGCTTGCATAGATTTGGCCTTTCAGGATAATTGAATGTTGTTTTGTCCTGGATCAATGTGAGACACCAAAACACTCATCGTTATAATTAACTGCACCATTATTAGAAGCATTCAAATGCTCATAGTTCGCTGAATCGAGCAATTTTGAATGCCCGGATGTTGTGCGGTTACGAATTTCTCTTAGAACATACTATTGGACTCTAACCTCAAGACGTTGGGAAGTGCAACCTATATATGTGGCATTACAGCAACATTGAAATTTATAGATTAAATTACTTTGTTGAAAGATAGGGAGCACATCCTTATGAATAGTGCGAAATGTTGCTTGACTTGTAAAGATAGTTCGAACCATAGCAGCATTACAACAGTGTGTAACAGAGGAAGAAACCTTATCGACCATCAACTGACTAGGTGGTGCCCGTGGTGTAATGGTTATCGTCGCAGGATATGGACACGGCGACACGACTGGACCTGACTGATTGCATTTCACATAGCACTAATACCCTTTGGAAAGGTATGAATCCAAATATACTCCCTCCAGCTATGGGTAAATAGTAGGGCAGACTAGGTTCTTCAGCCTTGGTGAGGCAACTAGTCTAGGAGAAGGAAAACTCTGAATTCAAACCTGTTAAACTCCGCTTGAAAATTGACCTTGTGTCATATCCTGCCCGAGCGGAGGGGTTGGTAAATATGATCAACTGACTAGGAAATCCAATCCAAGGAAGTCTAACATAAACTGGGCATTTAGAAGGGACAAATGGCCTGATGTTGTTCCTTAAATTATTAACAGTTTTGTTAATGGTGTCAACAATGACTTCCTCAGGATACCCGTTACACAAAAATACATTTTAAATAATGTTCAAATTCACTTTTTATCTTGTTATCCGAACAACTCTTCAGAGTCCTTAAGCATCCATCGCTATATAAACAATTCTCCTGATATCAAAGTCCTGATAAAGGTTATAAAAAAGGAAACGTTTAACGTTAGCTTTACACAAAATAAATTCATTTAATTTGGATTATTCTGTTTTTCTATTTTCTTTATACAGTTGGATTCGGATCCATATTCACTTTCTTACTGTCCTTTTGGAAAAAAAATATCAAATACATTCTTACATGCCATCTGACACGGATGATTTCAAAACGATCTTAAATATAAAAACTTATCTATCCGTGTATACTTCTTTAAAGAAAAGGAGGGTTTTTCTGATCTTTTAAAAATCCAACATTCTCAAATATTATTCCACGTGCCAAATACCAACTTAATTCTTTTAAATTAAGAACTTAAAATGCACGTATATATCTTTTTCGTTATATATATTTTATTTGCTCCTGTTATCTCGACAAGCAACCAACGCTATGTAATGACGGTTATTAAAACCGAAACGTTTAACGTTGGCTTTACACCAAATAAATTCATCTAATTTAGATTATTCTGTTTTTCTACTTTCTTCCTACTTCTTCCATATATATATAATGTGTGTGTGTGTGTGTGTGTGTGTGTGTGTGTGTGTGTGTGTGTGTGTGTGTGTGTGTGTGTGTGTGTTGAAATTTAGGTTCCAACATTTTATGTTTTATGCTGTTTTTCAAAGCAGACGTTCAGGATGAGAGGGATTAAAGTCTTGGGACTACCAGGGTTCTAAGTTTGGTTGGTTGTTTTGTTTTACGGCGTATCAACCCTTTTCGGGTCATTTTACGCCAAATTAAATTTCAAACAATTCAGTTATATATAAGTATAGTTTTTGTTTACAAACAGTTAAATTTCAAACAGTTCAGTTAAATGTCAAAATAGTTCTATTTCAAACAATTGAGTTTCGCATAAGTACATAGTTTAATTCTATTTAAAAACAGTTCTATTTCAAACAGTTCAGTTTAGCAAAAGTACTCATTTTCAATGTCAAAAACAGTTCTATTTCAAACAATTCATTTTAGCATAAGTACACAGTTTAGTTCTATTTAACCCATAGAAAAGACACTATTAGGTGCTACCACCCTGAGCTAGAATGGACCTGGGAGCGATGGCGATGAAGGGGTACTCCGCATTTCCCAAAGCTCCAGCATTACTGGAACCTCACCATCAGATTGTTTAGGATCATATCCAGGATACTCGTTGGTAGAGATCTTATCTTGCTGTCGGTGTATTCTATTGTTTAGTGTCATATCCGGGACATTTGTTTGGGGAATCTTATCCCTCTGCAGAGAAGCGGTTGCTGTTTTCTGAAGCCCCAGTCGATTAAGCAAAGGATTTTAAGGGTTGATAAATATCTGCCGTGAATATTATATTCTAGTCTTCTTTCTTTCATGCGATTAATTCAATTATGTTTCTATTTTGCATCGACTCGACCTTATTTTCATATTCTCTTTTCAAATCTCTCTTCTCTTAAATATATGACAAGTAAATGCAAAGGCTACGGTTAGTAGTCAATCAAGATAGCAAAACGAAGAACTTAATGTAAAACGTCACATATTATTGTGCTCCATAAACCATAGTGCAATTCTCAGGTTTTAAGCACGATATGTTGTGATTTTATATTAAACCAATTCCACCCTTCATACATTTATCAAAGTCTTAAACGTAGTAAAAAAAAAAAAAAAAAAAAAAAAAAGAACGACGGAAACGCATAAGAAAGATTCATTTTACGGAATGTTAGCTTTCAGATAAGCTGTTTTCAGCTCTTTCGAAACATGGCTTCAGTGAAAACCAATTCTTGAGGGGAAACAACCAAATCTGTAAAGAACATTAAGAGAAGTTTTACATATTATCTCGTTTATATGAAAAAAGAAATCTTTATAGTGTCGGGGATTAGCAAAATAGAAATGGAGATTCTGCCATCGGCATTCAAGCTACCTTTGTATATGTATTTGCATGTAACAACACGAGGACCTGCCGCACAAGTCCTATGGCTAAATAAGGCAATGGCTATGAAGGAGTACCCCACACCTACCGGAGCCCCAGAACTGGAGCCTTATCATCAGATGCATTTTAGTGTCATATTTATTTGGTAGGCTCTTAATTCTCTTTTGGGGATGCAGTCATGGAACAGCTCTTTTGCTCGAAAGCAAGTCTTTAATAGCAAACTGAAAAAAAGATATATTTTCTTTATCAATAATTCTATCAAATAAATCGAATTGATTTTTATCATTAAGGTTTTTCTGACTATTGTCTTCATCTTTATTTTCATTTTTACAATGTTTCGACCGATATGTCATCAGGCCTTCTTCAGGTGTTTGTCGAACTCGGGAACCTTTACGGAACTTCGAACCACAACCTTTATTGAAACCACTTGGGTCGCCTGTTCTGATTCCATTAGCCATAACCAGGTACAAGTGTTAAGTATTCCAGTATTGGTACTCGCCTGTAGTGGGGATTAAACCAGCAAACTTTAGACAATTGTCTCCTTAGAAGCTCAGGGAACCAACGCCTATAACCGTTACCCCATGTGTCCTGGACACATGGCGTAACAGTTATAGGCGTTGGTTCAGTCCTCACTACAGGCGAGTAACAATACAGGAATACTTAACACTTGTACCCGGTTATGGCTAATGGAATCGGAACAGTCGACCCCCGTGGTTTCAATAAAGGACGTGGTTCGAAGTTCCGTGAAGGTTCCCGAGTTCGACAAACACCTGAAGAAGGCCAGAGGACATATCAGCCGAAATGTTGTTTAAATGACAATAAAGATGAAGACAATAGTCAGAAAAACCTTAATGATAAAAATCAACAAGCTTCGTCTCTGAAATTTAGACAACTAAATCGAATTGATGTAAGCAATACTGAAAATAAAATAGAGCTTCTTTGTTTAATGTGAATGTATTGGTAATGATTTTACAATATAAATTCAATGAAAATGAGACAGAAAAGAACGGTCATGGGTCATTGGAACCTCACCATCAAATTCAGTTTACTATCATACTCAGATACAGTAAATAAGTTATTATATAAGTATGGTAGAAATTTTTCATGATACGTTAGGATATTTCACACTGTCTCTATAGGCGTTGCTCCAGCTTCCCAAAAGCCTCGTTGCTTTTTTAACATTCTATGTGAGATTTAATTATCAAAACTACAAAACCTATTGATTGTATATCCAAGATATACAAACCTGTCAACCAGAAAAACGTATATGTCTGGTTCACGATAATTCTTGCCAGGTGCAGGCTGAAAATAATATATATATATATATATATATACTCATAGAACTTATTCTGATGGGAAACGGTCGTTTCAAAATTTCTGTCTATCTTTATATAAAAATGAATTCCACGTAATTTGATTATAGAAATTAATTCCAAATGATTTTTCTATAAAATGCACTGAAAAGGATTTTCATTATAAAAATGCTCTAGAAATGATTTTTACAATAAAGATGTATCGGAAGTGTTTTTTTTTTCTTTTTTTCGATAAGATACTATTGTTTCTCTCCTCCATACGTGCATTGCATCTGTCTTTTAAAATAAAAATGCATTGCTCCTGATTTTTACTATGAAAACACGTTGTTTTTTTTATTCCTTTTATAAAAATGGATTGATTTTTAAATTTTTATTATAATAAATGCATTCATTGCTTCTAATTTTTGCTATAAAAATACTTGCTTCTGGTTTTTACTATAAAAATTCGTTGGTCCTGTTTTTTACTATAAAAATGCATTTTTATTAAAATTTCTACTATAAAAATGCATTGTTTTCTATTTTTTATGATAACTGCATTGGTTTTAATTTTTACGAAAAAATGTATTGCTTCTGACCTTTACTTTAAAAATGCATTTTTTAAAAAAATTTTTCTATAAAAATCCATTTTTTTTTAAATTATAAGATATGCATTGGTTCGAAGTTTTCCAATAAAAATGCATTGCTTTTGTTTTATTACTATAAGAAGGCATTGGTCCTGATTTTTACTAAAAGAATCATTGTTTTCTTTTATTTTTACTATAAAAATGCATTGTTTCTTATTATGATTATAATAAATGTATTGGTTCGAATTTTTACTCTAAAATGCATTGTTTCTGACTTTTACTATAAAAATGCATTTGTCCTGATTTTTACTATAAAATTACATGTTTTTTTAAATTTTTACTATAAAAATGCATTGTTTCTGACTTTTACTATATTGGTAACCGACTCATTGGCGTGGTGTGGGTAGAGCGTTCGTCAATGGTCCGGGAGACCTGAGTTCAATCCCAGGTCAAGTCATACCAAAGACTTAAAAATGCTACTTGATACCTCCTTGCTTTACACTCAGCATTATAAGGTACTTATCAAGGGTAAAGTGGAGCAATCTAGAGAAAAGGAGTAGCGTTCTCCCCTACACCTTGGTGTAGTAGCTACTGAAAAGAGAGCCTTCGAATCTCCCTCGACTACAGTCGCGAACTTACTATGTTGATGACTTTCGTCAAGGGTGATCCAAAGGTTCCCTTTTCAATATTTACTACACAGAGGTCTAGGAAAGGGCGCTACTCTATTCCAAGGAATGCTCCACAGTACCCTTGATCCTTACCTTATAATGCTGAGTGTTAGGCAAGGCAGTTTTTTAAATTTTTACAACAAATGTTCTGATTTTTATTATAAAAATGCACTGATTCTGATTTTCTACAATAAAGAGGCGTTGTTACTTATTTTTACTATAAAAATTCATTGGTCTTGATTTTAAATATAAAAATGCATTGATTCTAATTTTTATTCTAAAAATGCATTGATTCTAATTTTAACAATAAAAATGCATCGTTCAGATTTTTCTCTAAAAATGCATAGTTTTTGATTTTTACGATAAAAATGCATTGTTCGGATTTTTACTGCAAAAATACATTTGTTCAAATTTTGACTTTAAAAATGCTTTGGTTCTTATTTTTATGATAAAATTGCATTGATTCTGATTTTTACCATAAAAGTGCATTGATTCTGACTTTTAATATAAAACTGCATTTGTTCGGGTTTTATTATAAAAATGCATTGGAAACGATTTTTACAATAAAAATGCATTGCTTCTTATTTTACAGTAAAAATTAGTTTTTACGTTTTTCGCACCCGGTGCAATCGAAAACGGATAATTATGACACAGATTTACTTTGTCCAAAGATCGAACACGAACAGTTACTACCATTGAGAGTTAGAGTGGACCTGGGAGTACTGGCAGTGAAGATGTATTTTACACTCCTCAGCTCACCAGAATACGAGCCCCACCATCAGATGTTGTTAAATGTAATACTCAGAACTTCATCTTTCCCGGTATCTAAAATTTTCCCTTTTTCAATTCAAGATTGTTTAAAAAAATACATACACCTATGCATAGCCGTATGTTAAAAACCAGAATCTATACAAATATTCACACACACACACACACACACACACACACACACACACACACACACACACACACACACAGGTACACCTACACATACATGCACACATACTCACAATCATACGTATATGCACATGCACGAACACACACACACACACACACACACACACACATACATACATATATATATATATATATATATATATATATATATTCCTCAACCAATTCCAACCTGAAACTAAGACACTTATCAGAAAACTTAAAAGGATCTTAAATAAATTTTACAGACAAAATTTGTCTTTATTGTTTAATAAAACATGCTTTTACATATATATATGTGTGTGTGTGTGTGTGTGTATGCTTCTATATATACATATACATATACATATATATATATACACAGAAGCATACACACACACACACACACACACATATATATATATATATATATATATATATATATATATATATATATTCATGTACATGATTACACTATGCATATATCAAGTAACACACTCATATACACTCACAATGACAAACGCACATACTTACCCTTACACACAGACGTACGTCACATACATATGCTTACTCATACACACTAATATACATATATACACACGTATTCATACATATACACACTGGTACGCATGTCTCACATACTACGTATATATACATACACACACATAGAGACGCACATACGCATACATACATGCCCACACAAAAATTCTCACGCATACATGGACACATATACACCCAGACGCATGACATTCACACGCCCATATCATACATAAACACACATGTATGCATATTGACATACACATAAATATATGCATTTGCATACATAGATACATTCATATACAAGATTGCGTAGGTTTGCAAACGAAAATATACATACATGTGCATATATATATATATATATATATATATATATATAGAGAGAGAGAGAGAGAGATATACTCCCCTACCCACGTAGGGTTGAGTTCTCTGGCGAAGAAGTAATCGTGTTGCCATTAGCGTCTATTGCAAGCCTCTTTGTATATGAATTGAGGTCTCGCAGCCGTTGAACGGGTGTATGTAAACGATTGTAATTATGATTAATAGCCGTTTAAAATTTACTTCGCAGCTAATATCTCCTCGTGACTGAATGGTTAGAAGCTTTGGCTTGGCGTTTGAGTCAACCGGGTTTCGATCCCAGCTACGGGAAGCTACTGTCTTGTTACAATGATGAGTTCTGAGAGAACGAAACAGATCTGTCTGTGGATGACTATATATATATATATGCAATCCTACATAGAGTAAAACTCAACGCCTTATTATACTAAACTGAATTGTTATATATACAGCTATTTTGACATTTAACTGTGTATAAACAAAATTAGCTGAATTAGAACTCTTTCAATAAACTGAATAGTTTAAAAATGAAAATGTTTTTTGATAATTAAATTGTGTACTCATACTAGACTGAATTATTTGAAATAGAACTGACTATTTGTATGAAAATGGATTTGGCGTTAAATAACCAACAAAGGTTGATATGCCATAAAACCCAACCAACCAACCATCAACACCTTATACCTTTATTCTATTTTCTTAAATAGGAATAAAGATAATGCATTATATAAAATTGTACTTTTTAACATTTACTCAAAAACACTGTGCAAACGGGATAAGATTCATTATGATCATCATCTTCAATGCCTGCCGACCGCACTGATGCCTTTGACTTTCACATCATCCCTCCTATCGGCCATCACTAATGCCTAGTCTTCTAGACGGCACTTAGAGTCTTCACAGAGCTGATCAATTTAACTTTTACATACAGTTGTACCTAGTTTGGTTTGATTTGACTTGATTACTTCAACGGCAACTTATGGGTTAAAGCCAAAATTTCGTTCATGAATTATTAATTATTATCATAGCTATTTATGTTTTCACTGCTCAACTGCAGTATGGTACCAAGAATTCTGCTGTGATACGAATAAGTTATGCGCAATTATATAGCTTCTAGCCCTCCTATCCAATGCTAATAATTTCATAGATATCTATTTGATCCAAAGATGGAATCCCAAAAGGTAGTAGTATTCTGTGTCAGAGAGGACCTGAGAGAAATGTTAATCACCAGATACTCCACAGCCCCAGAGGCTCGAGAACTGGGGCTTTATTACTGGAGTCAGTTTAGTGTCCAAGTGATTCAACTATGCAGACCTACAGTATGGAAGTATTCGCATTCTATTTTATCGGAAAGGTTAGATTTCCATCAGGTCGATAATCTGTCAATAGAAACCCCTGCTTTACCTAGGCGTATGCTGACATCACTTTCAGCAGATAAGATATTGTTACCGAGGTATATGAAGTGACAGGCGTTCACGGAGAGATCAAAGCATGTTGTTTCTTGGTATGCATCAGAGTCGGATTGGCCAGGTGCATTTGTAAGAAGCGCTTGATCCTCTATATAAGTTTAATCCTTAGATAGCACCCAGTTTATGTACTCCTATGGACCCCCACATATGGACGAGCTAAAGCAGGACGACCAACTAGAACATACATACAGCAGCTATGTGAGGATACGGGATGAAGCCCAGAAGACCTGCCAGAGGCGATGAACGATAAGGAGAAGTGACGACAGAGGGTCTGGGATATTTGTGCTAGCAGCACGACATGATGATGATGATGTATGTATAAAGCTGACCAACGTAAGTTTTTGCTTGTCGATCAACACTAGTGTGTCCTTGCGTAGGAGTTCATTGGAGAACGTTATTTATTAGTTAAAGATATTTACAGAAACATTTGATAAAAGATAAGTTCAGAAATTAAGATCAAGGAGTAAGATCTTTTTTTCGAGGTGGGGGAACAGAAAGTGGCAGATGGACTCAGATGAAGGGGATTAAAAGGTTTTTGGTTACACTTTTGTCTTCTCATTTGGAAAAGTCTAACTTTGTTATAAAACTATTCATAATATTATATGAACTACTTCATTTCATATTTCCTCTTTTTTTAGATTATTATTATTATTATTATTATTATTATTATTATTTTGTGGGAAGGAATTTGTTTTTTCTCTTTCTCTTCCGAGGTTAAACTGTGGTTCGTTAAACACTTTTCTTCTGATTACCGCCTGTTTTTGACAAAAATAGAAATCTACTTTTCGATCTGTTTGCCCGGAGGGAATATTATTGGACAGGATGAAAGGCTTA
>OY757938.1:24842643-24907643 GCA_963585895.1 Sepioteuthis lessoniana
GCTATCAGCATGGATATCCCTGACCCTCTCTCCAGCCCTCCCAATCGTCGATTTCTTCCGATAAGTTTTCAGGGCTACATCCCGTATCGGCACAGAGCCTTTGCACGTCCATGTGAAGGGGTCCACAGGAGTGCATTACTTATGAGCTCGGCCTTATTTTTCCAGCAGTGCCTAGCATATCTGATTCCTTTAATGTTGATAGTTTTCGCGATTGGTGGAAGGTGGCCATACAGATGCTTCTTTGTGGGGTGCTGCCTCCAGGACTTGTTCAATATTATTCACAGCATTCTTGTGTAGTTGCCGTCAAGCTTCTTCTCCATCCGTTTAGTTAGCGTCCATGTTGTGCATCAATATAGCATTATCGACACGACCGCTGCTTGGAAGAAAATGCGTTTCATTTTATCGGTCAGGTCTGACTTCCATATGACTGATAGCCAATCAATAGCTGTCCATGCTTTTATTAGTCACGTATCAATCTCTGTCTCGGTTGATGAGACACTGTTTCTTAGGTAGGTGTCAACTAGTTTCAGAGAGCTACCGTTTAGTGTGGATATGTCACCTGTTTGATTAAAGCACATGTATTCCGTTTTGTGTGCATTGACATGGAGGTCCATACCTGCAGTGGCTCGTTCCAGACTATGTCGTAGGGTTTTTGCTCGGGTGGGTGCATTTGTCAGAAGCGAAGTTGGTGTCGGTAATTGTTTTAAGCTAACAAAAGAAAGAAGCAGAAGAATGTATATATATATATATATTTCCAACCTCATCTAGATGAACAGACCACGAAACAAAGTCAACATTAACCAAAGTTCAACCCGTTTGAAATCAGAGTTTTCTTTCTCCTAGACTGGTTGCGACACCAAGATTAAATGACCCAATCTGTTCAAATATTTATCCATAGCCCTTAGGAGAATTGTTGGATTCATACAATTCCAAAGGATTTTAACGCTATGTAAAAATTCAAACTGCCACGTCCAGGAATTGAACTCAGTTCGGTGTGTCCATTTCCTACGACGATAATCATATCACCATGAGAACGCCCAAACGTAGTTCGCTTGTTGGCTGATCGGTATGATAAATCTAACGTAAAGTTGGGCAGGTTTCGATCCCAGATTCAAGAGTCCTACGTGTCTAGTTACACTGAAGAGTAGTAATTTAACGAAAGAGTCTGTCTGGAGATGACAATATATATATATATAATATATATATATATATATATATATATATCATAAAAACATATGCAAGAAATTCTGAATTCATACTAATATTTACAAATTGACCCCTTTGACACCTGTTGTTGCAGCTGCGGAATCTGGACCCTAGGAACAAAAACAGGACGCAGCTGTTGTTGGCGGAAACGCCGAGTAAATTAAGTGGGTGGCTTGCTAGAAGGTGCCAAGTCGATATGCATTGTGTGGGCAGCAGGTTGGAGTAAGTGTGATCACAAGAATTTACTTTGGCCATTCAGCTGGGGCTGCAGAATATACCAATGGCACCTATGCAGAGGAATAAGAACTCCCTCCCCAACGAGTGTCCTGTATTGACACTAAATAATCTGATGGTGAGTTTCCAGTAAAGCCGGAGCCTTGGGGAATGCAGGTGCCCTTTCATGGCCATCGCTCCCAGATCCACTCTGGACGGGATGGTAGCTCCTGATAGGGTCCTATCTATGGGTCAAATAGAACTAAAACGCGTACGTATGCTAAAAGTAATTACTTGATATGGAACTGTTTTTTTATATTTAAAGTGCGCACTTATACTCAACTGAATTGGTTGAAATAGAACTGTTTTGACGTGTAAACTGCGTACTTAGGCTAAACTGAATTGTTTGAAATAGAACTGGTTTTGTCATTGAAATTGTACTAACGCTAAACTGAATTGTTCGAAATAGAAGTGTTTTGACATTTAACTGTGTGCAATGAAAAACAATACTTTTACAAGATTAAATTGTTTGAAATTGAACTGTTGACTAAACTGAGTAGCTTGAAGTCGAAATGTTTTTGACAATTAAACTTTGTATTTATGCTAAACTGTATTGGTTGAAATGGAAATATTTTTCACATTGAAAATGAACTTACGCTAAATGGAATTGTTCGAAATAAAACTATTTTCACATTTAACTGTGTATAAACGAAACTTTACTAATAAAATGTCGTTGGTGACCTTACTCGAGGTTAACCCGAAAGCTCTCTTTTCAATAGCTACTACAGCCAGGTGTGAGGAAGGACTCTACAGCATTCCCTGGATTGCTGCATTTTATCCTTGATCCGTACCTTATAATGCTAAGTGTTAAGCAAGGCAGTATCAAGTACCATTATTTGAGTCTTTGGTAAGAGTCGACTTGGGATTGAACTCCGGTCTCCCGGACCATTGATGAACACTCTATCCAAACTAAATTGTTTGAATTAGAAATGTTTGACTAAACTGAAACGCTTGAAATAGAAATATTTTAGACAATTGTTGATAATAGAACTGTTGTTTTTTTTTTTTTGTAGAAAAATGGATTTTGCATAAAGTAACCTCCAAAGGTTGATATGGCATAAAACCCAAACAAACAAACAATCAATACGAGAATCTGCGTGCTCATCCGGTATATTATATTCAACCCGTTGACAAAAGGAATAAAAAAGTGGTTCACTTAAGATTCGTACCCTTGCCCACGTGTGTGCAGTTCAGACGTCTTCGGCCCTTTCTTACACTAACGAACAGTTTGTTTGTTTCTTTGTATATCAACCTTTGTATGTTATTAGATGCCAAAGCTATTCTCCTAGAAGAACAGTAGCGGTACTATTTAACCCATAGCTTGGAGGTTAAGGGGGTTCATACCTTTCCCAAGTGTATTTGCCCGAAAGTGAACGTAATTGCGCGACTAAAGTAAGAACTCGCTTGATACGATTACGCAGTCCATCGCTTTAACCATTACATCACGAAGCCACCCCTTCTAACCATCCGTATATTTTTGGTAATAAAAATAAAAGAAAAAAGCAGAGTATATTTTCATACACCACTGCTGTCGTCTTTCTCTGTTATACAAGACCCAACATATATATATATATATATATATTATGTTCTTGGTACACGAAAATTTGTTTCAACAAATGAATAGCGAAATCATTGGTAAGGGGAAAACTATTTTAAAACAATAAAACAGCGAGGGCCCTTTCGTACGGCACTTGACAGGCTTAGTCACCGGAAAGAATAGTTAAAAACAAGGTGTAAACTAAATAATTGGATTAAAGGGACAGGGTGGAGAAAAATAAAATCAAGTCACACCAGTCTCCAATATTTCCCCAAATATGTTTAAAATGTGACTGCTTAACTGTCTACATCGAGAGAGGCAATCTATAGCGATATAGATACAACAGAATAAGATGAATTTTGTCTCTAGCTCTATACACAACAGAAAGACATTAAGATGAATTTTATCTCTAGCTCTATACACAACAGAAAGACATTAAGATGAATTTTGTCTCTAGCTCTATACACAACAGAAAGCAGTTGTCTTGATAGTTTGTCCTGCAACTATTTACGGCAAGCAAATGCCCACCAATAGCAGAATCTATTGCCTGAGAATGCCCGGATGTTTCTCGGCTTTTAGTTATAATACCTCTGGGTACATGCTAATTTTCACTTCAAGGCGTTGACAAGTCCGACCTATATATGTCGAACTACATCGACATTAGCATTCGTATATGAGCAAAATTTGTTTAAATATAGGCAACTTGTCCTTATGTGTAAAATTAAAGGCCGGCCTAGTAGTGAAAATTGGTCGACATACATATATAATAAGAAACGGTTAGCTTAATGGTTACCGTTATAGGAAATAGAATCGGTGACACGAGTTCAGATGCTGGATGAGCTTGTTTGCATTTCACTTCGCACTAATGCATCTGACATTGGTCCATCTTTTTCCGCATTCCTGCAAGGGGTAAACAGTAAGGTAGACAATACTGTTCAACCTTATTTGGCAATCAGTTTAGGACAAAAGAAACTCTTATTTTAAAACCAGCTGCATACTTCTAAAATGTTGAGCCTGTGTCATATTCTCCTCGTAGAATAAATACACACACACACATACATACACACACATATTATCAAACAGAAACCCATTTTCCTCTGGTTTCTTATTTGGTCAGATCGGTGTATAAATATATATACAGTTTGGTTGGTTGGTTTTTATGGCATATCAACTTTTCTAGGTTATTTAACGCCAAATCCATTTTCATGTAAATAATCTGTTCTATTTCAAACAATTCAGTTTAGCATGAGCACACAGTTTAATTGTCAAAAACATTTCTATATCAAACTATTCAGTTTATTCAAACAGTTCTAATTCAACTAATTCAGTTTAGCATAAGTACAGATTTTCAATTTCAAACAATTTAGTTCAGCATAAGCACACAGTTTAAATGCAAGTACAGTTTAATTGTGAAAACATTTCTATTTCAAGATATTCAGTTTAGTCAAACAGTTCTATTCAGCTTAGTTTAAGTACATATTTTGTTTTCCCACTGTTAAATGTCAAAACAGTTCAATGTTAAACAATTCATGGTTGATTGGTTGGTTGTATATATATATATATATACATATATATATATATAAACAAACGCAGATATACACATGTACTTAAGCAAATATTAATTGGTATGTAACAGTAACTTCGTAACAAATAGATATTTATATATAAAATATAATGGCCAAGGGTTCGTTTTATATATCTTGCCTTTCGGTTTTGCTTAGCGCATGGGTTAGTTAGGTGCAACTTGAGTGCAGGTGTTGACGCGCACGCGCGGAGCGGACGTGTCATTCAGAGATATCACAATAAAAATCCCTGATAGAGTGTGTGACCAGGGATGTGAGTGACGTCACGCACCGGAAGCCTGGGCGGAGATTTGAGAAAAGTCAGTTCAGTTGAGTTCTGCTTCGGGAGAAGACGGTTGATTTTCGCTTGCTCGTCGTGGCCTTGTGTCGGGTGCGCACGTGGTTTGGGACAGATGGAAAAGTCTGGTGTATCTCTCTCCTCATGTCGAAAAACCTTTTAACTCAAAGATAAGAAAAAGTTTCGTACCTGAACTAAGAAGTCGTAAGTGTTTTTTGCGTCCCGGGATTCCTATGTTCTATGTATATATGTTATGAACATTCAATGTACGTTTGTTGCATTCTCATATACATGTTCATGCAGGATACATACTGACGCAATAAATTAATCAGACGCAGTAATGAAGACGCAGGAAGACTTCTTTAACAATTTCACTTTATTGCAAGGGTTCGAAAGAGTTGTTCAAGGTTTGTGTGTGAGAGGGAGCTGGAGACCAAACATAAACTGTAATATTTTGACCCCACTGTTATGACCGTCACGTTGTGTCTTTCTTGTTCTTTAGGGTTGCTCAACTGGAGTACTGGGGCCCACTCTGCTGGATTCTGGCTTTCTTTATTGTATCTTATCAGCATCTTCTCTGGACCCCAAACTCCATCGGGGTTCCCGGGGGCCCCCTCGGTCGGGTGTGGCTTTCCATACCACATCTCGCCTCCAACTGCCAGGAACTCTACTGGCAACTCCGCAACTCATCAGGGCCCTAAGGCCCCTTCGGCCTGATGTGGCTTTCCCTACCACATCTCGTCTCCAACTGTCTGGAGCCCATTGGCCGGAACTCAACTGCCTCAACTTCCGTCTTGACTGTGTTATATAATAGTTCAACGCCTACACGATCGCCCACTCGATCTTTGAAATCGAATGTTTAATCGTCATCAAGCGGAAATAACTGTCATGCAGTTCAGAGGTCCCTCTCTTCCGATGCGTCAGTCTATGAGAGTATCGTGGGATATTTTTACCTCGTCCCATTTCATCAGCCAATTTCCGCCCATGCGATTTCCTCTCATAACCTCCATTAGAATGTATCACTTCCTTCCGGTGCATCACCTTGAATGGCATTTTTGGCCGGGTCAAAAGATCAAAACATAACACGTTTCACATATCCGTATCATGGGTAAGTTACATATACATAAAAGAAAACCAACGCAAATTTATACAGAAGTGTATATAAACATGCATACATACAAATACTGATATCAGAATTCATACATAAGCATAGATACATTCGAGAATTCCTGAATCAATATAAAAATCTATATACATAACTTGAAAATACATATATAACTTGATTTCATGAAAGAAGACCACGAAGCAGGTGGTACGATTTACCAACCCCTCCGCTCGAGCAGGATATGACACAAGGTCAATTCTTAAGCGGAGTTTAACAGGTTTGAATTCAGAGTTTTCCTTCTCCTAGACTAGTTGTCTTACCAAGGCTGAAGAACCTAGTCTGTCCTACTATTTACCCATAGCTGGAGGGAGAATAATTGGATTCATACCTTTCCCAAGGGTATTAGTGCAATGTGAAATGCAATCAGTCTCGTCCAGGATTTGAACTCGTATTGCCGTGTTCATTTCCTACGGCGATAACGACTACACCACGGGCACCTCCAAGAAGCAGGTGGTTCACGTTGACAGCACGTAAGTTGGGGCAGCCATCGCCTATGCGAGACAGGCAGGCACAGTTACTGCAAGTGCAGCTAAAGGTCTAGTCAAGGTTTGATTGCAAAGTGTTGTGGTTCTTCCTCACACATTGTTTATCTTTGAGTGTAATGTTGAAGGTGTTTTCAAAAGAGGAGACATGTTTTGTGGTCCGATGCCGAGTGTCACAGTCCTTAGTTGGAGTGGTCAATGTCAAAGGTACCAAAGGATTTTTTTCTGGCGGTCTTTACATCACTTCCGGGGTATCTTTCTGTTGCGATGGTCTGTGAAGACTTCACCGTGCAATGTACACTTGGGAAGGCAATGATTTGTCTACTGAGTGCAAAAAGCAAAATATGTAACAATTTTAAAAACTTTTTTTACTCTGATGAGTCCAATTTTTAAATAAAAGCGATAAATCTAAATTTCATAATTAGCTCTATTATTCAAGCACTTTTTCATTGAAATTCAGCCCAGTATGAGTGAGCAAGAGAAAAAACGACAAAGAATCTATAATTTGCTTAATGCCGAAATCAAACCAAAGTTACTTTGTTGTCTACCGTAGACAAAGCAAGAAAAAGCTTTTACTGAAAAAGTCCTTGCTCCTCTCCTGCATGGCTCATCGGTCACTTATTGGCACTACCTATGATTCCTAGAACTGTTCGACTCCAATATCAAAATTCTTAATCAGACGAAGATCAATAGCATCGAAGGCATTCTACTAAGTCCTGGCAATTTATATTGATATGAAACTATACAAAAAAAAAAAGTTTTTCAGAGGAGGATTTTTTATCTATAGAATTATATATTAGATTGTTTGCCAACGTCAAAGGTTTCGGTTTTAAACTTTTTCAGGGCGTATGAGCTTTTAAATTAAACGAAGAAATGCGAAGTTTTAAACATTCTATTTCCGTTGGAAGCGTTCTATTTTAAAGTTATGGGATGTAATTCATATTCTACAATGATTTTACGATTGAAATTCAAAGAAAATGAAATACGAAAGGAATTGTAAATGGTCAAGGATTATTACAGACATTACTGAGAAAATATAACTCTTATATATATGTGTGTGTGTGTGTGTGTGTGCGAATCTCGGAAGTTGTTTGGAATAAAAACAAACAAACAAACAAAAAATAAGGAAAGAGATGAGAAGATCTTATGAAAGTTGCTGAATGACGATTGACGAAACAATAATCGGAAAGCTCCATCCCCAAATAGTTTGGCAACGTTTTAAAAATGTATACAAAAGTCAGTTATTTTTACGGCACAGTGAGAATTTTTCCTTGTCTCATATTATGAGCCAAGCTGTATTTTACATTACGTAATCACGCGGGAATGTGATTATATATATATATATATATATATATATATATAAACACGTACACAAAAGAACAGAATACGCAAGACTATATATATATATATATATATATATATATATGCACTCATGCATTCATATATACTTGAATTCATATTAATATTTATATATCTCTATGCATGGATAAAACCCATACACAGGCATATTATGTTCTCTGATTCTTTCTCTCTGTCTCTCTGTCTCTCTCTCTAAAGTCATCCTTATTGTCTATCGCCCCAGGCAGGTTCTCTAGACTGCATCCATTTTCTGCACGGATATGTAAGTTTTTTGCTGGTCAGCAAACACTGGCATGGTCACACATAGGATTTCGTAAGAGATTGTCACTCATGAATTCGTCCTTACTTTCTCAGCAGTGCCCAGTATACCTGGTCAGATGTTTTTTGAGATGGCAGATAAGTGGCCGAGCAATTACTATTTTGTGGGTGTTAGTGTTCTGCATTCAGGATTTGTTCAAAACAGCCAGTAGCATTGCTGCTTAGTTCCCATCTGGCTTTTTTTTTTCGACGCTTTTCGTTGAAGTAGAGGTTATGCAGCAATACTATAGTACCGACATAACAAAAACAAACCTACCAGGTTTAACTGAAAAGGATATTCTGGAAAACTATATCAATTATATAAATACACGGCACGAAAAATAAATTGTAAAATTTTTCTTAAAAAAACATCGAAGACATTTTATCTCAGATAACATTCTAGAAAGGTCATAATCTATAAAATGAAGCAAACTTGGCGACCGTAGTCGAGGGCGACCAGAAGGCTCCCTTTTCAATAGCTACTACAACGAGGTGTAGGAGAGGGTGTTGCTCCTTTCTCTGGATTTCTCCACTTTACCCTCGATACCTACCTTATATTGCTGAGTGTTAAGCAAGGAGGTATCAAGAACCATTTTAAAATTATTTGGTATGACGCGACCAGGGATTGAACCCAAGTCTCCCACACTATTGGCGAAATCTATAATATATATTATTTTATAGGTTAGATCTTATGGTATATACATCTTATAAAGGTTTTTTGTTAATTCTATAATATCAAGATGTTAAGCTCTAACTTTTATTCGATCTTGGTGAAAACAAGGCAAAACTTGTGTTGTTACGATTATCTGATAGGCAACGACAGTAAACATTACATTTAACCCAGTAGACTGGGGCTATAGAATACCCTGACTGCATCTCTGCAGAGGGGTAATACCCCTCCAAAGAGTTTTCCTGGATATGACACAACGATCTGATTATGAGGCTTCAGTAATGCTGGACCTTTGGGGAATACGGAGTACGGCTTCATAACCATCGCTCCCCCGTCCACTCTGGCCTGGAGCATAGTACCTGATAGGGTCACATCTATGGGGCAAATAGAACTGTTTAACGTTTAAACTGAATGCAAACAATAATATATGACAAATTGAATTGCTTAAGATAGAACTGTTTGATCATTTAGATGTATATATACAAACGACTAACGTTTAATTAAATTTTTAGTCATACATAATAATACTTGGAACTATTTAACTCTCTTGGTTTATATTTACAAAGCATATATATAAAATATATATGTATAAACAGGGTTTGGCATTAAATAACCTACAATTGTTAATATGCTATGAAACCAAACCAAACATTACCCTGTCTATGATGTTTATTAACTTCAACTTCATCGCAATACCATAGCTCAAAGCGCGGATATTGATCTAGTATATATGATGAAAATTACATCAGCGATAACTTACAGTAAACCCTTCGATAATTATCGCGAACGACATAATTATGAAAACACATTAGGTGGCTGTAAAAGATAGTACTGGCAATAAAGTATAAAATTAACTCGTCTGTTTCGGTTCTTGATTATTTTTTACCGTCCTTGTTCAGGCCGACGAACGTCCCAAGGGTTATAACTGTGATAATAAAATGAAACAAACACTAGAATACACAATTACAAGAACATAATTATCTACACGATTGGCCGTTTCGTATAATGAATAAAGAGGTTTACTTCAAAGGGTTATTAACTGTAAAGATAAAAGAAAGTAATTATCTTCATGATAATCGTTCCCATTGTGGAAATGTTAAGATGATCAAGGGGAAGTGGTAATAATAATGATAATAATAATAATGACCTGCCAAACAAAGGCCTTTGCTGTTCCGGCTGATCACGGGTAAAACTGAAGAAAAGCAAAAAGAGAGATAAGTACCTAGACCTTGCTGAAGAACTAAATAAAACAACTATGGAACATGGAAGTGACGGTGATTCCAATCGTAATAAGTGGACTCAGTAAAGTCGTGAGAGGATTTGTACTGGGACCGGAGGACTTAGAAATAAGAGGACGAGTGGAGACCATCCAAACTACAGCATTGTTAAAATCGGCCAGAATACTAAGAAGAATCCTGAAGACTTGAGGAGACTTGCAGTCACTCAGTCTCCAGTGAAAGGCCACCAGCAAACCCTATGGTGAAAAACTCTCAAAGGAGTAAAACAATACAAGCGATTGCAATTTGCAAATCTGCTTATCTCCTTAGGAGATTACAAGCAAGTTGAGTGAAAAATATCACCGAAATGAGGCAGCAAAAAACAAATCCATGGAATACGTATAATACATTAACTTCCATCATCTTACCTAGTCAGCTAGGGCAGTAGAATACACTAACCCTAACCTCTGTAGAAGGGTAAGAACCCCACCAACAAGTGTTCTGGATATGACACTAAACAATCGGATGAGACTTCAGTAATGCTGAACCTATGGGGAATGTGGAGTACCCTTCATAGCAATCACTCCGAGGCCCACTCTGGCTCCGAGATGTAGCATCTGATAGGGTCCTATCTACGAGTCAAATAGAACTAACCTGCGTATTTATGCTAAACTGAATTGTTTGAAATAGAACTGTTTTAACATTTAAACTACATACTTATGCTAAACTGATTTTTTAAAAAATGGAACGGTTTTTGATACTGAACCTGTACTTAAGCTAAACTGAATTGTTTGACTTGTCCTGATAACTGAAAAAAATTACAGAACATGAGAGTGACAGTGATAGCAATTGTAGTTGGTGTACTAGGAACAATTCCAAAAGGGTTGGAAAAAAGACAAGAGAAATTTGAAATAAGTGAAAGCATGGAGACGATCTATACAATTACATTACTGAGATCAACCAGAATACTGAGAAGAGTCCTGGAGACACTTGAGGCAACTTGCTGTCACTCAGACTCCAGCTAACGCTAATGTAAAAAATATGCAAGAAGTGAAGTATTCAGATTATTATAAGGCCCAGTCTGCTCTTATAATAATAATAATAATAATAATAATAATAATAATAAGCGAATGTATTAAATTAGTGCAAAAAAAGAATTAGATTAGACACGACTGGGTGGGGAAGCTGATCAACTGGGAATTGTGTAGAAAATTTAAATTTGACCATAAAAACAAGTGGTAAATGCAAAACCAGGAATTCGTCCGAGAGAATGAGACGCACAATCTTCTCAGGGATTTTGAGATACAAACATATCAACTAATCTCGACCAGACGACCAGACCTATTGATAGCAAAATAAAAGAGAACCTGCCGAATAGTAGACTTTGCCGTTCAGGCAGACCACAGAGTAAAATTAAAATAAGGTGAAAAGAACAATAAATATCTGGACCTTGCTAGAGAGCAAATGAAGCTATGGAACATGAGGGTGACGGTAATACGAATTGTAGTTAGTGCACTTTGAACGGTTACCTTAGGATTGGTTAAGGGACTGGAAAACTTAGAAATTAGAGGACAAGTGGAGACCATCAAGACGAGAGCATTACTTGCTGTCACTTAAACTCCAGGGAAAAACCATCAGCTAATGTTGGTGTGAAAAACTCTCAAAGGAGTAGAATAATAATAATAATAATAATAATAATAATAATAATAATAATAATAATAATAATAATAATAAACCTATTCTCGGCCAGAAGACCAGACCTTATTATAATCAACAAAAAAAAAGAGAATTTGCAAAATTGTCGACTTTGCTGTCCCGGCAGACGACAGAATAAATCTGAAGGAATGTGAAAAGAAGGATAAGTACCTCGACCTTGCTAGATAATTGAAAAAGATGTGAAACATGAAAGTGACGATTGTACCAATTGTGATTTGTGCTTTTAGCACAATAACTAAAGGATTATTAAAATGTCTGGAGGATTTGGAAGTTGGCGGACGGGTAGATACTATCCAAATGACAGCACTACTGAGAACGGCCAGAATACTGAGAAGTGTCCTGGAGACTTAAGGAGACTTGCTGTTACTCAAACTCCAGTGAGAAACTATTAACTAAAACTGATGTGAAAAATTCTCAAGGAGTAAATGATACTAATAATAATTTGAATCCTTAATACCGACTGATAGAATCTTCAGCCTGGTAGTATTGGATTTTGGGATTGAATTATGGGTCGTGCTTTTAATAAAACAGGGAAAATATGAAACGCCTGAACTGCTCAATCTCAGTAAAAAAGAAAAGAAGAAATATCTGGGAATATTTAAAATCATTAGATACATAAAAGAAGTAATTGTTTTTAACAAAACAAGGAAAATATGAAACGCCTGGAGGAATAGATCTGCTCAATCTCAGACAAAAAATGAACTTAAGAAATATCTAGGAACATTTAAAGATTATTACATGCATTAAAGATGTAATTGTTTTTAATAAGACAAGGAAAATGTGAAGCGCCACAAGGAAGAGAACAGAACAATAACGAAAAAATCAGACCATCGGAAAGAATGAAAATAACAAATATCTGAGAACATTAATCAAACAGAGATGAAAGAAAAAAATTAGAAAGGACTACCTGTTGAGAACAAAAAAAAAACTTCTTGAAACTTTACTCTGCGGCAGAAACCTAATCAAAGTAGTAAATACCTGGGCTGTCTCCCGTGTAAGATATTCAGGGAGCTTCTTAAACTGGACAAGGGGGGGAACTCAGAACTATGAACAATAGAACAAGGAAATAGACAGCTCTACGCAAGGTCTTACACTCAAGAGATGTCATTAATACACTGTATGTGATGAGAGGAGGAAGAGACTCGCATACAATGAGAATTATATAAACTGGATAACAAAAATCAGAAAAAATCTTGAATACAAAGTTTGGAAGAAAAATAATGATATATATTGTTGCATGTGTTCTCATTCCTTATCGTTCAAATATATATAGCAGATGGCTAAAAAAAAGTCGGTAATCTGGGGATGAATAATAATTATTTATTAGTTGTCTAAAGAAAAAAAAAAGCTGAATATGAGCACAGGTAAAAAATCATACATTATAGTAGTAATTCTAAGAGAGTAAGAACATTAAATTTATAAGTCCCAAAAATTCACTCTGAATTGTCCTGCAGGACACATGGCGTGGCGGTTATAGACATTGGTTCCCTAAGCTTCTACGGAGACAATCATCTGGAGGTTACAGGTGAAGGTTCCCGATTTCGTCAAACACCTGAAGAAGGCCGGAGGACATATCGGCCGAAACGTTGTGGAAATAACAATAAAGATGAAGACAATAGTCCGAAAACCCTTGATGATAAAAATTATTTATTAAATCTCAATTTAAAACATTCTATTCACGACCAAATACCTATGTTCAGAACATCGAAATGGAAAAAGTGTTAAAACCATAGATTCTGGATTAAGATAGCTACCCACCCCCGGGCAGAGAAAATATGGAATCACTGGCACTGAGCCTTTACAAACTTCATCAAGCTTATTGAAGGAGAGAAGTTGGACGTTCTTATAAATTACGTATGACCTAAATTATACGAACTATTCAGCGAAACTAAAAACTTTGAGGAGGCTATTTGTATTCTGAACAGAGCCTTTTTCAAGAGAAAAGTGAGGCGTACGCTTACCATGTACTCGCAGCCTGGGCTCAACAAGCTGGAGAGTTGGACCAATATCTGCTAACACAGCACTTTCCGGCGAAGGACTTCAACAATAAATTTATCATTGCTCAAGTTTACAAAGAAGAAGCTATTAAAGATGCAGTTATTTCTGCGATATCCACGCTCCTTAGTTGACAGATATTTAATTGCATACGAATAGATACAACATGGATATTATAAGGACATTGTATATGGGCTGATCTGGAGATGGTTATGAAGAGGGAACTAAAAAATAGAAAATCTAATTATAATGACACAAAAAATGTCATAACATCGTTATAACAAGTGAGTGGAATTTTTTGGTTATCATGTTTGACTTTTCCTATCTTGATATGAACAACTTCATCTCGTCTCCGCCGCCTGTATTCAAGACAATAGCAACACGACATCACGTAAAAACTCTCTCTTTCTTTCTCTCTCTCTCTCTCTCTCTCTCATGGTCCAGAAATCATTAGTGCCCAGCAATTCACTTGAGCTTATTAACATTAACCAACTCGTCCACACGAGCAGGATGCGATGCAAGGCAAATTTCTAACTGATTTTACCTGGTTTTAATTCAAAGTTTTCGTTCTCATATACCAAATGCCTTACCAAAGATTAAGAGCATAGTCTATCCTACTATTTTACTCCAAACTAGAGGGAGAATAGTTGGATTCATGCCTTTCTCAAGGGTATTAGCACTATGCAAAATGCGAATAGGCTCGTCCAGAGGATTTGAACTCTATTCGCTGTATCCATTTCCTACAATGAACAACATCGATTGATAAAATCAGAGAAAACGGCTTCGAGCTGACCAAGAAAAGAAGCAGAAGGTACTCCGCAAAAACAATTACTGACGCCGACTACGCCGATAACATAGCGATACTGGCAAATACACCCAACCAAGCCGAAACACTACTGTATAGTTTGGAACGAGCCGCCGCTGGCATTGACCTCCATGTCAATGCACACAAAACGGAATATATGTGCTATAATCAAACAGGCGACATCACCACACTAGATGGAACCCCTCTGAAACTAGTAGACAAATTCACCTACCTAGGAAGCAGCGTATCATCAACAGCGGTCGTATCGATACTGCTGTATGGATGCACAACTTAGACACTAACTTAACGGCTGGAGAAGAAGCTAGACGGTAATGACACAAGAATTTTGAGAGCAATATTGAACAAGTCCTGGAAGCAACACTCCACAAGGCACTAACTATACGGCCACCTGCCTCCCATCACGAAAACTATCCAAGTTAGACGAACCAGACATGCAGGTCACTGCTGGAGAAGCAGGGACGAGCTCATAAGTGATGAATTCCTATGGACCCCCACATATGGCCGGGCAAAAGCAGGATGACCAGCTCGAACATACATCCAGCAGCTATGTGAGGATACGGGATGTGGTCCTGAAGACCTGCCAGAGGCGATGAACGATAGGGAGAAGTGGCGAGAGAGGGTCAGGGATATCCGTGCCTGCGGTACGAATTGATGATGATGATATCACGAGCGCATTCTTTGAGTTTATAACACAAAAGCGATTAATCATTGTGCTAGTTTTTTCCCTAACAACATTCAATTGGTTTGGTAATTCCCCCCTTCTACTAAACCGGTTGCTCTAGCAGACGTAGGAAGTTATTAATTACTTGTGCATGAGAGAGAAAGACATGGATTCATGCCTTTTCCGTAGAAATTTCCAAGATACAAAAGAATTTTAGTTCAATGATATTCCCTATGGTGATTCCCAATTCAACAGCTCCAGTTCCTTTTGCCGAGGGCTTCAAGGTGACGGATTATATTGGAATGTAAGATGCTAAGCTCTCCTTAAACTCTCTGACTGCTACTCGCCGTATTTACCACTATGCCTAGAAGCACAGCCTCGACATTCAAGGATAATAAAAAAGACATAGTCCATGGTCTGATCAGGATTAAGTTATGAAAAAGAGAAACTTAATCTAATAATAGCAGCACAAAACAATGCCATAAAATCGGAAATAAAGGAAGTAGAACTTTTCTGACTTACGAGGATCATTAAATAAGTTTCCAGACTTTTTTCGTATGGATACTTTTATTGATAGTACACTCATGAAACTCTAGTCCTCTTCGAAGTAATGTATTCTGGCTGCAATGCACTTGTTGTACCTTTCCAACAACTTCTGGAAGGCCCCATGGAAGTCCTCTTGTGTGAGCGTGTCAATGACATTCGTCACAGCCTCTTTCATCTCTTCAATTGTCTCATAACGACAGCCTGTGAGCTTAGGGAATAACCAAAAGTAACAGGGACTAATGTCTGGACTATAGGAAGGCTGAGGAACTGTGTTGATGCCCATCTTGGTCAAATAGTCTGTGACAACGATGGAGTTGTGGACTGGTGCATTGTCCTGCTGGAAATGCCACTGACCTGATTTGAAGAGTGCGGGCCACTTCCGACGGAATCTCTTCCTGAACTCCCTAAAAATTTCAACGTCGTAACCCTAACCCTAACCCTTTGGCCAATCAACTCTGATCTATTGTCTCCCTTACTCCTTCCACACCTCTCATCATCCCTTGCAGACTTCCTGTCTTCCTTGAATCTCTAATGACACTCAAAAACTGATGCTCGATTCATGAAAGATGCTCGAAAAGCAGTCTGAAGCATTCCATACGTTTCTGTGCATTTTTTCCAAGTTTAAAACAGAATTTTATTGCATATCGTTCTTCTAAAGCATCAGATTGTATTTTTGAAATTCACCAGCAGTAACAATCAGGCTTTAGTAAGGTGTATTCGAATTACTGCTGTAACTGTTCATTTGAACTTGAAATCATAAAAATCGATTAGTCATCTCATAAGATGTATAGCAATAACATACTGAGTTTTCAAAAGTCTACGACAATTTTAAATGCCAGTACAAAAAAAGTCTGGAAACTTATTGAATACACTACGTAACGTAAACTTGCTTAACTTTAGCGAAATTTCTTCAACCATCTGGATACTCTGATCAACTGCGCTTTCGCCTTTCGCTCAACAAATATTTGTTGCTTCAGCGGCGTTATAGCCCAATTCGAATTCGTGAAACATAAGTTATCTAATTAGACTCCTTTGCTAGTTCATCTTATAACATAACCAGATACGGCCATGTGTGAAATGGACATATAATGTTCATATATATATATATATTACATAGAACATAGGAATCTCGAAACACGTAAAACACTTACGACTTCTCAGTTCAGGTACGAAACTTTTTATTACCTTTAAGTTTAAAGGTTTTTCGACATAAGGAGAGAGAGGCACAATCTTTCTGTTCTGGCCTTTTCATCTGCCCCCCATCTCGTGCGACACCTGCCCAAGGCCTCCGCGAGCAAGTGAAAGTCAACCGTCTCGTTCAGTGTCCAGTTCTAAACTCTACTAAATTTCTTCAAATTCCCAAAATCATCTGCGCCGTTTCCCATCTCGGGCTATTGTGACATCTCTGATTGATACGTCTGCTCCGCCCGCGCGTGCGTGCGTCAACACCTGCGTTAATGCTGCACCTAAGTAACCCATGCACCGAGCAGAAAGGTTCTCAGCCTAACTAAACCCAAAGGCATACAACGAAATCCCTCGGCCATTATATTACAATCTGCGCGGCTTTCAAATCCCACACGGAGTGAAGAAACACTCAAAGTGTTAGCGTACTATCTAGCAAGGTATACCCAACCACTGCAGGGACATTGAACAGCTTTGGTTAGTTGATCTATGCACCGCAAACTAGAACGAACCTAAATATAGTAAAACATTTAACTGATGCTAGAATAAAACTAAATAAAAAGAAACGATAAATAAAAATCATTTGAAAAAGAAATTATTAAAGAAATTACATCAGACCATTTTGATACATTTTGATACAATGGAATCAAATCCAGAATTTGAAATATAGATCATAGAAATAACCTCCCTTATTAATCATTGGATATTTTATAAACATCAGGTTGAGATTTATTTTGATTTGGGTTTTGTCTTTAATAGCATGTCAGGCTTCGTGGGTTATTTAATGCCACAGGTATCCTTATAAAACAGCAGTAGTGAAACCATCTGACCCAAATAGTGGAGATACGGGCTTCATACCTTTCCCAAGGGTATTCGTCCCAAAGTTGAAGTTATTGCTTGATCGGAGTTCGAACTCATTACGACGCTGCAGTTCAACTCGTAAGTAACTACACAACAGTAACTCCCATATCATCATTTTTTAAGCGTGTAAAAACAAATGAGATGTTTATACTTTTTTAATACATTAGAAAAATATCTTTAGTGAATGTAATTGAAATAATAGGAATATTACTAATATTGCCATGATTACAATCAAACATTTCCCGATGGATATAATTTGGACATTAAATAACCCATAAAGAATTTATATGCCGTTAAATACATCAACCAACCATCAATGTCGGATAATAATTTGGGCCGTCACGAACAATCTGTTGATAGAGTGCCTCTTTGCATGACTCCTAGAGATTTAGAATTGGTTTGTTGTGTTTTATGGTATATTAACCTTTGTTGGTTATTTAATGCCAACTATGGAAAACTATGTAAATATGAACGTACAATAAACATGATCCCATACCTCTAGACATGAAATAAGAGTAGACGACTTGATATGCTGTTAGAATCAATCAATCAATCAACCAATCAATCACAGATACTCAACAAATTAGGAGATGAAAAGATAGAAGAATGCTTGGAGACGTTAGGAAACGAAAGAGTTACAAATTGTCTTTTTTTTTTCTCCTGCAGAAAGTAAAGAACTATTCTTTCGGTTTCTAAAAGTTCGAGAATATTTCGGAAAAGAATTATTTTGATATTACTTACTGGCTTCGTCTGTATTCTGGACATGGCTTCAATTATTGAAATAGAAAATGAAGAAAGAAGCATCAAAGGAAGGATTGATAAAAATGAGTTGATTAATACTCATACAAAACTCAGTATATATACATATATATATATATGTATGAATAAGAGAAAGAGAGAGAGAGAGAGAGAGAGAGAGAAAGAGAGAGAGAGAGTGAGAAAGAGAGAGAGATAAAGAGGGAGAGAAAGAGATTAATGGTACATATGTAAGGTGTGTACATTTAAATAAATCTGTTTGATCAACATTTGATCTTTGAAGAGATCTTTGTATTTTTAGGGTTTCTTCAAAGTTTCTAGCTGTTTTCTGTGACACAAATACGATGCTCTTAGATAGATATTTATTTGTGACAAGAATATTATAGATAGATTGTCACAAACACAGAGACAGAAAAATAATCATTTATATGAGTTGTTGCGCAATAGACAGAGAGAGAGAGAGAGAGAGAGAGAGAGAGAGGGATCAGAAAGGAAATATTTTTATCTACATCAGTTCTTGAAAGAGTTATACATATTTTACGTCGTTAAAATTGCGTTGTGATAGAGAGACAGATAAACTAAGAAAACGATAATCACTCTAGCATGTATATGAGAGAGAGAGAGAGAGAGAGAGAGAGAGAGAGAGAGAGAGAGAGGTGAGAAAAAGGCATATACTAAGTGCATACACGTATATATATTTTTTTTCATCATACAACGTGTGAAACCACGTGCGATACCCTCTCCTCATCAGCCGCCAACCAGGGGTGATAACACAGTTTCGGTAGCTCAAGGCGGTACTGCCACTCCTGGCACTACCGAGCAGCTTTTGCCACTGGACAGGGTATTAAGAAAATTATATATATACATACGCTAGATCGATTAAGAGCAGAGACGAAACTGGACGTTAATCTTCATTTTTAATGTGAAGTTTGTTATTTTAAAAGAGAACGCGTTTACTTTCGGTGGTTGATGTTATTACGCGTTTACAGTAACCGTTTCTTACGTAATCACACGGGATAGGTGGTTCCACGTGTATTTCTTTCGTGCTGAAAACTTCTCGCTTTCGACCAAATCCAACTTGATGCATATTGCGCCGCGGTCTGAAGACGATCTGAGGCAACTTTAAAACTGCGGCCAGTGATTCCTATTTTTAAAAGAAACGAAATGACTGAGTGTCCTATAAAACCACGACAACCAACCTCAATAGGAATCACATGGCATATCCAACCCTTTCCCACGCAGTTGGCACGTAGCGGTTTTTCTTCCGCTCGTGTGCTTCCTCCCGGTTTTCTTCCCAGGGGACAGTCAATTCTATGAGGAGGACAGTCTTCTTTGAATCGGACCATGCTACACTGTCTGGCCACTTTTCTGTTTGAATAATGTGAACTGGAAATTGTAGAGATGTCTTAAGAACTGCTGAAACTTTCCAGTCACTAGCTCCGTTCAGTAGCTTCATATTAGGATTTTTTTTTGTTTCCTCACAGGACATTCACAGGACATTGAGAAACTGAATTATGGTGTCCTTGGCTGTTATTGATTGCTGGTTTGCTGTGTCACATTGTGCTCTTAACAACTCTATTATCACCTCTAATACCTTGTTATGTCACCATGTGTACATCTGAAGCGATTGTGGACATGCAGATAGTACGTGGAGCAAAGTTCCCCGATCACTTTTACACGACAAGCCCAGGTCCGAATTGGTATATCCCCATAATTTTAGGTTGGTCGCATTTGGTAAGAGATCATAAGTAGAGCGAAGAAGGATTGTCATCGATAATTTAATTGGTTCAATATCATTCCATTTTGTCCAAGCACAGTGTTTGGCCTGAGTTACATCACTGGCTTTTGTTTGCTCTTCCTCAAACATCCTGACTTCTTCGCTCACCATGTCCATTTTTCCTTTTGGGTCCACTTTGGAGAATATCTTTTTGGTCGTGCTACCCAGCCCAGCTCGATTGGTTTGAGTGACGCCTATGATGTCTTTGATTCGTTGGCTGCATTCCGCCTCCTGGGCGGTCTTAACGGCCGACCACTTCGTACCTGATTTTATTTCTGGATACGCCTTCTGAATGATCTCGTCGGCTTGTCCTTCATCATCATGTGAAGGCGTACTTTCCCAATTTTGAATTCTTCTATCAGTGAGGATATTGGGAACTGTAGGTTTCCAGAAGTGGTATATAAACCCACTTTCGAAAAACAAGGAGGAACTCCGAGCCACTTACGCAGGTATTTGTTGCTATACTGTTGGATCTGTTCAATACGAGATATCGCAATCTCGTACATCTGTAAAGGCCTCAAAAGACGGGGTAGCAGACCATGTTGGTAACACCAAACCTTCATCTTTCCGGGTAAACAAGTTTTATCAATTGATTTAAGCCCCTTCAAGGCTACTTTCCGGACCTCTGTACCCCTATGACGATCAGTCAGTGGGATTGAATAAAGACGTCCGAGACTCTTTACCAGCTTCTCCCTGACTGTTGGGATCTTATCACCCCCAATTTTGAAATGGATCTCCCTGACGGATCCTCCGACTAACGATAGGCTTCAACTTTTCTTTGGGTCAGCCTTCATTCTTGCCCATGTGAAAAGGTCATAGATTGATAGACGGGTAGACAGCTAAATAGATAACATTCAATCATTCTATATTTGTGACAGATATATCGAGAGCAGATTAACAAAACAAACAAAGGAATATATATATATATATATATGTGTGTGTGTGTGTGTGAGTGTGTGTGTGTGTGTGTTTGAACATGATTTTGCATTAAATAATCTACAATGGTTGATATTACATAAACACCAACCCAACCAAATCATATAATTGTAATATATATGTATAAATAAGATTTGGCATTAAATAACCTACATGCCATAAACCCAATCAAACATAGTCATATATATTTAATATATATGTATACATAATATTTGGCACTAAATACTCAACAATGGTTAAGATGCAATGAAACTCAACCAAATCAAATCTTATGTATTTATCATATATGTATAAAGAGGGTTTTACACGAAATTTGATATGCCATAAAACCAAACCAAACTAAACTAAACCGAGGGCTATCTTCTTCCTTAGACAAGACACCCTAAATCTATAACTGAAAGAGAAGATAAATTCTATCTACTTTGGAACAACATTCAATAACATTCCCGCCACAAACCCAAAACCATTGAGATATTTTGAAAGGTGGTTCCGCGTGTATTTCCTTTATGCTGAAAACTTCTCGTTTTCGATCAAATCCAACTTGTTGCATATTGCACCGAAAAGAAAGAATAAAAACTGCGCCGAACTGGAAAGAATAAAAATTTAACAATCATATACACCGATGTAAAAAGATATTTTTCAAGAACCAGTCATACTAAACTACCTTTGACCAAATAACACCAGAGATATAATAGTTATCAAGAACATACAAAATAAAATAATCCATAAGAAATCACCATAAAACCCAGGAAATTATGCCAATCATGCAAACGAACTACACGGCAAACCTCAAATTAACTTATTCACTAATTTCCGAACAAAAATGACTTTCAAAATTTACCACGAATCAAATTGCAAAAGCAAAAATATTATTTATTTAGAGAAATGCACACATTGCCAAAAACAATGTTAGAAAGTTAGAAATGCCTTTTTATATATTGAATTATTTCTGACACTGGATCAAATCAATGGATCATAACTATTTCATATTAGTTGAACAACATCTCTGCAAAACAGCGATGACTTTCACAAAGATGCGAAATTCGCAATCAGAGAAGGAATAAAATTGACTATCATAGAAAGGATAGGAAAATATATATAAACATAAACCAATAACTGAAAAGAAAAGGAGACGAATAGATAGATTAAATAGCTTCTGACTCTGGATCAAATCTATAGATCAGAACAATATAAGATTAATCAAACACCACTTCCGCTCAAACGGTCACAACTTTAACAAGTATGCAAAATTGACTATCATAGAAAGGATAGGAAAATATATATAAACATAAACCAATAACTGAAAAGAAAAGGAGACGAATAGATAGATTAAATAGTTTCTGACTCTGGATCAAATCTATAGATCAGAACAATATAAGATTAATCAAACACCACTTCCGCTCAAACGGTCACAACTTTAACAAGTATGCAAAATTGACTATCATAGAAAGGATAGGAAAATATATATAAACATAAACCAATAACTGAAAAGAAAAGGAGACGAATAGATAGATTAAATAGCTTCTGACTCTGGATCAAATCTATAGATCAGAACAATATAAGATTAATCAAACACCACTTCCGCTCAAACGGTCACAACTTTAACAAGTATGCAAAATTGACTATCATAGAAAGGATAGGAAAATATATATAAACATAAACCAATAACTGAAAAGAAAAGGAGACGAATAGATAGATTAAATAGCTTCTGACTCTGGATCAAATCTATAGATCAGAACAATATAAGATTAATCAAACACCACTTCCGCTCAAACGGTCACAACTTTAACAAGTATGCAAAATTGACTATCATAGAAAGGATAGGAAAATATATATAAACATAAACCAATAACTGAAAAGAAAAGGAGACGAATAGATAGATTAAATAGCTTCTGACTCTGGATCAAATCTATAGATCAGAACAATATAAGATTAATCAAACACCACTTCCGCTCAAACGGTCACAACTTTAACAAGTATACAAAATTTGACTATCATAGAAAGGATAGGAAAATATATAAACATAAAACCATTAAGAAAAGGACACCAATGCATAAAAAGTCAAATATCATATGTGCCTTTTGGATTTGATATAAAACATAATCATCCGAACAGGAAAGAATAAAAATTTAACAATCCTATACACCGATGTAAACAAATAAACCCAGCATCAAGTCATTACAAGTGGTGTAATGGTTCAAGCGATGGACTGCGGAACCGTAGTAAGCGAGTTCGTACTCCAGTCGCGCTATTACGTTCACTTTCGGACAAATACCCTTGGGAAAGGTATGAACCCCCTCTTCCTCCCAGCTATGGGTTAAATAGTACCACCACTGTTCTTCTAGGAGAATGGCTCTGGCATTAAATCACCAACAAAGGTTGATATGCCATTAAATCAAAGAAACCAAACCAAGTCATTACAAATTGGAAAGGCTGATCCTTGAAGATAACACTGTGAAAAATACAAACAAAAAACAAACAAACAAACAAGGCCAGTCCAGTGAAGCCACGGCCAATTTGAAACCCGCTTCCTTTAATATCGAATAAAAAACATTAAACCAAATTCTCTCACAAGATGTATATATATATAAAATTAACTTAAATCGCGAGTCAAAAATCTTCTACTAAAGTTTCACCTTGGCTCCACTTGTGTTGAGCACTTTAGTAATTGTAGCATTGCAGGATTCGCGGAAGCTTTTTAGTTTTCTTTTGACCACTGACTGCGTATCCCTTGATTTTTTTCAAGGGGTCGGACGAGGTTGGCCTTTTCTTTCTTTTTGGCCTATAATTTTTTCTTTTTCTCTTGGGCGGTGATTCGAGATACTTTTATCTCTTCCTGGCGGTTTTTTTTTTTGTTTTTTTCTGGTACCGTGAATGCTGGTAGATATTAGATCAGTATATATATATATATATATATGAACGGCCAACCTTTCCTGATATATAGGTTTTCCGTAGGGTTTGGTAAAAAATGTTTACAATCTATCGTTAATTTATCATCACTAATACCTGATTATGGTTCATTATAAACAAAATGCTGCGTGGATTACCTTATCAAATTTTCTCTCTCATACTCTCTCTTTCTCTTTCTCTCTTTCTCTTTCTCTCTCTCTCTTTCTCTCTCTCTCTCTCTTTGTATATGTCGACCGATACGCAGACAATCAACCCTATATATATATATATATATATATATAATTTGTTCATATTTTGACAGTTTATTTAAATAGGAGATTAATTCTATGTATGAAAATAATCTCTCGCTATTTCATTGACAAATTACGTTTTCTATGAAACGTGTAATCTTTGATAATTGAAGATTATGATAGCTAGTAACAAAAAGATAAAAATGTCTTATTTTTATCAAGAAAAAGTATTTATCAATGAACCCAGTTTTGAAGAACTATATTAGTACACTTAATACTTTCTTGCAGAACTTTTTGTATTTACTATTTCTTTCACTTGTTCTCTAATGAACCGATTAAATTACGTCAAGTCTCCACTGACAAAGATGCTAACACCACAGTAATGACTTGCTTCAATTCTTCAAGATCCGAAGATGGATTGTATTTTCTTAATCTTCTCTTGAGGGTTCCCAATAATTTTTCTATTGGATTTGCATTTGGGCTATTTGCAGGTCAATCAAGAGCAGTTATACTCTTCTCCCAGAACCATTCTTTAGTAGATTTTACTGAGTGGAGCGGAGCAAGGTCATACTGGAAGATAAATCCATTGTTCCCAAACTTTTCCTCAGTGTATATGATTGGGAAATAATCTAGAATATCCTGACAGACAGCAATATTAATTGATCTTTTCCAGAAGCAGATCTTTCCGACACCGGTGGCAGACGAGCAACTCTAAACCATTACAGATTGAAAAAAATGTTTCACGCATTTAACATCATATCTCTTGTTTGATTTTCCGCAGACGCGCAGGCAACTTTACCCGGAGGAAATACAGAATCTTGATTCATCACTGAAATTGACCTTGTTCCATTGATCAACAGACCAATTTTAATGATCTTTAGCACATACTAAACGCTTTACTTTCTGGCTTCGAAATCGGTATCCGACTGTCATATCGGTGCTGATGGAATTGTGAATTGAAAAACACTTACTCCGGCATCGTTCCAGGCTTTGGAAATTTCCCCACAATTGACAAATTGAGTGGAAATAAGGAATCCATTCAGCTGACATTCATCTCAAGCTGTTTGGGAGCACAGTTGAACTGTTTTGAACAAGTTTATCTTATCATCTTTAAGATGGCAGACTGAGCTCGTCCCACCTTGATAGGTATTTCATCTCTGGTCTTGCTAGCTTCCCACAACGTATGAATGGGCTTTTTTGTCTCCGTCATATCCCCAAACTCTTGTCATTTATAATACTAAGTGATAGATATTTATTGCAAATTCTGGTACCCATCTGCAACAAATGAATCCCTGCCTCTTGAGCAAATTTTGTTCGTCAAAAAAGCGTACTTCCGTTTATGATAGGCCACATTGCCTAATGTTTTATGGATGAGGGGTCTTCTGTGCTACTGGTGCTGTTCTATGCTGATCTTAATCATTGACCCATACACTCTGACAATACCGACAATCAACAATCCCGTTCATACTGCAACCATCAAAATACATGCAAGAAAAATTCTATGCAAGAAAACTTACTTAAAAATATTACTTTAGCTAAAATGTAGAAATGGTATAGAAGAAAAAAAGAAGAAATTAACGTTAAAAGGTTTATGATAAATGTCCTTTTGACAGCGAAACACACTACAATGAATTCTTAAAATTAAGTTCATTTCAATATGGGGCTGGGATATCTAAAAACTTAAAAAGAAAATCAAGTAGTAACAAAACAAATATTAATCAGATTGAATTAAAAAAAAATGAATTAAATATTATTAAATATGAAGAGGATTTCACTGCCCACCACTCCTGCACCATCCATTATAACATTAGTCGATGAGGAACTGGCACAGTGGTGGCCATGAATAATAGGAGGGAATACAGTCTTCAACTAAGAGCCTGTTCGTACGACCAAGCTTGCTGAGTTCATCAACCTTTCGTTGAATGTTATACGATTCAAGTATTTTTTTATCACATTTTATTTTTATTCCAAGCTGATTCTTATATAGCGGCATAAGGAAGAGGCATTAACACTTTTGCATATAAAGATATAACTCTCTCTTCTTTATTACTCGAAAGGGTCGAAATTGGTTGCAATCGAGAGACAGAGACAGAGACGAAGGACTCGGACAAAGACAGAAGGTGGACAGCAATATTTACTTTTTCTTAACCACGTTGTGAGTCTATATTCAGGATCTTACGTTTTTGTTTCTTTAACAGGAGATTCTTAGCCTGTGGCCGCCGGGACCCACCTACTCTCCCGTCTAGGCACTCGCTGGCAACTCTCCAAATCTGACTGGTTTGACTGCTCTTCTAACAGACAGACTGACTGTTCTGTCAGTGGGTATATATGTATATATAATTTCATAACGTGTACGCATAATTTCCGGTTCTCTTTCCGGCTCTGAACCCATGTGATCTGCTTACGTGGTTCTTTTGTTTGTTTTTTTTACTCAGCTGGAACATCCTATTGAGAAATCCCTAAATGACGGGTTTGCAAAAATCAATATGCAACATGATGCTTGAAATAATAAATTAGGTCATTGATAAGTTTCGTCCGTTATACAATTCCTTCAACTACGTCGTCCAAATCACAATTCCAGCCACGGTTTGGATCGCCAGAAACACCCTTCGTTTCACACCCGTCGTCGAATGATCGATGCTGTCAGCGAGTTATGCTACATTCAGCTGCCGAAACTGCTTGGGACTGATGTAAACTGACACCTCCTTTACGGAGTCCCAAAGAGTGCGGACCCGTTTACCGTTGAAGGAGGATGCTTTGCCAATTTCTTTAAGCCATAGCTACAAGTGTAATCGGGCATGTCTGCCATGCACACTTTGAAGGCCACGCCGGTAGGAGGCAACGATTTCTAGGCAAGCCAAAAAGTGAGAGATAACACTGAGTTATGAAGAGAACTCGATACTGGCGACCATCTCTTCTAGGAGCGAATCTCCACCTACTACAAGCCGACTTTTCCCAAGCGCATCTGAAGTGATCGCTTTCTTTAGCGCCCAATATAGTACCTTTCACGGCCGCAAAAGGTCAATGGACCGAGGAAGTTTGCTAAGTGCTCTCTCCTACACTCCCTGAAAAACAGCAATTCAGCCCTTGGCTTATGTTGGCCTTACGTCTCTAAACAGAGTTCACTGCCGGAAGTGAACTCAGAAAGGCCTTTTCTAGCTTTCTAACCTTTACACTACCAGATGCGTCTATAGTAGTAATGTAGTAATTTACTCAGCAAAAGGATCAAGGATAAAAAGAAAAAATGAGCTCTGGTCAGTGAAATGTGGATCTGCGTCATGCTGTCTGTACGAAAAATCGACGAAATCTTCTACCACAATCAAAACAAAAATAAAGAACATCACATGTGGGTATGATACTGGACAAAAATAGTCATTCACTCAGCATCTTTGCAGGACATATTCGTATGAGGTGCCCTTAATTTACGAAGCTCTATGCGTCGATGTGACATAAGACGGAATGAATTGGGCACCCAATGAGACTTGTACTCATTCGTGTAGATTTGCTAGTCTAGCTTGCTAACCATAACACTACCAGAAGCGTCCATAGCAGTAATGTAGTAATTTTCTCAGCTTTTTGCTTAGATGTGGAACAAGGTCATATAAAAGGAGCACCCAACGAGACTTGAACTCACTCGTGTAGGTTAGCTTGTCTAGCTTTCTAAATTTTACACCACCAGAGGCGTCCATAGAAGTGATGTAGTAATTTGCTCTGCTTTTTGCTTAGATGTGGAACAAGGCTATATGAAAGGAGCACCCAACGAGACTTAAACTCACTCGTGTAGGTTAGCTTGTCTAGCTTTCTAACCTTTACACCACCAGAGGCGTCCAAAGCAATGATGTAGTAATTTACTGCAGAGCTAAACATTTTCTCATTGAATGTGAACCGTTCACTCGCATCAAAAACGTATTTTCGATGTAAATAATTAGAAAGATCTATTTGAAAATATGAACAAAGATTAAATTCTTTCCTTTTTGAGAGAAACAAAATTATACCAAGAAATATAAGCGTAAACCTAATTGATACCAAAGTAACAATGCAACAGGATTTCTGATGATGCTAACCTATTATCCAAACCGTTAACAACAAAGATGTAATTGTAACCGTAAAACATGCCTTATTCCTGAACCTCTAGGCAAAAAATAACTCATGACCGTTTGACATGCCATTAAAATCCATTAATGTTATATAGTCACAACCATACACATATACATGCGGAAACAAAATCAACAATAATAACGAAAGAACACACTTCTTGAGAAAAATATACCTCTCACACTTTATTCGAAAGGGTTGCGAAAGGGTTATGTGTGAGAGGTGTGTTAGAGACTGAACAAACTGCAACATATTGACCCCCAGTTCCTCCGTCTTTAGCAGCACTTCTTTGTCGTTCTGCTGGGCTGCTCAATCGGGGTCCTGAGGACCCATAGCCCTCTGCTGAGTGCTGGTTCTCTCTACAGCATCTTACCTCCAACTAACTGACTCCAACTAACTGAACTTCCAGTCGCATCGGGTTATATCATTGTTTGACATCCACCTGCTTCCTGTGAGCGTCGAATCTGTACCCAATTCAACCCGTCCACAGTCAAGGTTATTCCCTGATATCTTCGACCGGATGCACCTGTTCCTTGATTGACGGCTGGGTTGAGGGTCAATATGTTATATTAAGCCTAAACTAAAACCAAACAAACTAAATAACAAAATTGCAATCAGTTGCAGATTTTCGATTAAGTTTGTTTTCATTGGACAAACAACACGACAACACAAGAATTGAGCCAATGAATATTCTATGTTACAACTACGTTTTACACCTCTTTGGTTATAGCCAACCAAATACCCTGAAAAATATTTTTAACCCAGTCGGCTGGGGCAGGGGAATACGCAATCTGTATCTCTGCAGAGGGGTAAGATCTCCTCAACGAGTTCCCTAGATATGACACGAAACAATCTGATGGTGAGGCTCCAATAATGCTGGAGCTTAGTGGAATATAGAGTGGAATTACCATTGATCCAAGGTCCGCTCTATTCTGGAGTAATAGCACCTAAAAGAGTTCTATCAATGTGTTCAATAGAACTGCTTGACATTTAAGCTGAGTGTAAATGAATAACTTATGCTAAATTGTTTGAAATATAGCTGTTTGATCATTAAACTGTGTATAAACAAATGAAGGTTGTTAAATTGAATTGTTAGTGAAGCATTGCAATATTTGGACCCTTTTAATTTTGGGATTTATGCTGAATTGAATTATTTGAAATAGAACTGTTTAATCATATAACTGCAATTGCATTAAATATGAAATATGAACATGCACTATGTATATACACTTTTATCATATACATATATCATATACATATATCATATATACACTTTTTTATGAAATATGAACATACACTATGTCTATACACGATGTAATGCAATTGCATTAAATATGAAATATGAACGTGCACTAGAAATATACATTTTTATCATATACATATATCATATACATATGTAACGTAATGGCCGAAGGATTTCGGTTCATGCCTTTGAGTTTAGTTAGGCTGAGAACATTTCGGCTCAGCACATGGGTTACTTAGGTGCAACATTGATGTAGGTGTTTTAATTGAATTGTTAGTGATACAAAGCAATATATGGACCCATTTATCTTGGGTGACTTATATTTACAAATCTCCTATATATATATATATATATAAACCAGGTTTGACATTAAATAACCTACGATGGTTGATATACCATAAACCTAACCAAAACAAATCATATTTATTTTATACATCTGCATTAACTGAATTTGACTTTAAATAACCTAAAATGGTTGATGTGCCATAAAACCAAATATACATTTTTCATAGGATTTGGAATTAAGAAACCTACAATGGTTGATATGCCATAAAACTAAACTAAACCAAATCATGTATATTCAATATATATGGATAAAGAATATTTTTCATTGAAGAACCCACAATAGTAAATATGCATACTTAAGATATGTGTATAGAGAGGGATTTGGTATTAAATAACCCACAATGGTTGATATGCCATAAAACCAAACCAAATCATGCGTATTTGATCAATATGTATAAACTGGATTTGGCATTAGATAACCTGCAATAGTTGATATGCCATAAAACCAAACTAAATCAAATCATACATATCTAATATATATATGTACAGGGTGGAACAATAAAATTGTCGTCCTAAAGAAAACAACACTACAGCTTTATTTTTAAATTTTTATTGGAAAAATCAATTCAGGTAACTTGATTATGTAGTAGAGCTGACATCTATTCAATATTGCCGCCTTCAGCCTCAATCACCACCTCGATACGGATCCGGAACTGGGAGCATGCCTTTTCCGCAAGCACCGGCGGGAGCTCGGCGAATACTCGGCGGATGGCGGCGATCAGGCTGGCTTTGGTGTTGTGGGAGGTCATGTTGGTGATGTCCTCGACGGATGACCAAACAAAGTAGTCCAGCTGATTCAGGTCGGAGGAGGAGGAGGGGGCCAGTGAGAGAAGGATACAAAGTCGTAGCAATCCTTCGGAAGCCAAGCCTGGGTCTCTTTGAACTTGTGGGCTGGTGTCGAGTCCTGCTGCCACACCCAGGGTCTGCCACCGGCCACTTGATTGCACCAGGGGATCACCACACCACCGGGGAGTTTCATCTATGATCGCCTGGACCTTTTCGAAGAACTCCTTGGTCCAGGTCTTCCTGGCGGTGTCCTCAGCCTTTGGCTTCCGCTCTGCCACCTCCAAAGGGTCGTCCGATGCGTTGAGCTGTACCCACAAGCGTTGAACCGTCCGGATTTGCATTTTAAGTGTGCTGGCAATGGTCCTGTTGTCATAACTTGGATCGGTTGGGAGCATGAGTTGTACAGCGGGGCATCTCCGATCTTGCTCATTGAACATTGCGTCACTTTCAGACATGATAGAAGGCTCCTATCGCTCTTGGGATTTGTACACAACTGGCCAACTAGTAGATGGTCTGCAACAACCGGTTTTCATTTAACGGAAATGGAATCATGTCGTCTTTTCTAGGGCGACAATTTTATCGTTCCACCCTGTATAAAAGGATTTGGCATTAAACTTTCCATAAAACTTTTTCTTCTGACAACTTTTTAAGGTCAAAATTATTTAAGAATAATATATATATATATATATATATATGTGTGTGTGTGTATGTATATATAAGGAATATTTTTTAGATATTTTTCTACATTTAGTTTGGAGATGTGACGTGAGCAATGGAGTGTTGGGACGGATGGATAGAGATAAAGTCAGGGAAATCTGTGCCGTCAGCTCGACTTGATTATGAGGATATATTTCTGGTGGATTGAGATTTGCAATTATGTTGTTCTGTTACAGTATGTAGGAGGTCCGCCAAGCAGACGATTCCTTTGTCTGTTTTGGCGCGAAACCAGTCAAAGGTTTTTGGACTCGAGATCTCGGCGTGACCGGAAGTGGGTAAGGGAACGCGAGAAGGGAGTTCGACAAAGGGACTCGAAGAAGGCAGTTGGCGACGGACGACGGACAGGCAGTCGACACAAGACAGCTGAGAGATGAGTTGGCATGAGTGAGGGTCCAGAGCTGTGAGGAAGACCGGTCAGGATAGGTTGGCATTCCTAGTAGCTTTGTAGAAGTTTCGCTAGAAATCCACGTTAGGATTAGCCTACGTATGCACACAGGAAATGCAGAGTGTTGCATAACTCCTTGTCTTGCACTTTGAGTTAACCCCAGGTATATTGTTCGTTTGTTCGTTTCTTCTCTTTCCTCCCACTCCCTTGATTGAATTTCTTGTAGTCGTAAAGAAATGTGCGATGCCCTTATCGGAATCACTAGTTGATCACTGGCCAAGAAGTGAAATGGTTCGAGGAGTATCGTCACAGTTCGTCTCAATATCCACACTTTCCACTCGATAGAATTTAGTCAGGGTTTTGGCTGATCGTTGGTAGTAATGGGTCAAAAAGATGTTTAAAGATTCCTTATATTCAATAAGATCATGCGCAAAAATTTTTTAAAGATCCATATCCATGAGAAAATAATTACACAAAAATCGAAATATGAACATACACTATGTATATACACTTTTATCATATACATATATCATATACATATATCTCATATACATATTTATATCATATACATGTCATATACATATTTATATCATTTCATTACTTTATGAACTTTATATCATACATATTACATATTTATATCATATACATGTATCATGTATACACTTTTTTTATGAAATATGAACATACACTATGTATATCCACGATGTAATGCAATTGCATTAAATATGAAATATGAACGTGCAATAGAAATATACACTTTTATCATATACATATATCATATACATATGTAACGTAATGGCCGAAGGATTTCAGTTCATGCCTTTGAGTTTAGTTAGGCTGAGAACATTTCGGCTCAGCACATGGGTAACTTAGGTGCAACATTGATGTAGGTGTTAACGCGGGTGCGCAGGGGCGGGCGGAGGTGTCACTCAGAGATGTCACAATAGTCCGAGACGAAACGGGTGACAGAGTGCGAGTGACGTCACGCACCGGAAGCGCGCAGAGATTTTTGGAGAATTTGAAGAAAGTGGGAGAGTTGAAAATAGACACCAAACGAAGCGGTCGACTTTTGCGAGCTCGCAGACGCGAGGCGAAATAGCGCACCATGGGTTCCGCACGAGATGGGGACCAGATGAATATGACAGCATAGTAAGATTGTGTCTCGCTTCCTTATGTCAAAACCTTTAACTCAAAGTTAATTAAAAGGTTTCGTACCTGAACAAGAAGTCGTTACATGTTTTCGAATTTCGAGATCCTATGTTCTAAGTTTTGTATATATGTAATGAACGTCCCATGTACATTTCGCATATTCATGTGTATGGCCATGTAACACATATATCATATATACACTTTTTTATGAAATATGAACATACACTATGTCTATACACGATGTAATGTAATTGCATTAAATATGAAATATGAACATGCACTATGTATATACACTTTCATCACATAAATATATCATATACATATATCATATATATGAAATATGGACATGCACTATGTATATACACTTTTATCATATACATATATCATATACATATATCATATATATGAAATATGAACATGCACTAGGTGTGCACACGATGTAATGCAATTGCATTATACCTGGCACAAACAATCAAAGTAAACAGACTCGTCACGGATTTGAACTCAGGTTAGTCGATTCCATTTTCTACGACAATAACCAAATTCGTCAATCAGATTTACTTTAAAAATTTCTTGAACAATATCTTTTTCTGGAAACGCCAATCGAGGAAGTTAAAAACCTCACGGTGTTATGAGTTCCGTTACTCAACCGCGACATCACAGCAAGCGATTTCGAACTTCAGTCACTTGATCACGTTCATTTTTTAACTATAAGAGTTGAAAAAAATATGAACCCCTTATAACCTAGTGGGTAGAGTGTTCGTGAATAGTCCAGGTGACCTGGGTTCAATCCCAGGTCACGTCATACCAAAGGTACTTGATACCTCCTTGCTTAACACTCAGCAATATGAGGTACGTATTATAGGTTAGGTGGAGCAATCCAACGAGAGGAGTCGCACCTTCCCCTACACCTCAGTGTAGTAGCTATTGAAAAGGGAGCCTTCTGATCGCCATCGCCTACAGTCGCCAACGACTTAACTATTTCGCTCTCTATCAGTTAAATACTGTCTCTATTGTTCTTTCTACAAGGATAGCTTCGGCATTAAATAGCCCATGACGTTTGATATGTCATTAAACAAAGAAACCTTAAACAGAACCACTACTGTTCTACAAGGATGGATTTGCCATTAAATGCCCCATGAAGGTTGATATGCCATTAAACAAACCTTAAATAGTACCACTACTGTTCTTTCTACAAGGATAGCTTCGGCATTAAATAGCCCATGAAAGTTGATATGTCATTAAACAAAGAAACCTTAAATAGAACCACTACTGTTCTTCGGCAAGGATGGCTTTGGTATTAAATACCCCATGAAGCTTGATATGTCATTAAACAAACAAACCTTAAATAGTGCCACTATGAGTCTTTCTACAAGGATGGCTTCGGCGTTAAATAACCCACTAAGGTTGATATGTCATTAAACAAAGAAACTTTAAATAGTACCGCAACTAGTCTTTCTACAAGGATGGCTTTGGCATTAAATACCCCATGAATGTTGCTATGCCATTAAACAAAGAAACCTTAATAGTGGCACTATGGGTCTTTCTACAAGGATGGCTTTGGCATTAAATAACCCACGAAAGTCTATATTCCATTAAACAAAGAAACCTTAAATAATACTATTACTGTTCTTTCTACAAGGATGGCTTCGGCAGTAAATAACCCACGAAGGTTGATATGTCATTAAACAAAGAAATCTTAAATAGTACCGATACTGGTCTTTCTACAAGGATGGCTTCGGCATTATATAACCCACGAAAGTTGATATGTCATTAAACAAAGAAAGCTTAAATAGTACCACTACTGTTCTTTCTACAAGGATGGCTTTCGCTTTAAATAACCCACGAAGGTTGATAAAAACCAAAACTAATCGGGATAAATGAGATGTTTGTACAATATTTATGACTCATTATGATCGCACATTTGGTATTTTAGTAGAAGCGAACGGAGCTTTTCGCTCCAATATGATATCATCGTTTAACCCTCGGTAAATAATGACACCTGTTTGACATGTTGGCCCTATCGGTATCGTTGGATCGTATTTGCAATTCCATTCCTTCTGAGAGAAAGCTCACTTTGATATGTCTGTCGAGCCCGTAAGTGACATTGATATAAAGTTGTAATTGATTTCTCATTCCTTGATCGAACCATCTTTCAAATCATTCAGCGAAAGGCTTCTAAACTTACCGTAATTGAAATGCCGTATATTAAGAGGCGGACTGACGCGACCGAGTGGCAAATCGATGAGGATGGGTCTGGCTTTTGGAGCGGTAAAATTTTCTGTTGCTCCCTCGACCAGTTTTTTGGAAGCGGCAGCAATAAGTGCAATTAATTATAGGATAAGAGTAATTGGTTTCATCTGGTTAGATTTAGTTTGGTTTGGTTTTATGGCATATCAACTATTGTACGTTATTTCATGCCAAATCCTCTTTATACGTATACATTACATATATATGATTTGATTTGGTTTAGTTTTATGGCATATCAACCATTGTATATTATTTCATGTCAAATCCTCTTTATACATATATATTGAATATATATATAATTTGTAAACATTTTGTTGAAAAAGTTTTCTAACGAACCTCAGTGCATTGTTTTGCACCGAGTCAAATGGTTCCAAGTATTATTATGTATCACTAACAATTCAATTAAACATTAGTCGTTTGTTTATTCACAGTTAAATGATCAAACAGTTCTACTTCAAACAATTCAATTTAGCATAAGTCTAAGTCTACACAAAGTTTAAATGTCAAACAGTTCCCCCGCAAGGTACCCATTACGAGTCAGTGTATCTGGGAGCGATGGCAATGAAGAGGCACTCCACATTCCCCTAAGCTCCAGGTCAGATTAATCAATTTCCTCTACTGGATACCCATTGCGGCTTCCGCAGAAATGCATTTGGTGTATTCTACACCCCCAGCTGACCGGGCTTGATTTGGTAAGATTTCTTTCTTTGTTTAATGACATATCAATCCTCGTAGGTTATTTAATGCCGAAGCCATCCTTGAAGAATTACCGTTATATATATATATATATATATATATATATAACTCATACCTGAGGAAGATAATGGGGCTCATTCTTTTTTCAAGAGTATCATTCCGAAACAAAACGTAACAGCACGACTGGAGTTCGAACTCGCTTACTACGATGTTACACTCCGACTACAATATACAGTACATTTATATTAACATTTTTGTATGGTTTCTTATGTTTGTCCCAATAAGGTTGTAAGATATTAAGTATTCCTTTCTAATACAAATAATTTCCAAACAGATCTATTTAACCCGTAGATGATATATTTACAGGTACAACCATTGTAGATGAGAGTAGACCAGGGAATTATTGCAACGAAGCAGTACTCAGAAAGACCAAAACTATAAATATTTAATGCTTTTAGAGTTTTTCTAAAGAGCGTTTGAGTGAGAGCAAGTCTTCTCAAGTCTCCAGGACACTCCTCAGTATTCTAGCCTATCTTTACAATGTGGTAGTCTAGATGGTTCCTACTTGTCGTCTTATTTCCAAGTCTTCCAATCCTTTTCCCAGTCCTTAAGGGATTATCCTAACTGCACCAACTACAATTCTTCCACGTGTTCAAATTAGCTGCTTTCTCTCCAATTTGGTTGAAGAGAATCTTTTTTAACTTGGCACAATGAAAGCGATGTCAGGTTTAACGCAGCTTTAAATACATGAAATAAACAGATCCTTGATCGGGAGGAGGGTTGATGGAAAATGAAAAACGCAAACCCCATTCTTCTGAAAATTAGACCGTCTTCGCTGATATGGAAAATTTTGTGTTCTACCGATGCAGACCTTCAGGTGTTTTTTTCATCATCGTGAAAACATGTAACCCATGGTAGTGACTATATTTAAGGAATTCTTAAAACTTGCTCTATCGAAAAGTAATATTATGTTCCTTCTCTCTTTTTATAGTTTCTTTGGAAATAAGCAGGCAACATTACTTTCTGAGGGGTCCTTATGCAATCATTAATTTCTAAAAAAAAATTCAGAATACGACCGAGGAAATTTAATTATTCCCACGACTCACTTATGTATCGATTATAATTAAAACCTTTCAAAAGTCATTTAAAATAATAAAAATGCATAAAAGAAATGAAATCTATTGAAAAAAAATTTGTCTGGAAGCAATGAGATAACTTGGAGAATAGAATACAATGTAGTTGATTTTTGAAGTAGAAATTGCAGGTTTCCAAGGACGGTATCTTGCAAAATGAAGATGACACAAGAGCTTCTTGAGTAGGGAAATGAAGAAGGGATTAGTATTTTTGAAGAAGAAAAAAATCAATCATAATGTTAGTGGCGATTTCATTTTGGTATTTGGATTTTAAGAGTTTTAACGATTTAGTTCCAAACTGAAACATTGGTTAATGAATAGAAATAATAATGTCAATTTTGTCATATCTATTTATTTATCTATCTTTACGTATATATTTGTGTATGAATGTTGGTTTGTGTGCGTGTCAGTAAATATATATATATATATATATATATATATATATATATATATATATATATAATTTTAACTTTAGCAGAATGGTTGTATCGATTTATATATTCAATTCTGTTCATACCTATCTATTCACCCATCTCAATCAGTTTCATGTCTATCCCATTATTAAAAAAGTTTCCAGAATTTTTTCGTATGGGCACTTTTATTGATAGTACACACATGAAACTCTAGTCCCCTTCAAAGAAATCTCCTGCGGCTGCAATGCACTTGTATCGTTCTAACAACTTCTGGAATTCCCAAGGAAGTCCTCTTGTGTGAGCGTGTCAATGACCTTCGTCACAGCTCTTTCCTCTCTTCAATTGTCTCATAATGTCAGCCTCTGAGCTTAGGGAATAACCAAAAGTCACAGGGACTAATGTCTGGACTATAGGGAGGCTGAGGAACTGTCTTGATGCCCATCTTGGTCAAATAGTCTGTGACAAGGATGGAGTTGTGGACTGATGTATTGTCCTGGTGGAAATGCCACTGACCCGATTTGAAGTGTGCTGGCCTCTTCCGATGGAATCTCTTCCTGAACTCTCTTAAAACCTCAACATAGTAACACTAATCCTAACCGTTTGGCCAATCAACTCTGGTCTATTGACTTCCTTACTCCTCCCACACCCCTCATCATCCCTCACAGACTCCCTTCCTTCCTTGAATCTCTTATGCCACTCAAAATCTGATGCTCGATTTATGCAAGATGCTCCAAAAGCAGTTTGAAGCAATCCATACGTTTCTGTGGCATTTTTTCCAAGTTTAAAACAGTTTTATTGCATACCGTACTTGTAAAGTGTCCTTACGTCCAGATTGCATTTTAGAAATTCACCAGCTGTCACAATGAGGCTTTAGTAGGGAGTATTTCAATTACTGCTGTAGTTTTTTCTTTGAACCTGAAATCATAAAATTTGGTAAGTCATCTCATACGATGTATAGCAATAACATATTGAATTTTCAAGAGTCTACGACAATTTTAAATGCCTGTACAAAAAATGTCTGGAAACTTATTGAGGGCTAACGTATATATATATATATATATATATATATATATATATATATATATATATATATATATATATATATATATACTCTTTAAGAAAATCAACGAAACCGGTCACATAGGATTATAAATTTATTTCAATCCTGTTACGCATTTTTGAAATTTCCAAAAACAGTTTTTGGAAATTTTAAAAATGCGTAACAGGATTGAAATAAATTTATAATCCTATGTGACCGGTTTCGTTGTTTTTCCTAAAGAATTTATTGCTCTGTATTATTGGTACATTGAGTTCTTTACCAGGAAAATTTTAAATATTCATTCATGAATAACTTCTTGTCCTGATGGAATTACTCCCAACTCCGGTTTAAATATATGTATATATGTATATATGTATGTGTGTGTGTGTGTGTGTGTGTGTGTGTGTGTGTATGTATGTATATATGTATGTATATATCGCTATTTCCGTTTTCTCTCTCTCTCTCTCTCTCTCTCTCTCTTTCTCTCTCCCTTTCAACTCTCTCCCCCTCTTGATATATATATATATATATATATATATATATGTGTGTGTGTGTGTGTGTGTGTGTGTGTGTGTGTGTGTGTGTGTGTGTGTGTGAGTCCCGTCCTCACCACTGTGTACCACGATGTATATATTGTCATATTTCAACATTGGCCGTTGTGTAATACGTTCTGTACATTTTCATATTTCAAATTGACCGTTGTGTAACATCAGTTGCACACTGTTATATTTCCATATTGACCGTTGTATACCTTCGATGATACATTCTAATATTTCTAATTGACCACTTTGCACCACAGTTGGGACATCATCATATTTCAATTTGACCGTTGAGTACCACCAGTGGTACAATGCCACATTTCATATTAACTACGGTGTGCCACAGAGGTAATTTGACATATTTCAAATTAACCATTGTTTACAACCGATAGTAAAATATCATATTCCAAATTAACCATTGTGTATTACCGGTGGTAGGATATCATATTTTAAAATTGATCGTTATGTTCTGCTGGTGGTAAATTGTCATATTCCAAATTCACTCTTGTGGTATTTTGTCATATTTATAATTGGCATTTGTTTATCACCGGTGGTTCATAGTCATATTTCAGATTGATCGTTGTGTTTCACAAATGTTAACATGTCATATTTCAAAATTGACCGCTGTGAACCACAGGTATTAATGGTTATATCTCATATTGAACTTTGTGTACCACGAGTGGTAAATTGCCATTTTTCGAATTGTCCGTGGTATACCATGTTGTGTATATTGTCATATTTTCAAAATTAACTGCAGTGTCCCACTGAAGACTTCTAATAAAGCGTCAATTGTATTGCAATTTCATCATAATAACAATCTGTTGATTTTCTATCATTAAAGCATAAATTGAAACTATTATGCTAAAATGAAGGGATGTAAAAATTGCTACCATCGTGAATAGGTTAAGATTAAAAAAGTGCAGCCCGCAATAGGAATCGAACCTCTAAATCGTCTTTTAGTCTTTTCCTGTGTGACATTTCGGTAATGCAATCAAAAGCCTGTTTTATTGTGATATTTATTCATCTTAGGTTAGACATGACACAAGCTCACTACACTTGTGCACGTAATGAGTGTGAAACTCTCTACAGTAGTATTCATAATCTAAAGAACTATCTTCGAGATATTTTTCTAGACATAGGCTAGTTATGACACAGTGCCAAAGCATTTGAGCACCCAGAGGAGACCAACCCGTCTGCAGTAATAATGGCATACAAGGCAACCAACCACCAAGTGAGGATCTAACTTACTTGAACAAATGAATTACGATGATTGACCAAATATTATTTACTAAGATTAGATTAGTCATGACATAAGGTCAAAATATTTGAGTACCTAGTGAGGATAAGCCTCTTAGCAATCATAAAGCCAAATCAATATTAAGAGACTGATCCTCATGGGGTACTCAAATAGCTTAGCCTTATGTAAGGTAGATCTAACTTAATAGAACGAACAAATTGGTCTGTTCGACTTGATTCTGAAGGGATTAACCACGAAATATTTTTTTAAGTTTAGGCACCTAGTGAGGCTGAGTCTCTCTGGAGAGGTAATAGCCTATTTTGCTAGCAATCATTTTAGCACTCAGTGAAGATCTAACTCACTTGAATCAACGAAATGGTCTGTCAGGTGAGTCTCCAGAATTTCACGCCATCTTACATTCCGTTTTTACGTTAATGGGACACAAGAGAACGGCGTGGTTGAATCAAGTAGATATCTAACTCATTGTACTAGATTGCTTGCCGTTGCTCTATAGCAAACGACCAATACGGTTTCAATGCAATGAAATTAAAGGACAATCAATGATTTAAATAAATCATTGATTATCGCTTAATCCAAACATTATCAGATAACCTGACAGGAAAGTTAATGAGAAACACGTTTGCAGCCCAAGTTTTAAAGTCATCTTTTATTTTTCTCTTTTGCTCCTCAATTTCTCTCACCTCTTTTTTTCCTCTCCGTATATCTCTTAAACTTTTACCTCCACCCCCCCCTCTCTCTCTCTCTCTCTCTCTCTCTCTCTTCTTTTTTTCAAATGTGTCATTTTTCTTTTTATATCGTTCTTTAATTCTTTTACAACTGGTTGCCCCTTCTTTTCTCAGCTCTCTCTCTCTCTCTCTCTCTCTCTCTCTTGTGTCACTTTCTCTCATTTCACTGTTTCCTTTACTCGCAGTTCTCCTACCCTCTCTCTCTCTCTCTCTCTCTCTCTCTCTCTTTAGCTCTCTGAACTCTTCTGTCTTGTGTCGCTTTTTTTATCATTTTCTCTCCTTGTTTCCTATTTAATTCTCACGCTCCCCCTCTCTCTGTGTGTTTCTTTTAGTACCAATTCTTTTTCCTCCCCCCCTCTCTCTTTCCCTCCAGTTTTTTTCTTTTTTATCTCGGTCACTTTTTCTTATTTCACAGATTCCTTTGCTAGCAGTTCTCTTTTTCTCCCTCTTTCTTTCTTTCTTTCTTTTTTTCTGTTTCTCTTAGTACCAATTCTTTCTACTTTTGTCCTGTCTTTCTCTCCAACTCTCTCTCTCTCTCTCTCTCTCTCTCTCTCTCTCTCTGCTACTTTTTATGTGTCATTTTTTCATCTGTTTTTTTATCTAACAGTTCATTCTCCTTTCTCACTTCTCATTATCTCTCTCATTATTTCTCTCTCTCTCTCTCTCTCTCTCTTTCTCGCTCCCTTGCTCTCTCACCTCCTTTTTGACCATCATATACATCCCTTTCATTCTGTCTTTACTTTATCCTTATTATATCACCCCCCCTCTCTCTCTCTCTCTCTCTCTCTCTCTCTTCTTTTTTTCCGAAGTTTTTTTTACCTATCATTTTCCTTCTCACTGTCTCCTCTTTTCCGTTATACTCCGACTCTCTCTTTCTCTTTGGTATCTTTTTAGCTCTTCTACGCTGCCCCTTTTTATCGGTCTCTTTTTCCCCTTTTTATGCTTCCCTTTCCTCTTTTTTTATCTATGTTTCTTTCTTTGTCAACCTCTTCATTTCTTTTACTTCTATTTTTGAAGCCCACCCTCTTTCTTTTCCCCCTCTCTTTTTCTTTCCCTCCCTCTTTTCTTCTCTCTCTTACAGTCTCATAAATCTCCGTAGCCTTATTTGGTCTTTGCGCCGCAACTCATGTCACGTGTTTCGGGCTTGAAGAACCTTGCGGAGTTCATTCCTCTCCAGGTCTGGTTTTGAATTTAATTTTTGCTTCTCGTATACTGGTTGCCGCAGAAATGTTAAAGAGCCCTAAAGGGACAATAGTTTGATTCCTACCTTCCCAAATTAGTGCAAAGTAAAATGCAATCAGCTTCGACCAGGATTTGAAATCGTTTAGTCGAGTCTATTTCCTATGACGATAACCGTTACAGCATGAGCACCACCATTTAACTTCTTAATTCTGAATGTCTCTTTTGTGACTTATTATTCCATAAATTTATTTTCCCACTGTCACAATTCTCTTTTTGATTCATCTATCTATCTATCCATCAATCCATGTATGAGTGTTCCCGTGGCATAACGACTAACCTACTGGACTGTGGTCGTGAAGTAAACGAGTTCGATCTCTACTCACGTTATTACTTTCATTTTAAGGATTAAGAACCTTCAAAAGGCGTGAACCTCCTTATACCCTCAACTATAGGTTAAGTAGTCCCTCTACTGTTCAATTTTTATTTTTCTACAAGGATAGCTTTGGCTTTAAATAAACCAGGAAGGTAGATATGCCATTAAACAAAGAATCCTTAGATAGCACCGCTATTGTTTTAAAAGGTTGGCTTTGACATTAAATAACCCACGAAGTCTGGTATGCCATTAAACAAAAGACACCCAACCAACTTTCTTTCTCTTCCTTTTACCTCCAAGTATCTTATTCTCACGTCCTTCATCTTGTATATATCCGTTTCATCGTCTCTCTCTGTCTCTGTCTCTCTGTCTCTCTCTGTTCTCTTTGCCTCCATGTTTGTGATTTTCACAGCCCTCATATTGTCTCTCTCTATCTCTCTCTTTCATTCTTTCTTTTTTTTTTTGGTCCCTTCTTTCTAGCGTTCTCACCCCTCTCCTTAGTTTGTATCTCTCTCTTTCTATCTTTCTCTGTCTATCTGTCTGTCTCTCTGTTCCTTTTACCGCCATGTCTGCAACTTTCAAGCCCCTTCATTTTGTATTAGTATCTATCTCATTATCCTTCTCTCTCTCTCTCTCTTTTCTCTCTCTCTTTCTCTCTCTCTCTCTCATTCTTTCTGTTCTTTTTGCCTCAATTTCAAGAGCATATACTCTTCCCCACTATTTGTATATCACTCTCCCTAATTTTTTCCTTTTCTCTCTTTCTCTTTCTCTGTCTTTGTCTTTCTATCTCTCTCTCTCTCTCTCTCTCTCTCTCTCTCTCTCTTACAAACATATATACACACATACACTTTATTTTTTCTTCGACTTCTTTCTTTCTTCCTCCTTTTTGTGTTTCTGTCTGTCTGTCTGTCTCTTTCTTTCTCTCACTTTCTCTCAATATATATATATATATATATATATATATATATATATATATATAAATTTCTTACACTTCTTTCTATCTTATTACGTTTTTTGCTGTATTTTTTTTTCTCTTTCTTCGTCTCTTTCCCCATCTCTCACTCATTCTTCTTTCATTCTTCGTACCAACATTTTCTATATTTTTCCTACCTCTTCTTTCTCTTTACTCTCTCTCTCTCTCTCTCTCTCTCTCTCTCTCTATCTATCTATCTATCTATCTACTCTTTATCTGCATCTATTTTCTCACTCTTTGTTTTTTCCTCTCTCTTATCTATTTCCTCTTTCTTCTCCCTCCCTCTCTCTCTCTTTCTCTCTCTCTCCCTTTGTCTCTCTTTCTCTCTCTCTCTCTCTATCTATCTATCTATCTACTCTTTATCTGCATCTATTTTCTCACTCTTTGTTTTTTCCTATCACTTATCTATTTCCTCTTTCTTCTCCCTCCCTCTCTCTCTCTCTCTTTCTCTCTCTCTCTCACTTTCTCTCTCTTTCTCTCTCCCTCTCTCTCAATCTATCTATCTATCTACTCTTTATCTGCATCTATTTTTCTCACTCTTTGTTTTTTCCTCTCACTTATCTATTTCCTCTTTCTTCTCCCTCACTCTCTCTTTCTCTCTCTCTTTCTCTCTCTCTCTCTCACTTTCTTTCTCTTTTTCTTTCTCTCTCTCTCTCACACATATTCCCTCTTCTTTTCTTTTACCTCCCACTCTATCTCTCTCACTTCGTCATTTTTGTTCATCTCACCGTTTCCTTCATCCACTTCCCCCGTCACATCTTCCTGTCTCCTTAGCTCGTATTAATCCCCATTAGTTTTCTTCTCGTTTCAAGAGAAATGATCCCTGACGTCTTTACCACGTGACCTACTTCACCGGATTGTTCCGGGCCGACGCGAAACGTCCGCCTTGCCGGTGGCGGACCATTAGTCCTCGTTTTGTTTGTCATTCGATTAGCGCTTGATTTCCAGTCGGAACAAAAGATTCCTTTGCGAGAAATTCGCAACATGTTATGAATACAAAATAGGCAATGATTCCGCGCTGGAAGAGTCCATTTTCTGAGACATCTCTCTCTCTCTCTCTCTCTCTCTCTCTCTCTCTCTCTCTCTATTTATCTATCTGTCTATCTATCTCTTTCCGTTCTATTATCTCCTTATATCCCTCTGCTTTCTATTAGTCCAATATTCGCTCTCTCTCTCTCTCTCTCTCTCTCTCTCTCTCTCTCTCTTTTTAGTCACTTCTATTGCTTCTATCCTTCTTTTTATCTTTTATATCTTTGCTTTTTCCTTTCTATCCTTCTATCCACTGTCTGTCTGTCTGTCTGTCTGTCTCACTCTCTCTCTCGTTTCTAACGTCTCTCTCCTTTTTAACCACTTTCTCTCTTCTTTTTTTCCTTTCTTTCTTCTCTCTCTTTTCCCTTCTTCTCGTTTCCACTCCCTCTTTCTCTTTACTTTCTCTACTTTCTATCCTTTCTCTCTCCCCGATCTCACTCTTTTTCTCTCCACACCACCCTTTCTATTATATCGCTCAAATTTTTATATTTTCTATCTTCTCTCTCTCTCTCTCTCTGTGTCTCTTTCTGAATTTTACTTTTCTATGTAATATTAATTATACACGTAAAACTTACATTCGCCCCCACCCCCAATTCAAAAGAACGAAATGAAAATTGTCAAATATCTATTCTTTTTTTAAAATTGTGATAATGGATTAATGTTTGGATTTCCTTTCTTTCTGTATTTTCACGAATTGTTAAAATTCACATAATTCTAGGGAACAAAACTATTCAAAATAGAGGCCATCCTGCAGCATCGTCTGAAACCACCTTTTCTCAGTCCTTTAAGTCCATGCTGATACACACAATGACATACATCCCTTCCAGCTGTTCGGAGTACATGATGGCATCGATGGTTCGATTGTCTGGAACGAATTGGTTGTGAATTACCCTCACATAATTTCACCAAGCACAGGGCTTTGACCTTTTATACTAAATGCCCATGTTTGGCGAATGGTTCCAGAAGTTAACTTCTGATTAACCACCGATTATGCATGATAGGATTACGTAAAATTATCCTCTTTTCATCGCCTGTTTTTATCCGCTTGACGAAACCTAGATCATGCTGGGTTTTCAAGGATTCCTTGTAAACACCCACTTCCCTCTGTGCGTGTGGTGGGGCTACTTCGTGAAGTACAATTAGGCAGCAACGGTTGCTGAAGCCGCTTCTGCTAGTCTTGCACCTGGAAGAACAGAAACATTCCGAGTGATTCTGCACCTGGTGGAACAGATCCGTTTTCAGTGATTCTACACCTGGAGTAACTGATCCATTTCCGGTGGTTCTGCCGCCGCACAGAAAATTTGAACCCCCAGTTTTTTCTAATCCTTTTAATTACCGTAGTCATTCACCCGTGACTGCCTTATCTACCACTAAGTTTTGGCCTGACTCACTCAGGGGGCTATTTTCTCTCTCTCTCTCTCTCTCTCTCTCTCTCTCTCTCTCTCTCTCTTTCTCCTTCTTCGATATTAGCTCTCTGCTTCCTTTCCAACTTCGACCTTCTGTGAGTGAATCAATCAAGTTACACGAAACTTAAACTCACACTCAGGATCCATGGTTTCCAAATATGGCAAAACTTCTGACTCACCCAAAAGAGACGGTTGTTAAATAAATGAAATGAAACTGGCGTAAAGAGTCGCCAATATGAAGCACTGTCTACACTTGGAACTTTTCTAAGGAAATAGAGATAGCTCCGTTCATATCACTGAAGACAATCAGCATAGCCTTATTTAATGAAGTGTTGCACCAGGAACCTTTTCTTTACCGGAGCGTCAGTGTTTCTACTTCATTGATTGTCTTTTCGATTCAGGTTGATTATAGTAAACCCATGTTTACCCCATTTGTGAGCATTTTTTAACTAAAAAAAACTCTCCATACACACCACACATTATTCTGTAAATTTCACATTGTTTGCATTTCAAAACATTGATAACAGACCTCTGTTCAAGCTAGGATCATTATTCTTAATTATCCGCCATTTTGAATCGCCTTAAAGCTAATACTTCAGCTAGATTAAAATAGTTTTTGCTCTAAACCAATTCCAAATAATGCAGAAGTTATATTAATAGAAAAAAAACTGCCAAAAATTGTTTTTGTTTTTGCGTTTTTTTTTCTAGAAAATTGCCTTTATTTATAGAATTACCTTTCCTAGATATGTTGTATACTATATTACGCGTATACAATATACACGGGAACATAATAAAACACAATGACGACTTCAGTAAACGAACGAACACACTTCTTTATAAAATTATAATCTCTGACACTTTATTCTTGGTTGGTTGTGTGTGATAGATTACCTGGAGACGGGGACAGACGGCTATATTGACCCAAGTTCTTTTTCGACCATAGCAGCACATCTTTCTCATCTTGGCTCGGTTGCTCAACCGTGGGTCACTGAGGGCCGCAAGCCCTCAGTCTGCAAGCTGATTTTCACGCTGGCATCCTATCTCCAACTAACTCGAACCGCCCCGGGCACCTGGTTATATTATTGTCTGACATCCACCTGCTTCCGCTGTTCTTCCGCTTATCTACACAAGTGCATCTCTTCATTGACGGCTCCATCGAGGGTCAATATATAACAGATAGACTGAGGAATTTCACTTATATATTCAATGATTATCTTTAAAGTCTGTCTTTATTTTTAGCATATCATATCTACATTTAGCAAACTAGTTGAAACTTCAATGTAGGATCGTTTTTTGAGCTAGTTAAACTTTGTTTTGGGCAGACTTATATATCAATATCGTCGAAAGGATAAAGCTTATCAATAATGGCCATGAACTTTCAAAAAACACACATTGAGGAAAAAACAAATAAATTACAAAGAAATATCTTATCAATATTCATGTGAATTTTTTACAATTAAATAGTAACAAACAGATAGATCACACACAGCAACGACTTTTTTTTATTGTACTGGAAACAATATTATTTGTTTTCAAATGTGAGATTATATTTATCAAAAATAAAAAAAAGAAGGGTAAATCTAAGCAATTTTCTGTTTTAAATTCATTTTATTGTTTGATTGATTGATAGATTTTAATGGCATGTCACTCCGTCAAAGGGTATTTTATGCCAATAGATTAAGGAATCATGTACGATGTTCGTACATATTTACATTTTTTTTTATTGTTGCGTCTAAAGAGAGTTTTTTTTTTTTGTTGCGTACGCTGTTATCAAATACGAATAATTTTAAAAACCGATCTTGACTTGTTTCATTCAGAATAACACTTTAGAAAGAGAAATAAGAATTTTTGAGAGTGGCCAAATAATTTTGACTGTTTACACACACAAGCACGCGAAACACACACACACACACACACACACATATATATATATATATATATATAAAGTAAATTTAGCGACCTTTTCAATAGCTACTACATCGAGGGGTAGGGGAAGGCGCCATTCCTTTCCCTGGATTGCTCCACTTTACCCTTAATCCTAACCTTATAATTCTGAGTGCTAAGCAACGCGGCATCAAGTACCATTTTTTGAGTCTTTGGTATGACTTGACCTGGGATTGAACCCCAACCTCCCGGACCATAGGCGAACTCTCTTTTGGCCGATGTATATATATATATATATATGTATGTATGTATGTATGTCCAGTCTGCACAAGTAATAATGTCTGCTTGATATCAGAACTATTAATGATACAGACTACGCAGATGATCAAGCACTTTTTGCAAATAAACCTGATCAAGCCGAACCTCTGCTGCATAGCCTAGAGTAGACAACAATAAGCCTTGATCTCCACGTGAACTCAGACAAAGCAGAGTTTATGTTTTACTCAAGATGGTGCCATCTTCTAATTAAATGGCAAGCCTCTAAAATTTGTAGGCCAGTTCATATACCTCGGTAGCAATATCTCATCTCATCAACTGAAATTAATGACAACTCACGCATTGCGGAAGCTATCAAAACACCTGGAGAAAAATCTTGATCGGAACTTATCAAGGATACTGCTTAGTTTTGATACATGATGGCCGTAGGGATGGATGGTGGGAGAGAGTCAAAGGAATCGGTGCTGTTGGCACGCTTGGCCAAATTACTATGCATACGACTCCTAAAAAAACAAAACAAACCTATTCTCGTACAGTAAAAGCCACTAAATAAACGACGACACAAAAAATCTTTTTTAGAAATACAAACAAAAACCATTTTTTTAGTCAAAACGAACCGGAGGAAAAAAAAAACAATATAAAAAACAAAGGAAACATTAAACCAAAAATTATAAAGTTATCTACGCACAAGTTAAATAAAGACCAAATAAACTTTTTCAAACTAGGTCTTAGATTTTTTCCCCACACCAAAAAAAAAAAAAAAAAAAAAAAACACAGGAGAACTAAAAAAGACCTCAAAGAATTTGAAAGAAAATTTAGCCTAATAGAAAATTTCAAAAATAAAAGAGATACAGATGACTCCCTGGTAAAGAATGAGAACAAATTCTTCCCAGACAAAAGCAACAATAGTCAACTAAACACATTCTTCGAGAAATAATGGAATATCAGCCTAGAAGAAAAAGCAACAAATGATAATCTCTCACAAAACCGAAAAAAGCCTTAAAAATTTACAGGAAAATGGAAACATAATTATAAAAGAAGCAGACAAGGGAAGTGTCGTAGTCATCTTAGATAAAACGTACTAGAAAACAAAAATTCACGAAATATTGAAAAATGAAACCAACTACAAACTAATTGATACAAACATAGACAATAGTATAATCTCAAAAATTACAAAATTCTGCAAAATACACAATAAATAACTAATAAAAAAAGAAAAAGACTTCTTAACAAACTACATCTCCATAACCTGTAAGATCTAGGGACTATTAAAAATTTACAAGTCGAAACAGATAAAGGATACCGTAGAAACACAAAAATCCGAATAGCATAAATCCCAAACCCCAGTGATCTCAAATTTAGACCCATTTTAGCAGGCCCGTTGTGCCCGACTAACAGACTTAGCAAACTATTAGACATTTTACTTCTACATTTCCTAAATAAAATAAAATAAAAAGCTATATAAGGGATAACATAGATTTTTTAAACACTTTACCAGAAAACATTGATCCCAACTCACTCATAGTCATATTTGACGTCGCAAAGCTATATAGCAATATCCCCCATGAATTAGGAAAATAAGCCATCTCATTTTGGATAGATAAATACCCAGGCACATTACACCAAAGATTTAACAAAAAATTATCATAGAGGGTACAGAATTAATCTATAATAAGAACGCCTTCCAATAACATTAACTATATCCAGACACTAGGAACAGCTATGGGAACTAAAACGGCGCCAACATACGTTACCCTAACCCAAGCATATTTAGAAAAAAAAACTATACAAAATAATTGGTAAAAAATGCAGGAACGACAGAAAAAAAGAATCTACCAAATCATTGAAAATATTTTGATGATTGCTTCTTATTCTAGGAATGGCCATGGGGAGACATTAATGAATTATACAACCTACTACAAAACCTATACCCCAAAATAAAATTTACTTTGGAACACAGCTCAAAAGACCGATCAGTTTAGACATCCTTATAAAACACGTCAATGGCCAAATCATCACAGATATCTACCACAAACCAACAGACACCAAACAATACCTCTACTTCAAAAGTTATCATCCCCAAAACTGTATAAAAGCCATCGCTTACACTCTAACACGTCTAAAGCACACTATAATCACAAATAAAAGCCTAAAAAAAGTCGATTTAAAAAACTACACGCAATCCTAAAGCAGAGAGGATACTCAACAACACTAATAAATAAGGTATTTAATTAGCAGAAAAAAAAACACAAAAAGAATTAAGGAACGCTTTAAAAATAACAACGAGAAACCTCTAGCATACGTCGCAACCTACAACAAAAACAATCCAGAACAATTCACAGAAATAATATAAAAAAATAGAACTTGAAAACAATGACAAAATCAAAGAAATATTAGACACAACAAAAATCATTAAAAGCTAGAGACCACCCAAAAATCTTAAAAGAATACTCGACTCTTCTACATTCGAAGAAAACTCAACACAAGGAGTTACCAAATGCAATAATAAACGGTGTAAAATATGTGATATAATTATAGAAGGAAAATGCTTTACCTTTAAATACACGGAAATAAAATCTAAAATAAATAAAAACTTAAGCTGCAATTAAAAAAAAACGTATTCTATATAATCGAATGTAGCAAATGCAAAGAAAGATACGTAGGTTCTACACAGGCCCTCAATACAAGGACGTCACTTCACAAGAGCAATATCAAAATAACAGAAAACAGAAAATTGAATGTATCAACGCACCTACACGAATGTAGTCTAGGTAAATTATAATAATCCCCATATATGAAACTAACGACTACACGCTACTTCAAATAAAGGAAAATAAATTTATGGATAGAATTAAACCACAGTTGAAAATATGAATCACACACATAAACAAATGTAAACAAACAAACTAACAAACAAACAAACATTATATATATATATTAAGTAATATTAAAAAGATAACTACCAGTATATGTCAAAGCACACTACGACCCCACCACACACACACGAGAAAAAATCTCAAGACACAGATATTCACACATAGACAAAGAAAAATAACTTTAAGTGAAATCCGAAACCACTCCAGCACACATATATACATAAAAGATATCAATTATCAAAAGCAAATGAGGGTAACGGAGACTAAGGTAAACATACTCTAAGAAAAACAGGGGAGTGACCTGCATAAAAACCCATAACCAACTAAAAACCATTCAAATTGCAAACACGAGTGAGTTGAATCTCACTGAATACCTCATTAACAAGGTCTTGTGCCATAAATATTCTCTGACGAAAGCACAAAGCTGGAAACATATGTGAATGTAAAAACAAAACAAATAAATGAATCCTAAAAATATATATATGTTCATGAACCGTCTCATTTTTAAATATACGAGGATCATTAAATAAGTTTCCAGACTTTTCTCGTATGGGCACTTTTATTTATAGTACACACATGAAACTCTAGTCCCCTTCGAAGTAATCTCCTCCGACTGCAATGCAATTGTTGTACCGTTCCAACAACTTCTGGAAGGCCCCATGAAAGTCCTCTAGTGTTAGTGTGTCAATGACCTTCGTCACAGCCACTTTCATCTCCTCAATTGTGCCATAATGACAGCCTGTGAGCTTAAGGAATAACCAAAAGTCACAAGGACTAAGGTCTGAACTATAGGGAGGCTGAGGAACTGTCTTGATGCCTATCTTGGTCAAATAGTCTTTGACAAGGATGGAGTTGTGAACTGGTGTATTGTCCTGGTGGAAATGCCACTGACCCGATTTGAAGAGTGCTGGCCTCTTCCCTAGGAATCTCTTCCTGAACTCCCTTAAAACCTCAACGTAGTAACCCTAACCCTAACCCTTTGGCCAATCAACTCTAGTCTATAGACTTCCTTACTCCTCCCACACCTCTCATCATCCCTCACAGACTTCCTTGAATCTCTTTTGTCACTCAAAAACTGATACTCGATTCATACAAGATACTCCAAAAGCAGTCTGAAGCATTTCCTACGTTTCTGTGGCATTTTTTTCCAAGTTTAAAACAGACTTTTATTGCATATCGTTCTTCTAAAGTGTCAGATTGCATTTTTGAAATTCACCAGCTGTGACAATCAGGCTTTAGTAGGGTGTATTCAAATTCCTGCAATAGCTATTCATTTGAAGCTGAAATCATAAAAATTGGTCAGTCATCTCACAAGATGTATAGCAATAACATACTGAATTTTAAAAGCCTGTATAAAAAAGTCTGGAAGCTTATTGAATGCACCACGGACATATATATATATATATATATATATATATATATATATATATATATATATATATATATATATATATATATATAATCAAGTCGTTCTGATTATACAGAGTATCTCTCTCTATCTCTGTCTCTTTGTCTCTTTATCAGCCCCTCTTGTCAATCTTTCCTGACTGGTCATTTAGACTGCATGCAGTGTCCACACCGAATCTGATCGATTTTAGTTTTTCCTAGTCGGCCAAAACGTCCATGTGTTTGGGTCCATGGAGGAACGCTGTTTATATGTTCGTCATTACTTCACTAGCAATGCACAATATGTATTGCTTCTCTCGCTTGTGAAGGTTGACAGATGGGAGGTAAGTGACCGTACAACTACAGTTTTGCAGGATGCAGGGACGCTTGATAGGTTATCCACAGCATTTCACGTCTCCCCTCTGTGTATACGATACAATCACTTGCTGTTAATGAAATATTGCTGCCGGGGTATTTGCCCTGGTCAACTAACTTTAGGTATCTGCCACTCTGTGTATATATATATATATATATATATATATATATATATATATATATATATATATATATGTAATACAATTCTAAAAGAATTTACCTTTAAACGGTTTTAAATCAGTCAAATATAGTGTTGGAACATAAAGAAAAAAACTAAGATTAATAATGTCATAAAAACAGGTAAATGTTCTTATGAATATGTATTTCTTTCTAGATAAGTAGCTTTGTAATTCTTTTGGAAGAAAACGAACTAGCTAAGCTCGTTGACTATTACTTCATGCAGGCCACCCAAGGAGAAGCTCGAATTCGTTTGAGACGTTCGAGACACAAATCCCTAGAGCAATATTTTTGTTCTTACACGTGCAGTAAAATTACCATATGTCAAATTCGCCATTGTAAAGATTTGAATAAATTCTCCCTTTAATACTGTGAACCCTCTTAATTCTTCTGTTGCTCTAAATGAAAAAAAAAAAAGGAAGAAAGTGGAGTAGAATTTTTGATGAAATATTCAAAAAATATTCCTCCAGTTGGTTTGAACTTACAATGCGACGTCTGCATCCTCTGCTGACGGGTAAGACACCCCCCCACAAAAATATTGTCCCGGGCATAACACTAAACTGCATCTGATGGTGAGGCTCCAGTTTTGAAGCTCTGGGGAGTTTAGAATACTTGTTTATTGCCATTACTCCCAGTTCCACCCATAGACGGACTGATAGTAACTGTAAAGATTCCATCAATGGGTCAAATAGATCTGTTTGAAAATTATTCCTATTTCTGAAGACCGTATGCAAAAAAAAAAGTTTAAAAGGATAATAAAAAAACTTTTTAGAAACTTATTTATAAATATGATCGAACAGTGAATGTGATTCCCTAACTTCTAGGCATAAAATAACCCTAAACAGGTTGATATGTCGTTACAGTCAATCAGTTTTGTACCCCTTAATTCTTCGAAGTGTAAAACTAGAAAAATAAACGTGAAGTAGAATTTTTAATAAAAGATATTTTTTTTTAAAAAGATTTATCATTTAATTATCGATTTTATTCATATGGACGTTTTATGACATCGCATGCAATTAAAAATTTGGATTTTCCACCCTATAAACTGATGAATGCAACGAGTGTCATCTGACGTCGAATACTGACTTCATTATCGGTTTTACTTTTTTTCTTTATCATTTTGGTTCGCTGCATTTAATTTTGATTTAATTATTTTTGATTGGTCTTTAATAAACTTTTCAAAGAAAAAAGAACGATTTTCAAATTTTTAAATTAAAAAGCCTGTTTGATTAATCACTGTAGCTAAAATCAAATAAAATAAAAACGATTTTTCAATTATATTTTTCTAAAAGAAATTTGAAATTTCACAAATCGTCAATGACTTTCTGGAATCACGATATTAAATACAAAAAGGAAAAAGAAAACATAGAATAATCCGGTCTGTGTGAAATTCTTTTCGGTGTTTATGAGCTTAAAGGTCCTTCATGAAATGGATTTAAACGTCGGCAGGTTACCTGATAGGAAGTATGAATATGTCACTTTGTACTGCATGACGAAAGGGTTGATTGATGGATTTGTTTTAACGGGACACCAATCTGTCTGGGGGTATTTACCTACCACGATGCAAGAGCAGGATGCAAATCAAGGTCTATTTAACAGGTTTGAACTCAGATTTTTCCTTCTCCTAGATCGGTTGCCATAAGAAGATAAAAAGCCCAACTTAAACAACAACTTATCCATAGCCTGAGGTAAAATAAATGTATCCATATCTTTTCCAAAAGTTCTAGCGGTATGTGAAAGGAAAACAGCTTTGTTCAGGAATTCAAATAATTTGAAAAAAGATCAATTCGATTCCTTAGATGAGATCTCTTGATGAGACCCCTAAAATGTACTTACATTCTGGTTCAAAGTTGTTCTGGGTGTAATGAGAAAAAAGGGGTACACCACACTCCCCAGATTTTTATAACTGGGGTCTCACTTCCAGATTATCTTCAGACTCATACTCAAGGTACTCTTTCTTTAGGGAGCGGTCTTAATGGTGTGTAAAGGATAAAGTTAGCTTTATTTTAAGCTTCGCTGACAGTGTAGCGAAGGGATTTGGTTAAATATATACGGGGATCATTAAATAAGTTTCCAGACATTTTTCGTATGGGTACTTTTATTAATAATACACACATGAAACTCTTGTACCCTTCGAAGTAATCTCCTCCGGCTGCAATGCACTTGTTGTACCGTTCCAACAACTTCTGGAAAGCCCCATCGAAGTCCTTTTGTGTGAGCGTGTCAATGACCTTCGTTACAGCCTCTTTAATCTCCTCAATTATCTCACAACGAAAGCCTCTATCCACTGCGCCACGGGCCCCGAAGGGCGCTCAAGGATGGTTTATAAACCTAACTATTTGTTCTCCTTATCTGGTCTTCCATAGTCGGGTCCGTACTGAATTGTGTAATTGTCTTTTAATTGGAATCATTTTTGAGATGATGCTTCTTAATCTGAGAATTAATTTTTATTTATTGCAGATTTTTTGTCCTCATCTTGGTAGTTTTTGTTGTTTCTTCTTTCACTACGGCCAGAGGTGAAATTTGGCCGAAACGTAGTGAAAGAAGAAACAACAAAAACTACCAAGATGAGGACAAAAAGTCCGCAATAAATAAAAATTAATTCTCAGATTAAGAAGCCTCATCTCAAAATGATTCCAATTAAAGACAAGATAGAGGCATTGAGTCTCTACGGTTCCAGGTGAGCATTGTCAGAAGATAGCGGTTTCAAATCCTACCCAAACCGGACAGATGTTTACTTGGTCAAAAACGTGGTGCGATAGACAACAAATATGGAAGGCAATAATTACTGGGGATACGGTTACAAGAATCAGCATTCCTATCTGAGGTCGCGGTAAAAATCACCTGAAAAAGGTCAGAGGTAAAAATTTTGCCGAAACGTAGTGAAAGAAGAAACAACACAAAAACTACCAAGATGAGGACAAAAAGTCCGCAATAAATAAAAATCAATTCTCAGATTAAGAAGCCTCATCTCAAAAATGATTCCAATTAAAAATAGATTATCTAGTTTTTCGATTGTTTTATTTGTTTAGCTGCATATCAACTCTTGAAGGATTACATTAATGCAAAAGTTTGATTAATTTCTAAATGTCAGCGCACCGAGTTCAATCCTACCCATATTTTCTATGTTCCATAGCATTTTCTAAAAATTCACTTTTATCTGTCTAATCATTTTTTATAAACAGTTTTATAGTATCAAATATTCCTTGTCACTGAGTTTAGAAAATGCCAAATGTATCACCTGCAGAGAGGTAAGATCTTCACAAATGAGGGTGTTTGAGCTATAATACTAAACTGCATCCAGTCATGAGGGTCCAGTGACGGATTACACTTCATTGTCATAACTCCCAGGTCAACTCTCACCCAGAGTGATACTAATAGCTGGAACACAAATAGATTATTTGTGTTCCCTATATTAGTCAAATAGATCTGTTTAAAAATATTCTTATTCATTCGTACTGTGTGCAAAAAAATGTAGCAACACAAAAAATGTCAATTAGAATGTACAATAAATGCCACTCTCTAAGTTGTAGGAAAAGAAATAGTCCGAGGTTGGCATGCTTTTTAAATCAATCAATCAATCAATCGATTTTTTCTAATATAAGTAATTGGAACACAGTTGTATATTTTCTAGTGTTTGTATCCAATAAAAGATTATCTATACTCAATTTCAGAGTCTCAAGTAACTATTTCTATTTGATAATAATAACTTGTTTGCAAATAGTTATATAGTTTCAAGTAAGGATCCACGTCCTATCCATGGATCAAATGAAACTGTTTAACATTTAAACTGGGTGAAAACAAATGACTTATGCCAAACTGAATTTTTAGAAATAGTGCTGTTTGATCATTTAACTTTGTGTAAACAAGACTGATGTTTAACTAAATCTTTAGAGTCAAATACCTGAAAACATTTAACAGTATGCCAAAAAACGAGATTAGGCTCGTTTAAAAAATGTTTCCTACCAAATATGTTTAGAAATCATATATATCTAATATATATGAATAAAAAGGATTTGGCATTGAATAACCTATGATGGTTGATATGCCGTAAAACCAAACCAAACCCAATCATATATATTTATTTATAAATAGGATTTGGCATTAAATAACCTACAATGCTTGATATGTCACAAAACCCAACCAAACCAAATGATATATATTTAAAGTATATTTGATATATATTGTACCGTAGCCATGATATGGCTATGTGTGAAACGTACATCAAATGTCCATAAAGATAGAACATAGGAATCTCGAAATACGAAAAACACTTACGACTTCTTAGTTCAGGTAGGAAACTGTTTATTATCTTTGAGTTTAAAGGTTCTTCGACATCAGGAGAGAGATACACATTCTTTCTGTTCTGGCTTTTTCATTTGCCCCACATCTGGTGCGACACTTACCCAAGGCCTCCGCGAGCAAGCGAAAGTCAACACTTCTCGTTCGGTGTCCAGTTCTCAACTCAACTAACTTTCTTCGAAATTCCCAAAATCCTCCGCGTGCCTCCGGTGCGTGACGTCATTCGCACTTGCTAGCCCCGTTTCCCATCTGGGCTATTGTGACATCTCTGAGTGACATGTCCGCTCCGCCCGCGCGTGCGTGTGAACACCTGCGTTAATTTGCACCTAAGTAACCCATGCACTGAGCCGAAATATTCTCAGCCTAACTAAACCCAAAGGCATAAAACGAAACCCCTCGGCCATTATATTACAATATGTATAAATAGGATTTGGCATTAATAACCTATAATAGTTATTTCAAACAATTCAGTTAAGTAGAAACATAGAGCTTTTTTTCTATTTGACTCATAGACAGGACTCTATCAGCAGGTTCCACTCCAGGCGAGAATGAACCTGTGAGCGATGGCAATGAAAGGGTACTCCACATTCCCCATAGCTCCAGCATTACTGGAACCTCACCATTCGATTGTTTAGTGTCATATGTAGGACACTCGTTGTGATTAGGGGCCTTCTCCACTGCAGAGAAGCATTCGATGTATTTAACAGCTCAAGCTGACTCGGCAATCTTATTATTTGTATCGAAGTCTACTGTTCCTTTGCATTTTTTTTACAAATAACTTGATGACATTCTTGTCCATGGAGGGATTACTCTTTTCTAGTGATTTTGTGATTTCTAGCCCTCAGTAAACTACTAAATAATAGAATGGCATCATTACTATTTCAAATAGTTGTTACAAGAGTGCAGATGCCTGTCTAGATTTTCATATGTGCTGACGGTTTTCCTCCTGGTGCTAATTTCTCTATCAATGGTTATTTTGTACTTTTTAGGACCAGACAGTGGTATGACGTATACCGGACATTCGTATGTTGGTTAGAGTATTCGCCAATGGCGCGGGAGACCTAGGTTCAATCCAGGTCGAGTCATACCAAAGACTTAAAAAATGGTACTTGATGCCTCCCTGCTTAACACTCGGCATTATAAAGTTAGAAGTAAGGGTAATGTGGAGGAATCCAGGGAAAGGAGTAGCGCCCTCCCCTACAACTTGGTGTAGAAGCTATTGAAAATGGAGCCATCGGGTGACTTTTGACTACGGTCGCGAATTTGGCATTTTTTACTTATTATTCAATTTGTAAGACGATATCACTGGGCTTTTTTTCTGTCAATCCATGCCATGGCTACATTTCCTGCCTCATATTGGTCTCCTTGAAAGTATGCTGATCTATTTTTTCCTCGGCATCTTCTTTTCTTCGGGAAATAGTATATGCGATACTAGTGTGTAATAGTTCCCTTCTTTAATATGTGCGTTTAGTACACCGACTGCTTCTCTGCAGAGGGTTGGGACCCCCTACCCCAACGAGTGTCCCGCTTATGACACGAAACTGTCTGATAAGGATGTTCCTGTAATGCTGGAGCTTTGGCGAATGCGGAGTAGCCTTCATTATCAATGCTCCCAGGTCCACTCTGACCCGGAGTGGTAGCACCTGAAAGAGTCCTATGTATGGGTCAAATAGAACTAAACTGCGTGCATATGCTCAACTGATTGGCTCGAAATAAAAAAGGTTCTGACATTCAAACTACGTACTTATGCTAAACTGAATCGTTTAAAATGGAACATTTTTGTATACTAAACTGAATTGTTAGAAATAGAACTGTTTTAACATTTAACTGAGGGTAAACCAAAACTATACTTATACTAAACTGAATCGTTTGAATTAAAACTGTTTGACTAAACTGAATAGCTTGAAATAGAAATGTGTTGATAATTAAACTGTGTACTTATGCTAAACAGAATTGTTTGAAATAGAACTGTTCGTTTGTATAAACATGAATTTGGCACTAAATAACCAACAAAGATTGACATTTTATAAAACCCAAACAAACAAACAAACAAACTGTGCGTTCAGGATTTTCTACATCATAAGTAGAAACCTTATTAGTTCATAGACGTTGTTGATGGTTTCTTTTTGGGAGTCCTTTTGAATCTGAGAAGTTTTTCCTTTTGATATTGATTTAGGAATTCTTGCTTTTTCTAGGAATCTTTTCAGTTCAAGAATTAGTCTCTCATTGATGGACGTGAATTTTTAAGACCAGAATCCTTTTATACTGTCATGGCTCGGAGTTTTCCGATTCCGTACGTTCTTGGGTGTTACTCTATGTGAGTCCAAGTATATGTTTGCTTCAGAGCCTTCTTGAAGTCTTTGTAATTATTTTTTCTTGTTATTCAGTCATTCATACTTTCTTTTATGTTCTTTCGTTTCAGATATTTTTTCACCGAAATAGTTTTATTTCCTTTGCATCTAGTTATTGGTTTGTCCACCGACTTGTTGGTAAAATTTTCTTTCATTATTTTAGAAGATCCTTCCTGTCTCTTTCGAGTCTGCTTTCTTTCGCCAATACCTTTTGATTTATCTCCTTAAGTTGTATAATCAGACTTGTCTGCTGTTTTATTTTCGGTCTTTTTATCCCAATGTATCCATGCACGTCTTTCCTCTTTTATCACTTACGCCTGTTTTCGCAGTTTCTTTATCTAAACTTTTTGTTTCATTCTAAGTTTTGTATTTTTCCTCGTGTTCCCTTGAGGAATTCTGATGTTATCCCAGACTAGTTTTGTTCTGCATAAATTAGCTCGTTTCGTTCAGTACTGTTGCTAGTTGGGATATTTATTAATAACCTGTTTGCATTTTTGCTTTCTAGATTCACTTTTTTTCCCAGTCTTAGTTCTTAAGGGATGGTAGAGATCCCCTCTCAACAAGAGGAAGAAAACTAATTTCATATTAAAAACCTTTTCCCTGGATACAGTAAGCATGTATGCCAAATATTGGAGCTCTTATTCACCCTAATTCGCCACCTATACGGAACAGACGAACGAATATATCCAAATTATTCACATAGATTTTATTACAGCCGGCCATACTTTTTGCTGATTCAGCTTCAAGAATATTTATTAAGTTTTAAGTTGAAATATCTTCTTTATTCATTCATGATTTTGTTTCTTTACGAATTAATTTGTCATTCATTCAATTATTTTTTGACTCATTCAATTTTAATAATGTTCTATTATACTGTAATGTCTTCAAAATCAATTTATTCATATTCATATTGAATAAGAGTAGATAGTCAGGCGTCGTGACATTAAAAATGGTATTTATTGTTCTTAGCGAGTTTTTCATCTCAGCTTTTGCTGATGGTATTTCACTGGAGTCTGAGTGACAGTAAGTCTCCTCATGACTCCAGGACTCTTCTCAGTATTTTGGCCGACCTTAGCAATGGATGGTGTCAACACGTCCATCGATTTCCAATTCTTATCGAGCCTTTGAGGATTGTTCAGAGCACATCTATTATCATAGCTATCACCGCCGGTTTCATGTTATATCAATTTTAAGTTCTCTACCAAGGTCTAAGTACTTCTCTCTTTTTCGTTTTCTTTGATTTTTACATTGTGGTTTCCTGGGATGGCAAAGTCTACTCTTGGGCAGGTTGTTTTTTGTTGTTGTTGTTGTTGTTGTTGTTGTTGTTAATCATTACGTGGTCTGGTTATCTGGCTGGGATTAGGTGATCGGTTTGTATTATTATTATTATAATCATTATTAGGCTCATTGTCTTAGTGGGTAGAGTGTTCGCCAATAGTGCGGGAGACCTGGGTTCAATCCCAAGTTTCGTCATAACAAAGACTTTAAAAATGGTACGTGATACCATTTTGCTTAACACTCAGCAATATAAGGTACGTATCGAGGATAAAGTTTAGCAATCAAGGGAAAGGAGTGACGCCCTTCCCTACATATCGGTGTAGTAGTTATTGAAATTGAAGCCTTCGAGTTACCCTCGACTACAGTCGCCAAATTAGCTTATTATTATTATTATTATTATTATATGCGAAGTTTTTACTCGAGTTTCAACTTGTATATTTGTCTGAAGTTTAAGTGACACCAAGTATTCTCAGGTCTACTGGACAATTGTAAATATTTTAACTGATTTCTACAATGTCCTGGTCTGCATGTTGTTGGTTTTCCTCCGATCTTCAGTTTATACAATCTCTTTTCCAGGCTTTTTTAAGATTATTGTCAAGTAAAATTTATCAGTTACTTCAATATTTCGCAGCTTTTTCAGCTATGTGGCAAGAACCAAGGATTTTTTTGTCTTTTCATGTTTTTCCATTATCGCTGGAACGAGAAAAGAGTTCTTGTTTTCTGGTTAATTCTTATTATTGCCCCGTCGGTTGAGGTTGTAGAATAATTGTCTTCAGAGGAGTAAAACCCCCACCTACAACGAGTCTCCTGGATATGACACTAAACAATCTGGCGGTGAGCTTCTAGTGTAACGTTACCGCCCTCGCCCACACCACGTTAGACCAGTCTTCTAACCATTCCACTTCTCGGCCGGCCGGTGATCAACTAGTGGCTCGAGGGGGGCAACGCACATTTCTTTACCGCTACAGGAATACGATCGGGGGGACAGGAGAAAATAAAACAGACGAACAAACACGAACAATGCTTGGGTTAACTCAGAGCAGAAGGAGAGTAACACTACATGCATGTGCGGACTAACGCTAGCGTGGGTTACTAGCGAAAATTCCCCAAGCAACTGGAATGCCGACATTTTGACTCAATCTTCTTCGCTGGACCCTCTCTTGTCTGCTACTGTCTCCGGAATCGACCACATCTGTCCGTGGTTCCACGCCAACTCTTCTGCTGACTCGCCTCTCTGCTGTCCCATCGCCAACCGCCTGCCAGCTCCTTTGTCCAGCCAACGCTCTTTTGTGTCCCCTTACCACTTTCGGATACGGCGAGATTTCAGGTCAAAAAATCCTTTGTCTGGTTTCGCGCCAAAACAGACAAAGGAATCGTCTGCCTGGCGGGCCACCCATATGGTGTTACACTAGTAATGATATAGCTTTGGAGGTGCCCGTGGTGTAATGGTTATCGTTACAGAATATGGACACGGCGATACGAGTTCAATTTCTGGATGAGACTGATTGCATTTCACATAGCACTAATACCCTTGGGAAAGGTATGAATCCAATTATTCTCCCTCCAGCTATGGGTAAATAGTAGGGCAGACTGAGTTCTTCAGCCTTGGTGAGGCAACTAATCTAGGAGAAGGAAAACTCTGAATTCAAACCTGTTAAACTCCGCTTAAAAGTTGACCTTGTGTCATATCCTGCCCGAGTGGGGGGGTAAATAAGGGGATAGAGCTTTGGAGAATGCGGAATACCCCTTCATTGCCATCGCTCCCAGTTCCACTTTGGCCTGGAGTGGTAGCACCTCATAGGGTCCTATCTATGGGTCAGATAGAACTAAACTGCGTACTTATGCTAAATTGAATTGTTTGAAATAGAACTGTTTTGCTAAACTGAATTGCTTGAAATAGAACTGTTTGTTATTTAATTGTTTGTTAACAAAAACTATACACATTCTAAACTGAATTGTTTTAGTTAAAACTGTTTTACTAAACTGAGTAACATGAAATAAAAATGTTTTTGACAAATACCCAGAGTACCTCTGCAAAAGGGAATTGTTTGAAAGAGAACAACTTATTTGTATAAAAATGGATTTGGCATTAAATAGCCTAGAAAGGTTGATATACCATAAAACTCAAACAGACATGAGCAAACGTATTTCTTACTAAGTTTGGTTTTCTAGCCCATGTTTGGGGATTCTTTTGTATCTTAAAATCCCAGAGAATATTATGCGTCTCATTCTCCAAGACTGATTCTTGTTTGTGCATATACCATTTTGTAGTATAGTTCAAAGTGGATCTCTGGCACATTTTTCAGCCGATCACCTTTCCAACCCATTCATGCTTTCTCGTAGAAGTTTGGATGACAGCAAGTCTCCTCAAATCTCCAAGACTATTATGTGATGGCAAAATTATTAAAATCCCAAGACGGGAATTTGTTTTTCGATCTTGTGAAGACGGGGCGGCCTGGCACTTGATCCCTCGTAGAATAAGTTCCAGTAAAGATTCCCTTTTTGGGTGTAGGGAAACTGGCAGATTATGTTGGGGTTAATTTGGGGCACGACTGACCGCCGCTGGCAAGGGGTTTCCAAATTTCACGTTGCACACACACCCACCAGACCACTTTCTCTTCCTACCCCTTGAATAATGGAAGATATGAGACTCTAGGTTTTGATATAATAATATTAACTATAGAAGTCAACAGTTCCGGTTTCCGGTATAATATTCTTAAAGGAAAGAATAGGACAATTTAGGCGAGAATAACATGAGGCGAACGAAGCTGAAAAAGGAGCATGCAATTGACAACTTGACGACACAATGAATAAACCTCAACACGTGGGGACATTAAAATATAACAATCTTTTTAATACATACGCGGACAGACATATTCACCGTGTCGGCTATATTATCAGCGGATAATACATAAATATAAAGGTCTTTCTTCGATTTCTTTTTCTTTTTTCTTTCTTTGAATTGAGAGAGAGAGAGAGAGAGAGAGAGAGAGAGAGAGAGAATATGTAATTGCAGTACTTAGCTTTTTGACGGGTTCCTTCGGAGAGTATTTTCTCTTTTACGGGCTGGGGGTATTTCATATATATATAGCTCTGACTTGAAGGCATAGGGCCTACTTGTCCAAGATTCTTTCCGTTTTCCCCCCGGTGATTTCGGCGGTGGTTTCAATATATCTTATCACTTCAACTACTGTCCTGCAAATCCCGGTTCTGGTTCTTCGCCCGGGGTTTGGCACGAGATTCGTCCCATCTGTTCACGAGGACATCTCTCTTCAAAACTGATATTCTCTATCCCTATTTCCGCAGGCGAAAAAGGGCCCTATTTCTGCTTTGGGATTCTAGCCAATCATTTAGCTTCTATCTTCTTCTCCCCCTGCCAGGCGATTCGTTAGAACTACTATATGTCCATATACCCCATCCTTTATCCATCCGGTCACAGAGTGCAAACATCTGTTGGCATCCATTCTGATCTGGATTTGTTACTTCGGCCGTAAGGAATTGACCTACATTACTATTCCTCTTTTTAGCGGTCAGCCTTTGGCGGCCTGCTAATTCAAACACGAAGGGGAGTAGTAATTCCTTATTTCTCTCCTCTCAGTGATAGACCACGTGACAATTAAAACTGTTGTGGCTGATTCTTATGAAATTATAATTTAGATTGTCTCCTCTTGTCCACTTATTTCTAAGTTTTCTCGTCCGTTTAACAATCCTTTGGGTATTGTTCCAAGTGCACCAATTAGAACTAGTATCTATTATGATTATTATGATATTCTTTGTGCATTTGGTCCAGTCGGCTGGGGCTGCAGAATACAACGTCTGCATCTCTACAAAGGGGTAAGACATCCCCAACGAGTGTCCTGCTTTTGACTCGGAACAATCTGATGGTGAGGTTTCAGT
>OY757938.1:24912643-25120143 GCA_963585895.1 Sepioteuthis lessoniana
AGAATTGATGTGGTCCTATACTAGTCATGGAGCCCAATGTGGTGTGACTACTAGTCACAGTACTTGTTGTGGCTGTGGTGTTCGTGACTACCACATTAGATTCCGACTGTTTGCTTTGTCAGGTACTTCCGTACCCACGCTGTGTTTGAAAGATCCACGAAGAGGGGTTGACACAATTCAGACGGAACTTCCTGCTGACGGTCAGGTAATATGAGTGGCTAGATTGTCTAGCAACTCAAAGAATAGAGAAAACCCGTGTTAACAAACAGCAAAAAAAAAGGGTTTTTTTATTGAAAGACGTTTGTGAGACAATAAATAACAAGAAAACGATATTTGCTTTCCTGGTAAAAAGAAAAAGAAAGAATATCGCGAGAGGAACAGTGACGATGAGGTGCGGTTAGAATTACACTAATGTCTCTAAAGTCTGGGACTTTGAATTTTTGTCAAGTCTGAAAGTTGTTCGGAGTTCCTCGGGTCTAGAATGGAAGGGGTGCTTCTTTGACAGTCTTGAGTTTCTTCTTGGTCCCTTTTCTCATCCTCTCTGATGACTCGTTTCACCATCCTATTTTTATAGATCAATATCTGGACTAAAAAGGTTTCTGATTGGTAGTCCGATAAGAAACAATAAGGAGTCATATTCCCATTGGTAAGCCAATCCTTGTTCAGGATTACATCTTACAGGTAGGTGGAAAATTCTTTTTAGATGCTTTGACCAATAGGAACAGGTTTAGAGCAATGGGGTTAAACTAAAAATTTTCAGCTTGACCTGCACACCTTTATTTAGGATGGAGCAAAATTGAATCTCCCTTTTGACATTGATCTTTAAGATGAGGACTAGAAAAATGTTTTACGAAATTTCATTATTGTGATCGATGAAGTTAGTTGACAACCGAAAATTAAATAAATTCGCTGACCTTTAAAATCAAGAACAATTGTGTCGCACTTAACTGACCTTTAGGATCAGTCAACCAGCATTTTAGGTCAATATAAGCCTTGAACAAAAATGTACTAATTTTAGGGATTTTTTAAAGATATATATATATCTATATATATATATATAAATCTTCATGTACTTCATAAATTTTAATTTTTACATATTAATTAAGTATTAATTAATTAAACGAAAAAAATTATCTGGTAATTTATATCCATTCATTGAAAGACAATTTTTTTTAGCATCAAAATGTTTTGAACTCACCAACATTCGATCTCTGCTATCGTGAACACCTGACGCTGAGATCTACACGTGGGAGGTTCTTTTAAGCGTGATATAAGTATGTTTCAAATTAACCGTGACTATTGTATTTTTGTCTGGTTCTGTTTGGTTTTATGGCATATCAACTATCGTTGGTTATTTACCAAATCTTCTTTTTATGTGTATATTAGATATAGGATTCGTAAACACATTTTAGATACAAACAGTTCTATTTGAAACAATTCAATTTAGCATAAGTCAACGAATTTAAATGGTTCAAAGTATTCTTATATATCACTAGCATCAGTCATTTGTTCACACACAGTTAAATAATCAAACAATTCTATTTCAAACAATTCAGTTCAGCCTTAGTCATTTGTTTGCTTTCAGTTTAAATGTGAAACAGTTCTATTTGACCCATATATCAGGTGTTACCACACCGGATCAGTGTTGACTTGGAAGCGATAGCAATGAAGGGATAATCTGCATTCCCCAAAGCTCCAGATATCGAATATGAATGTGACGGTGATACTGTAAAATACAGCTTGGCTGACAATATGTGACAAGGTAAAAAAATCTCACTGTGCCGTCAAAAGGTGATGCACCGGAAGAAAGTGACCTGTGAACTGCATGACAGTTATTTCTGCCCGATGACGATCACACATGCCATTCCAAATATGGCGGAAGTGACACATCCCGATCGCCAAGATTGGGGAGGCGTGGAGGCGTGTCCATTCCTCCGCGTGGGAGTTTGAAGGTAATATAAGGCCGACGAATTGAACAAAAGACAGTGAAAAGATTCCGCTGTTCACGAAGCTGATCTCGTCGTCACTCTGTGTGCGTTGTCTCGGCCATCGTCTACTTACATCGAAGAGTTCAAGCCTCATACACAAACGATTCTAATTCCTCTCCTGACTGCTCCTACTTCACACAAGCGTCCGTCGAGAAAATAAATATATATTGTTATATATATATATTCCGTGTTGTCGTTTGTTTGACCAGAGAGCGGAACGTAACAATACCAATTGTAATTGGTGTGCCCTGAACGATCCCCAAATGTTTAATAAGAGGCCTGGAAGACCATCCCACCGAAGGCAATATTCAGATCAGCCAGAATACCGGGAAGAGTCTCCTAAAATCTCCAGGAATCTTCCTGGTTTTCTGACCGATTTAAACAATGCCGTAGTTGAGATGGTCTTCCAGCCCTCTTATCAAACCTTTGGGGATCGTTCGTGGTACACCAATTACAACTGGTATCACCGTCACATTCACATGAAGGTGCCCGTGGTGTAGTCATTATCGTCGTAAGAAATGGACACGGCGACACGAGTTCAAATCCTGGACGAGACTGATTGCATTTCACATAGCACTAATACCCTTCGGAAAGGTATGAATCCAATTATTCTCCCTCCAGCTATGGGTAAATAGTAGGGAAGACTAGGTTCTTCAGCCTTGGTTAGGCAACTAGTCTAAGAGAAGGAAAACTCTGAATTCAAACCTGTTAAACTCCGCTTAAAAATTGACCTTGTGTCATATCCTGCCCGAGCGGAGGGGTTGATAAATAGTATCACCGTCACATTCACATTCGATCGCTGTTTTAGTTCTTTAGTATGGTTTGATTAATTATCTCTCTTTTCGTATTTTTTTTTCACTTTGTGGTTCGCCGACACGGCAAAATCTACTATTCGGCAGGTTTTCTTTATTTACTGACTATCACTTGTTCTTGTCATCTGGCCGTGATTTGGTGATCCGTTTGTGTCTCAAAATCTACTTCTTTTAAAGTTTTTCACGCCAGCGTTAGCCAATAGTTCTCACTGGAGTTTGAGTGACAGTAAGTCTCCTTAAGTCTCCAGGACTCTTCTGAGTATTCTGACCGATTTCACAAACGCTGTAGTTTGAATGGTCTTCACTCATCTTCTTATTTTCCAGTCCTCCAGTCCTTGTACTAATCCTTTCGTAGCTGTACCAAGAGCACCATTTAAATTAGTATCAATGTTACCTTTCTGTTTTAAAGTTTTCAATTCCCTAGTAAGGTCCATGTACTTATCTTTCTTTTCGTTTCCATTCGATTTTACGCTGGGGTAAGCCATGAGACAACAAAGTCTACAAATCGGTAAATTCTCTTTTTTGTTATTGATCATTACTAGGTCTTGTCGTCTGGCCGAGATTAGGTGATTCGTTTATATCTCAAAATCCCAGAAGGGTTTGTGTGTCTCATTCTCCAGGACAGACGCTTTGTTGTGCATATACCATTTGTTCGTATGATCAAACTTCAATTTCTTGCTCAGTTCCGAGTGGATCACCCTTCGAATCAATCATGTCTATTGTAATACTCTTTCTGTGCTAATTTGCTGCACCCGCTTATTATGTGATTGATCATTTCGTCTCTATCACCACATAACCTTCATTTGCTGTTTTGTTGCGTCTTATCTATTCTTGCTTTGATATGGTTGGTCCTTATAGCGTTGTTTTCGACCGCTTTTAGAAGAGATTCAGTTTCTCTCTTAAGGTTTCCCTTTCTTAGCTACGCCCACGTTTCCTCGCGTGATAAGTCGCTTAAAGCGTCCATAGAGTTATTTTTCTTCCCACTTTTCTAGTTATAGCCGTTCTGCTGATCCTCGTATTATCAGTATTATTTGTGGTGGCTGTAATCAGTCTTCCTCCGGGCCTTTCTATATTGTCTTCGAGTCTTTGTATCAAAGCGTCAACGCTGTCTTCAATGCTGACATGTTCTCTTCCTTCCAATTTTCTTGACACATAGAGTCTGTCAACGTCATCTCTGGGATACAAGGCCTTATGCATAGTCATTAGTTTTCTAGTTCTCTTGTCCTCTTTAAGAATGAACCCGAGTATCTTACGAGGGGGGAAGAGCCAAGGTATTTATCCTTGTGATAAGGTTACTGCTATATAGTTTTGTCGCGAGTAGTTTTCTGGTTCTTTTAAGATACTCCTTTTTAATTTTTTCTTTCATCTCCATTTGGTGTCAGCTTTCAATATTCCCAAGTATTTGTAGGTTTCCTTTTTTTCCCAGCGTTCTGATTTTTCTTGATTTGGTAGTTCGATTCCTTCTGTCATGTGTCGTTTCCCCCTTTTCATTATTAGCATGGCGCATTTTTGAGGGCCAAATTCCTTTCCTATATTTTGACTGCATATTCTCACAGTTTGTATAAGGGTTTCCATATCTCTTTCGTCTTTGGCAAACAGTTTGATGTCGTCTATGTACATCAAGTGGTTGATTTTTTCTTACAATTTACGGAGTTTGTATCTGGCTGTGATTTTCCTAAGGATGTGATTGAGTGGCATCATTGCTTTTATCATATCATATTTACCAACCCCTCCGCTCGGGCAGGATAAGACATAAGGCCAATTTTTTAAGCGGAGTTTAACAGGTTTGAATTCAGAGTTTTCCTTCTCCTAGACTAGTTGCCTCACCAAGGCTGAAGAACCCAGTCTGCCCTACTATTTACCCACAGCTGGAGGGAGAATAAAGGGAGAACTATAAATAAAAATGGTGATAGTGTCTATCCCTGGAATATGCCTCTTTGGATCTTTACCTCTGCTAAACTTTTCCTCCTGCTGTCAATTCCTCTCTCCATGTTTCCATGGTCTTCTCGATAAACTGTACGACTTGGTCGGGTATTTTATACATTTTGAGACTGTATAATATCCAGTTTTGGAGGACCATATCATAAGACTTTTTCTAGTCGATCCAGGCCATAGCTAGATTTTTCCGTTTCGTTCTACTCTGGTGGAGATATGTTGATGTGCATATAGTAGTTCTACTGTGCCCCTGGTTCCCTTACGGCATTATTTTTGTTCCTCGTGGAAGATTCTACTGCTTATCAATGAGTAGTAGCTCTCTCAATTTTGTGCCATTAGTATTTTCCACATCGTCGGTAGGCACGTTATGGGTCTATAGTTGTCGGGAGCGGTTCTTTTGAGGGGTTCTTCTGGATCAAGGTGGTCTTCCCTTTTAGTCATCCATTTGGATATCTCAGTTTTCTGCACGCATTTATTCATTTCGGTAACAAGTCTGTTGTGTATGGAGGTGATTTTTAAAAAACCAAAATCCATGTATGATAGATATCATACATGAATTTTGGATTTTCCAGTTCTATGTTTTTTTAAAAGTTGCCTTAAGGGATGTATGTTCTTCGAGCAATTGCAACTCTGTTTCCATATTGTTTGTCCATTCAGCTTTTTTGTTAGGATCTTTCCGTTCCCATATTTTGCTCTAAAATCTTTTTGCATCATTCGTATCCAGTTGCTGGTATGACTTCGCACATTCTCCCCCTATTTGATGGGAAAATTTTCTTAAGTTGTTTTCTAAAGTCCTGTTTTGTCTGTATTTTTTAACCCTATCTTGCTACCTTTTTAGTCTTCCTTCTTTCGTCAATATTTTTTAGTTAGTCTTTTCTGAATGCACTTTTCGTTTTAGTTATTATGCCTTTTTCGCTTCTTTCGTATAGATTTTCATGTTCCGTTTTAGTATTTTTAATTGTTGTAGTTTTTTATCCGCAATTCTAATCTGGGTTCCCATCCGGGTTTTGACTGTCCGTTTGTGGTCTTCAAGACTAGTTTTGCTCCTGCTTATGTTTAATCGTTTCATTGATAATAATAATAATAATAATAATAATAATAATAATAATAATAATAATAATAATATAAATCTGAAGGAAAGTGAAAAGAAAGATAAGTACCTCGATCTTGCAAGAGAATTAAAAAAGCTGTGGAACATGAAAGTAATGATTGTGCCAATTGTGCTTGGTGCTTTAGGCACAACAACTAAAGGATTATTAAAAGGCCTGGAAGACTTGGAAATTGGCGGACGGGTAGAGACTATCCAAACGACAGCATTGCTAAGAACGGCCAGAATATTGAGACGAGTCCTGGAGACTTGAGGAGACTTGCTGTCACTCAAACTCCAGTGTAAAACCGTCAGTTAACGGTGATGTGAAAAACTCTAAAGGAGTATATTATTATTATTATTATTATTATTATTATTATTATTATTATATGCACGCGTTTTACACCAACTTTGACTTATGTATTTTCTTTACTGAAGTTTAAGTGAAAGCAAGTCTCCTCAAGTCTCCAGGACTGTTCTCAGTATTTTGGCTTATGTCAACAGTACTTTGATCTACATTGTGTCGATTCTTTTTCGGATCTTCAATTACCCTAATCCCGTAAGGAACTTTCCGAATTTAGTACAATTGGTATCACCGAGACTTTCAGGTTCTACGACTTTTTCTTCTATCCGACAAAACCCAAATACTTTTCTATATTTTCGTCTTCGGTCATTTTTTTACTCTATGGTCAACTTGAATTGCAATAACTCCAAAATGACAAATTATTTTCTGCTTATTAAAACTAGGTCTCGTTTGGGCATAAAATGATTGAACAAAGGTTGGCATGGCCTAAAAACAACCGACCAACCAACCTGCTAACCAACCAACAAACCATACTTTCTAAGACAGGGTAAGCAAATTTTTCAATTCTAGATTCTCTTTTAAAAGCTCCATCGACTGAACACGCTCTTCCCTCGGAAAACTTCTTTTTTTTTGTGATATAATATATAATCTACTATTTGATGCATAGGAAATATGTTTCAGTAACGGGAAGAATTTTTCTTTTTCTTTTTTTTTTTTTGATAATAATCTTTTAGGTGTTCTGCTTGGTCAATATATCTATGGAATATTCAGACAACAAATACAATTGTATTTTTCAGGTGAAAAATGCATCTTGTCAATATGAACAGAAAAAAACATCACGAAAGTTTTGAGGGTGTAAACTTAATTAAGAAACAAAAAAAAAATATTGGATTATTGCAGAAGAATTCGCCTACCTTTCTTTCATATATATTATGGTGTAAATAATATCCTGCTTTCATATTGCGTCCAAAGATACACATTTATCACCGATAACCTCCATTGCGAAACGGCCTTGCCTGCCGTGAAAATCATCATTTGGAACCATTATCTTAGACTAAAAGGAAAAGGCAGTGCTTGTATTGACAAACAAATAACTAAAAAGACATCAATATATGTCAGAGAGCAGATAAATATAAGAAGTACAAAAGCAAAATGAATCCTCGCTTGAAGGAAAGATAACAAAAAATGTTTTGTTTGTTGATACCCAAGACATAACGTGCATAGTGTGAACATATCTGACAGAAAATGGGTGTTGTGGAGTTTCCTGATAAGTCATTATGAAAGCTAGTACAATTAAGAAGCTCAGAGTGTCATAGGGATATATTTAAAAAAATCAACGCGTTTATTAACTCAGTGATCCATATGGGTTAGAAATAAAAAGAGTTCTAATCGGACAAGAGAAAAAGAGATCCATACGGATAACAGATGAAAAAAGATCTAATTGGATAAGAGATAAAAAGATATCCATTTGGATAAGAAATAAGAAGACATCCATTTGGATAAGAAATAAAAACAGATCCATTTGGATAGGAGATAAAAAGAGATCCATTTGGATAAGAGATAAAAATAGATCCATATGGATAAGAGATTAAAAGAGATCCATATGGATAAGAGATAAAAAGAGATCCATTTGGATAAGAGATAAAAAGAGATCCATTTGGATAAGAAATAAAAACAGATCTACATGGATAAGAGATAAAAGAGATCCATTTGGATAAGAGATAAAAAGAGATCCATTTGGATAAGAGATAAAAAGAGATCCATTTGGATAAGAAATAAAAACAGATCTACATGGATAAGAGATAAAAGAGATCCATTTGGATAAGAGATAAAAAGAGATCCATTTGGATAAGAGATAAAAAGAGATCCATTTGGATAAGAAATAAAAACAGATCTACATGGATAAGAGATAAAAAGAGATCCATTTGGATAAGAAATAAAAAGAGATCCATTTGGATAAGAAATAAAAACAGATCTACATGGATAAGAGATAAAAAGAGATCCATTTGGATAGGAGACAAAAAGATATCCATTTGAATAAGAGATAAAAATAGATCCATTTGGATAAGAGATAAAAAGAGATCCGTTAGGACAAGATATAAAAAGAGATCCATTTGGATGAGAGATAAAAAGAGATCCGTTTGGACAAGAGAGAAAAAGAGATCCGTTTGGACAAGAGAGAAAAAGAGATCCGTTTGGACAAAACATAAAAAGAGATCCCTTTGTATAAGAGATAAAAAGAGATCCATATGGATAAGAGATAAAAAGAGATCCATATGGATAAGAGATAAAAAGAGATCCATATGGATGAGATACCTAAGTAAGTTGACCTATCAGAGGCTATTAAACAACGGGAATGCAATAGCAGGGACCCAATGCAAGAAAGGAGGGCAGAAACGGTTTTGCAGGATGGCGCCGAATAAATACCAAGATTAGTATGAAATCTGGCTGAAGATGGAGGAGATGGGATAATGTAGATTGCTGGTAAGATATTATGAAGGCTAGCCTAGCGTAGAAGATCAGAGTGCACATGAATTTAAAAAATCTATGTTAGGATTGACTAAGATTAAAAGTTTAATGTCATACACAGGACGCATATAATGACGAAAACCTGGTAAAAACGTACCCCATAACCATTTACAATTGTCGACACAGTAATGTTGATAACCTCGTCAGCGTGTTTGAGAATCAGAATGTCCTCGATAACAATACATTATAATCATCGCAGTCTTTGAAGAGTAATTTATTTCATTTAATAGCCGTTTCCTAATTCTGTATAATCTAAAAATTGTTTTATAGGAATAGTAAATGTATTTATCAATCAGCACTAGTAAATTTGAGCAGTGGGTGTCCTCGTAGTGTAATGGTTAAAGCGATGAACTACGGAATCGTAGTAAGCGAGTTCAAATTCCATTCGCGCTATTATGTTCGCTTTCGGGCAAATACCGTTGGGAAAGGTGTGAACTTATCCTACAAGCTATGGGTTAAGTAGTACCACTACTATTCTTCTAGGAGAATGGCTTTGGAATGAAATAACGTACAGAGTTTGATATGCCATTAAACAACGAAACCAAACTTAATTTTGAGTCTATGAGGCTTAAAATAAACATACTGTATCCCTGGTAGAGAGGTAAGACGCCCATCCAAAAAGGATTGTCCAGAATATAATACGGAACCCCATCTGATAGTGAGGCTCCACTTCTGGAAATATGTGATATGTATAGCACCCCTTTATTGCCATTTCTGAAGGGCAGACCCCTGTCGTACCCGTTTAGATCCCATCTATATTTCAAATAGATTTTTTTGAATTATTAATGCAAGATTGGAAAAATAATTCTGTAGAAAAATGAACTTACAAAATCTTAAATCTTGTTTCATTTATCTGTCTGGTTTAACACCTATTTTATCGAATGAAGAACATAATTTTACATTGAAATGTCAAAATATTTGCAATATTTTGGTAAGGTGAGGCATAGTTTGTCATATCTGGATGCTTTTGCCGAGGTGTTGAAGATGACAGACCACATTTGACAGTGAAATGCCGAACTTGACAGACATTCACCGAAAGCTACACGCCAGATCCAGGTTTTTCTCTATGGCCTAGAGCACGGCCTCAGAAACCTCGTTTTTAGGCCTACCTGACCTTTTCTTATCGATATTCTTGCAAAGTAAGGAAAACTTTAACTAACATCTGGTTTCTCTACTGTCGTCCACTTCTTATTCATCTTTCGCACAATATGTTTTTGGTTGCTTTTAAAGTGTTCTGCCTCAGTTCGAACTCGTAAAGCGTAAGTTACCGTTTTAGATTACGTTCGTCGTTCATCTGTGTGGCTTTCAAATTACACACGCAGTGAAGCAATGTATAACGTGTCAGCGAATGCACTACCACTATACTACCAAACAGATTGGCTACATTTAAACGGGTGAAACTGCTTTGGTTACATAAAAAGCGTTGCAAATTAACACGTACCAAAATATTGCAAAATTTTTAACTTACCAAATTATCCAAATTATTTTTGATGGCCACGTTGGCTAAAATGGTAGAATATGCCGACTGCACCTCGAACCGAACCCTCCCTCCATCGACTGCCCTCCTTTTGTTTGATTTGGTTTGGTTTGGTTTGGTTTGGTTTTATGACATACCAACTATTGTAGCTTAGTTAAGGCCAAATCCTTTTTATACATATATATTAAATATATATGGTTTGGTTTGATAGGATTTTATGGCATATCAACCATTGTAAGTTATTTAATGCCAAATCCTCTTTATACATATATATTAAATATGTAGGATTTGGTTTGGTTTGGTTTCATGGCATATCGAACATTGTAAGTTATTTAATGCCAAATCCTCTTTATATATATATATTAAATATATAAGATTTGGTTTGGTTGGCTTTTATGGCATATCGAACATTGTAGATTATTTAATGCCAAATCCTTTTTAAACCTATATATTAAATATATGATTCATAAACACATTTCGTGGATATCGTTTTTAAACGTGTTCGAGCTCATTTTTCTCACAGTTAAATGGTTTGACTTATTTTTTATCCGATACAAATGATCCCATACACTATTAATCACTCATCGACGCTAGTCCAATTTCTTCAAGTCTTACTATGTATCACTACTAATTGACTCAAACATTTTTTTCATTTATTTAAATCAGCAAACAGTTCTATTTCCAACAATTCACTTTAGCATAACTACAGTTTTTTTTTATTCACACACAGTTAAAGGTAAAACAGATCTATTTCAAGCAATTCAGATTAGCAAAATTACATAGTTTGAATATCATATAGTTCTATTTTACCCGTAGATAAGACCCTATCTGAAGCTGCTAATCCAGGCTAGTGTGGACCTTGGAGTTATGGAAGTGAAGGGATACTCCACATTCCCCCAAAGCTCCAGCATTACTGAAGCCTCATCATCAGATCGCTTTAGTACCATATCCAGGACACTCGTTTGGGGAGTCTTACCGCTATGCAGAGATGCAGTCAGTGTATTCTGCAGCCCCAACTGACTGGACCAGACTGCACTAGTTATGACACTAAATTACATCTGATGGTGAGGTTCAGGGCCGGAACTTTAGGGAATGTGGAGTACATCTTTATTGCTATTACGGTCAGGTTCAATTTAGCTTCAGTTCGCTGTGCCTGTTAGGGTACCATCAATGGAAAAATAGAACTGTTCACTCATTTACAAAGGATTATTGTTATTAGTTATTTAAACCATACAGCTGTGAGCAACTAATTTATATTGCATATTGAACACTTGATTAATAGAATTGCTAATAGTAGTTCTATAACTATGTGTAAACAAATAATTAATAATAAGTAGAATAATATGTGTTAGAAAATTTTGAAACCATGTAACTTTGTGTAATCAAATGGTTAATATTGATATAATTATTGGCATTGGATTAAAATACTTGAAACCATTCACATGTATGCAAACAAATGAGCTCTTACAAAAGTAAAAAATAAATTTATCTACAAACTATTCGCTGACAAATCTTATTGTAATAAAAGCGGGATTTGGTATTAAATAACACACATGGGTTGATATGCCATAAAACATAAACAAGTCAGTTGGATACAAAAAATGGGATGTGTTCATCCGACAAAAGACTTTCAGACGAATTTCTGTTTAATTTAATGCAAATCGGTTTGTCTAGTCGACAGTTTCAAAAAGTTAAAGACATCGAAAAATGCGTCGAAGATATAATTGAATCAAAATCTAAAAAGTTGTTTTAAATAAGAATACACAATGTATTTGTAAGGTATTGCAATCTCATAAAAATGCCTTCCTGACTAAATAACGATGTTATGAATATATATTAATAATAGATGTTGTCAAAAAATAGTAATTTTAAATCCAATTCTCTACCGTAAAATAAAGAACGACAAACGTAAGCAATAAATAATCTAGAATAGATATGTCAAACTAGATATTCTCGTTTTAATTTTAAGTTTCCATTTTTTTAACATAAGTTTTGTTTTGTCGTATTGTTAACCTGTACGTGTGAGAAAGGATGAGCATTTATTTCGTAGAAGACGATTATAATTATAATATTTATAAACAATGATTCGGACCATTTTGAAATAATCTGATATAGAGATGTGTGCAAAGAAAGGGTGAAGATGACAGAGACAGAGAAAAAGGTAAGAGTTCGTGTGAGGTTTGGAGAAAGAAAGAAAGAAAGAAAGAAAATAGCAATATACACAGAACATATCTTTAATATTGAACCCAAGACGGGAAAAGAAAGAAAGAAAGAAAGAAAGAAAGAAAGAAAATAGCAATATACACAAAAAATATATTTATTATTGAACCCAAGACGGGAAAAGAAAGAAAGAAAGAAAGAAAGAAAGAAAGAAAGAAAGAAAGAAAGAAAGTACTGGGAGAAGAAAAATACAGCAACATTCACATAAAGAAAAACCACATAAAATGTCAAATGGGAAATTAAAAAAAACGGAAGAAAGAAGGATAGGAAGAATAAGAAAATAAAAGAAGAAATAAAAAAGAAAGTTACATAGATTGATAAAAGAAAGAAAGAAAGAAAGAATGACCAAAATGACAAAAAGAAAGAAAGAACGAAAGAAAGAAAGAAAGAAAGAAAGAAAGAAAGAAAATACTGAGAGAAGAAAAATACAGCAACATATACGTAAAGAAAAACCACATAAAATGCAAAATGGGAAATTAAATAAAACGGATGAAAGATGGAAAGAAAGAATAAGAAAATAAAAGAAGAAATAAAAAGAGGGAAAAATAGATAGATAGATAGATAGATAGATAGATAGATTAACAAAAATATAGAAAGAAAAAAAGATCAACAAAAATTGACCGAAATGATTAAAAGAAAGAAAGAAAGAAGAAAAGAAAGAAAACACCGAAAAATAAATAAAATGCCCATATACACATAATATATCTATATTGAACCCTAGACGGGAAAAATATAGAAAGAAAGAAAGAAAGAAAGAAAGAAAGAAAGAATAAGAAAAATGATTGGAAGAAAGAAAGAAAGAAAGAAAGAAAGAAAGAATAACAAGAAAAAGAAAGAAGGAAAGAAAGAAAGAATAACAAGAAAAAGAAAGAAATAAATAAAGAAAGAATAACAAGAAAAAGAAAGAATAACAAGAAAGAAAGAAGAAAGAAAGAAAGAAATAAAGAAAGCATACCAAAAAAATGACAGAAAGAAAGAAAGAAAGAAAGAAAGAATAACAAAAAATGACTGAAAAAAAGAAAGAAAGAAACAAACAAACAAAGAGATCGCGAAAAGAAGAAAAAGTAAGGCAACATACAGATGAAGGAAAATTACATAAAACGCACAATTGAAAATAAAATAAAACAAAAGAAAGAATGACGAAAAAAAAAAAAGAAGAGGCGAAAAAGGTGTAAAAGAAGGAAAAAAGAATAAAGAAAAGAAACAACAACAAAAAAGGGACAATAATGAAGTCAGAAAAAAGAAAAAAGAAAGAAAGAAAGGCAACCAATTGGTACCTAAACAATCAGACTCACATAACCTTGTTAAACATCCTTACTTACAGACCCAAACAATGCACGCATACGAACAGACTTATTATATTTACTTCTATGTTAAATATGTGTACAAAAGAAACCTGAGATATATTCACATGTGGGATTAATATAGAACGTCTGGAATGTTCCTTGACAGAAAATTTCATATAATGACACCGCATCTGGTGTTGATGAGCTTTCAACCGACAATTGTATATCCATATAAAGTCATTCATACATACAGATATATATATATATATTTAAATAAATTGTCAATGGTTAAAAACGTATTGATTGCAAGGAAAACATATAGGCCTACGGAAGGTGTGGGCATGTTTATTATTTTTAAAAAAATGTATGTATTTGAACGATCGGTTTCGTCTGGCTCTTGTCAAGATCTTAACGACAGAAAAATATTTAAAAGGGTGAATGTAAATGGAAAAACGTAAAAGGAATGGAGAAAAGGGGAGGAAAAAAACAAACAAAAAACAAAAAAAAACACTAAGAAGGGGTAGTAGTAGCAAAGAACAGATGGCTAGAGACTAATTAGTTCAAATATATACAAGTTTTTAAATATGTATATTTAGGCAGCATTTCTTCGTTAATGCAAATTTCATTAAACATAATAGACCAGGGGCTTTCTTTTTACTCACCACCCATCTTGAGGGCCCCATTGATCATCAAATAACATCTTTCAGCAGAATTATATATGACGTTTGTCTCGAGTGCTTTTGAACAGTAACACATAAAAAAGATAAAGCTGAAGGAAAACGAACCGAATAGAGGGCGGATATTGAAAATATTTCAACATGAATGATATGCACGCGGAACCACCTTTCCCGTGTGATTACGCAAAATCAAGAAACAGTTCCTATGACATCAACGGCCGGAAGTAAACGTGGTTTTAAATCACAAACTGCATTAAATGAAGATGAACTAACGTCCAATGTAATGTCTGCTTTTAGTTGATCTGGTGTATATATAGATATATATTTCTTTTAAATACCCTGTCCGATGGCAAAAGCTGCTTGGTAACGCCAGGAGTGGCAGTGCCACCTTGAGCTACCGAAATTGTGTTATCAATGAAACTGAAAACTGAAAACTACTTCACTGTGTGCATACAAATAAGAAAAGTAAGTAGTAAAGTTGGTAACCCTAGTCGAGGGTGACCAGAAGGCTCCCTTTTCAAAAGCTACTACACCGAGGTGTAGGGGGAACTACTCCTTTCCCTGAATTGCTCCACTTTACCCTTGTTACGTATCTTATATTGCTGAGCGTTAAGCAAGTAGGTATCAAGTACCATTTTTAAAGTCTTTCTTATGATGTCACCTTGGATTGAACCTAGGTCTCCTGAACACTCTACCCACTAGGCCAATTAATATTGAATATAAACGGCTGTGCTAGATCACAAAAATTGACACGATTTAAATGTGTGGAAAAAATAGCAATACTTGTGTGCATACCAATTACTTCTAACTCATTTACAAATAAAATTACCAACAAACCATTTACTTATATATATATATATATATATATATATATACATATATATCGTAGTTGAGGGTGATTCGAAAGCCCCCTTTTTAATCGCTAGGGGAGGGCGTTACTCCTTTTCCTGTGATCCTTTTCCGTGATCCTTACCTCATAATGTTATGTTTTGACCCTTCGACCCGGCCCAAAAATGCTATTCCAAGGTGATGCACCGGAAGGAAGTGACACATTCCAATGGCCAGTAATCGAAAGAGATCGCGTGGGCGGATTAAGGCTTATGATATGGGAGAAGGTGAAGGTCCCATTGTGCCACTACAGTGATGCACCGGAAGAGAGTAACCTCTGAACTGCATGACAGTTATTTCCGCTTGATGACGATTAAACATTCGATTTCAAAGATCCAGTGGGCGATCGTGTGGGCGTTGAATTATTACATAATTGAGTTGAATTGGGTGCCAAAGCAGTTGCCAGCAGAATTCCAGACAGTAGAGACTAGATGTGGTAGGGAAGGCCACACCCGACCGAGGAGGCCCTCGGAAAAGCCCCGATGGAGTAGACCCCAAGACCTCTGGTTGAGCATCTAAGAGAACAAGAAAGACACAACGTGACGGTCATAACAGTGGGGTCAAAATATGAAGTTTATGTTCGGTCTCCAGCTCCCTCTCACATGCAACCCTTGAACAACCTTTTTGATCCCTTGCAATAAATTGAGAGGTAAATATGTTGTTAAAGAAGTCTTCATGCGTCCTTCATTCCTGCGTCTATCTTTCTGCGTGCGTCTGTCTTTATAATTATTGAGTCGTTATGATACGGCAAATGAGTATACAACAATAATGCTGATTGTTAAGCAAGGCGGCATCAAGTACCATTTTTTAGGCTTTGACCTGGGATTGAACCTCAGGCTTTCGGACCACTGGCGAACACTCTACTCAATAGGCCAATGATATACATAACAATTTAAAGGTGCAAACGAATGACAGATGGTAAATTATATTGTTAAAGTTACATAACAATACAAATAATTAATCTTAAATAGAATTATTTCCGTGAGAAACACTTGCAACATTTTAACTGAGTAGAAAAAAAGTGAGCTCAGACTCGTTTAAAATGTTATCTACAAAATATGTTTACAAATCATATATTCAATATATATATATATATATATATATATATATATATATATATATATATATATATATATAAATTGTATTTGGTATTAAATAAACTACAAGGGTTAATATACCATAAGACCCAACCAAACAAAACCTAATTCACCACTTGTAATTTCACTAAATCGATCGACATGTACGTGGCTTTTAAGCACATCTAAGAAAATATTAATACAGAAAATAGGTCACGTGACGATTGATTTCGTGAAATGAGACGTCTTATTTCTTACAATAATTTAATACTATTCAACATTTCCCTTTCGATATAACTTCCGTGTGATAGATTTTCTAGTTTGACAACCGTTTTAGTTTTTATCTAACAGTGAGTGTATCAAATTTATTCGCGTATATATATATATATATATATATATATGTGTGTGTGTGTGTGTGTGTGTGTGTGTGTGTGTGTGTGTGTGTGCGTGTTGCATTTGTTGATGAAAAAGCTGTATGGTAACATTTTAATATATTAAAGGCACTTTTTGTCTATCTCTCACTCTACCTCTTTCTTTATATATATATATATATATATATATATATATATATATGTATATATATATATATATATATATATATATATATATATATATATAATGATCGAATAAGTCGAGATGCATACACTTTGTTCATAAAAAAACACTAATGTGTTTCATTTTGTGTCGCACAGGTGTGTAACAGGTGATTTCGAATCAATGTAGGAAAGATAAAAAGTGCGATACATAGGAAACTGATCAAAGAATTTGAGGAAAAATGCCATAAAAACAAATACAATGCAAGAAAGAAAGAAACAAACAAACAAAGAAACAAACAAAGAAAGAAATGTGTAAAGAAAACAAAGTATGTAAAAAGAGAAAGAAGGAAGAAAACAAAGAAAGAATGAAAACGCCTGAAAGAAAGAAAGAAAGAAAGAAAGAAAGAAAGAAAGATAGAAAGAAAAAAATGAAAGAAAGAATAAAAAGATGTTAAAATAGAAAAAAAAAAACAAAGAAAAAATAAAAAGGAATAACGATAAAAAGAAAGAAAGACAGAATGCAAGAAGAAATTGGACAAAGAATATAAATAAGAAAGAAAGAAAGAAAGAAAGAAAGAAAGAATAGAAATGACCAAAAAGATAAAGAAAAATATTATGGCAAAGAAAGAAAGAAAGAAAGAAAGAAAGAAAGAAAGAGAGAAAGAAAATGATGAAAAAAGGTAAAGAAAAATAATATGGCCAAAAAAACTTGTAAATGGTTAACTCTTATATTGAGATAGAATTAAATACAATTAAATGAGTTTTAATTAACTAAATGAATTGATTAAATGAAAAAAAGAAACAAACTCGAAAAAAAAAAAATTGAAGTAGAATAACATTTCGAATAATTAGTTAAATAAAAAAAATTTACAAACCCACGAAGTATTTTTATTTTAGAAAGAATAATCAGAGAGATAGAGACAGAGAGGAGAAAGAGAATTATATTATTTTAGAATTAGTTTAAATTTTGCTCTAAAAATGGTCTTCATCAGTAAAATATAGCGCCCTATGCTCAAGAATTCCGAGTAATTTTTCAATTATGAAATAAAGCTAGGTTAATTGACTTCCGATTTTAACGTAGTCGACCTTCAGGTTAGCTTGTAACTAAAAGTCTGAAGTTTGCGTGGATACAGACGCCCTTGAAGATCGGCTATGTGAAATTCAAAATATGTGATTGGATTACCTTTGCTTTATTTATAAATATATTTATTTATAAATATATATTTTAAACTCAAGAAACTTGAGACGATATCTTAAGCAATAACTGGTACATTTTAATGTTTCTTGACAAGTCGACTGGGGCAGTAGAATACACCGATTGCATCTCTGCAGTGTGATAGGAATCCCCCCAATGAGTGTCCTGGATATGTCATTAAGTAATCTGATGGTGAGGTTCCAGTGATGCTGGGGCTTTGGGGAATGCGGAGCACCTCTTCATTGCCATTGCTTCCAGGTCCACTCTGGCCCGACGTGGTAGCACCTGATAGGGCCCTATATATGGGTTAAATAGAACTTACGGCATACTTATGTTAAACTGAATTGTTTCACTAAACTGAATAGTTTGAAATAGAAATCATTTTGACAATTAAACTGTGTACTTACATTTAAACTGCGTGCTTATTCTAAACTGAATTATTTGAAATGGAACTGTCTTTTGACATTGAAACTGTACTTACGCTAAACTGATTTGTTTAATATAGAACTGTTTTGACATTTAACTGTGAGTAAACAAAATTTGTACTTATACTAAACTGAATTAGCTGACTAAACTCAATAGCTTGAAATAGAAATGTTTTTTTTTTCACAAATTAACTGTACTCACATTTAAACTGCGTTCTTATCCTCAACTGATTTGTTTGAAATGGAACTAATTTCATAAAAATGGATTTGGCGTTAAATAACCTACACAGGTTGATATGCCTTAAAAACCCAAGCAATTAACCAACCATTTTTATGTTTTATTTTATTTCGTGTTTCTGTACATTAGTTATATATATATATATATATATATATATATATATATATTGATGAAAGCATGCTGAGGGAGTTATAATATACCAAAGAAAAAGTTTACAATTTTAAGTGAATATTAGTAGTCGAAGGTGTCCTGAATAGCTACTACACTGCAGTGTAGGAGAGCGCTACTCCTTTCCCTGGATTGCTCCACTTTACTCTTGATCCTTACCTTATAATGCTGTGTTTTAAGCAAAGAAAGATAAAGTACCATTATTTGAGTCTTTAGTTTGACTCAACCTAGGATTGAACCCACTCTCCAGGGCCTTTGGTGAACAGTCTAATCGCTAGACCAATGGACCTTAAGGAAGTATTTTTTAGATAGATAGATAGATAGATAGATATCTTTAAAAAAATGAAGTGAAATGAAGTGAGATAGATAGATAGATAGATAGATAGAGAGAAACAGACAGACAGACAGGGGAAGAGAGATTGATTCATATCTTCGAAAATATGAAATAAACTGAGATAGATTAATAGACTGACAGACACATAGGAAGAGAGGTTGATACATACCTTCAAAATATAAACTGAACTGAACTGAACTGAAATAGATAGATAGATAGATAGATAGATAGATAGATAATCTGACAGAGAGACGAAGATAGATAGATAGATAGATAGATAGATAGATAGATTCATATCTTCAAAAATATGAACTGAGATTGATATACGAGGAAATAGAGACTAAAGATGTTAAACATAAAAAAATGATTTCTTCAATAAATCAAGGCAACATAATTTCTCTGCAGTCACCTTTCTGCTCGATTTGAAATTCTATTTTATCAAGAAATTGACAAAAGAAGGCTTCCTTTTTTTTCTTCCCTTTTACTTTCGCTCGATGAACACAATAATAATCACCTCTTCACCCGCTGAGATAAGTACTTAAATTGAAAAAAATAAGTAAAATAAATTTTAAAAAATAGTAAGAAAAGGCAATTAAAAAAATATCGTCTCAGTTGTTTACATGTATGTTTAGAAACACGTAAGTAATCAAAGCTGGATGATGTCAGCAGAATAAATATAGGTTATGTTAAAGACACGGTACGCATGCGTATAGGCAGTATCATCCGCAAATAAGACCTTACTAACACATTTCTTTTTATGAAAAAGTTCATTTTCTTCTCAAACAAAGGTGACAGGACATTGTCATTTCAAGTGGAACATTTTACCAACAAAATCGATATTGGCATACATTTTTTTTCAAATAGAGGAATTATTCTATAAATGTGAATTACCATGACCAGAAAATGGTTAAGCTAATAGTCATGTAATATAATGGCCGAGGGATTTCGGTTCATGCCTTTGGGTTTAGTTAGGCTGAGAACCTTTCGGTTCAGCACATGGGTTAGTTAGGTGCAACATTGATGCCGGTGTTAACGCAGGCGCGTGCAGAGCGGACGTGTCACTCAGAGATGTTACAATAGCCCGAGAAGAGAAATGGGTGACGGAGTGCGAATGACGTCACGCACCGGGAATTTAAAGAAAGTTGAGACTTGACACTGGACGAAGACGGTCGACTTTCGGGCTCGCAGCGGCGAGACGAATTTGCGCGCCATGGGTACCGCACGAGATAGGGGCCAGATAATAAAGACAGAATAGTAAGATTGTGTCTCTCTCCTTATATCGAAACCTTTGACTCAAAAGTAATAAAAAGGTTTCGTACCTGAACAAACAAGTCGTTACGTGTTTTCGAATTTCGAGATTCCTATGTTCTTTTTGTATACATGTTATCTAAATGAGTTATGGATAATCGATGTACATTTCTCGAATAGCCATATCATGGCTATGGTACAGTCATAGTAATTCAAATTTATAATGTAATTCTTCTCTTCAAAAAATGCATATCTATATCCTTGCCTATGAGTTATAATTACGCAGATGCCTATCACCAATCTTCTTGGGAAGACAAAGCCCTGGAAGTGACCGTGTGTCCTGTAAGAGTATGGATGTAACTATTTGACACATCAGATTAATTTGCCGGTGGTTCGATCTTCAGTGGGGGAGATCACAATATACACTGCTGATGAGACCTAATAAGGCCGAAACAGCTGACCAGTAGTTACCGTATACTGTGCGCAGTGCTTGCCGGATTTTCTGGTCCTAAAAATTCCAACTTATTATTCCTTTGTTTTTCTAAAAAAATGTATGTCTATTTTCTTGCCCATGAGGTTATAATAACACAGATGCGTACCTCCAATCTTCTTGGAAAGATGTAGCCCTGGAGATGACCTAGTCTTCTGTAAGAGTAAGTATATAATTTACAAGACTCTCTATTTGCCAATGTCTCCCACCAGACAAGGCTCAACACAAGTTCAGTAGCCCGAAGGCCGATTAAAGTGGAGATATGTTGCTCATCGACTCACTTAGTGCAATGTGAGCCTGATGAGCCGAAGCTTGTCAAAAGGAGTCAATAATGCAGCTCGCCGACCCGGAGGTAGCCCAGCAGAAGCTGGGAACCTTACGGCCTCAAGTCTGCCATTGTTCTTTTTCGGAGCCTCGCTCTGAACCAAAGTCCAGAACGGGCTTCGGAGAGTAAAACGTGTAATAATTTATAAGACTCACTCAGTTAATGGGCCGCGCATTTGCTATTACTAGTTAATTTGGTATCACTTTAGCTTTGTGGTCTATTGGCTTAGTGGTAGAGTTTCGGCACTGTATTCTGTGGTCGCTGGTTCGATCTCCAGTGGGGGAGATCATGGTATACATTGCTGATGAGGCCAAATAAGGTCAAAACAGCGATCCAGAGGTGCCGCGTATCGTACACAGTGCTTGTCGGATTTTCTGGTCATAGTAATTCAAATTTATAAAATCGATATTGTTAGGTATTATTCATTACCAAACAATGCAACTTGAAAATTGTATCGACGAGTCTTAGATTACAGACTGTTTCCGCTGCAGAAGTGTAAGATCCTCACCGCCCCCAAAATGGTGTGCACTGATAGGATACTGAACTGTATCTACTGGTGAGGCTCCAGATCTCCAGAGAGTGAAATACTCCAGAATTGTTAGTCTTTCAGGTCTGCTCTAACCTGGGGTGGCAGTACTGGTTTGATTTTATGGTATATCAATCATTGTAGGTTATTCAAAGTCAAATCCTCTTTATACATATATATTAAACGTAAATGATTACGTTTGGTTTAGCTTGGTTTTATAACACATCAACCATTGTAGGTTATTTAATGTCAAATCCATCTTCATACATGTAAGTAGTTCTATTTCAAACAATTCAGTTTAGCAAACAAGAACAGTTCTATTTCAAGCAATTCAGTTTAGCATAAGTACACAGTTTAGTTGTATTTGACCCATAGATAGTACCCTATCAGGTGCTACCATTCCTGGACAGAGTGGGCCTGGGAGCAATTGTATTGAAGAGGTACTCCGCATTCCCCAAAGCTCCAGTATTATAGGAGCCTAACTATCAGATTGATTAGGGCCATATCCAAGACACCCGTTGGGGGAGTCTTACCCCTCTGCAGAGAAGCAGTCAGTGTATTCTACAGTCCCTGGTCAATGCCGGCCAGGGTTCCATCTATGGGTCACAGAGAAATATATACCGAATTTAACGACATATAAGACAGACGTGTGTATACGACGTACCACAACTGTAAGTAAATGACACGTTAAATTGAATAATAAGTTTCATATAGCAAGTTTTTGAACCATTTAACAGTGAGCAAGGAAATGAGATCTAGCTTGTTCATTAATGTTCGCTACTTACTCTGCGTTTACATATCATTTATATAATGTGTATGAATAGGGTTAGGTATTGATAACCCTACAAGGGTTGATATGTCATAAAATACCACCAACCTACCAACCAACTAATATATATATATATATATATATAGTTTAGTTTAGTTTGTTTTGGTTTGGTTTGATTTTATGGTATATCGACCATTGTACGTTATTTAATGCCTAACAGATCTTTTTCAAAAAAATCAGTCTAGCATAAATACACTTTTTAAGTTTATTTAACCCACTCAATTACGTGCTACCACTCCGGCCCAGAATGGACCTGGTAGCGATGGCAATATTTTTTTTTAATCTTTGGGGGACACGGTCCTATTGAATATGAAAAACTTTTCAACTGATCTATTTTACACATAGACGAGGCCCTAACAGGTATTACAACTCTAGGTATGACTGGACCTGGGAGTAATGGTGATAAAGGGGTACCGTACGCCTCCTGTGTCTCAATACCTGGAGCATAACTTTGAGATAGGGTTAAGTGCTTTACCCAAGACACCACTTTCTCACCGAGAGGGTGTTCAAAATTACGAGAGTTGATTCAGATCATATAGGATAAGGAAACCGGCATTAAATTGCTCTTCAAGGACTATGACGATTATTGTTATCAATTACATTCATATTCTCGGCCACTCTGACTGGCCAATCACAAATAATTCGTCGACGATTTTACTTGATTATGGGTAAAAAAATGTCCAGATGTTTGTCATTTTGGGCATCCTAGGTATGACATTAAACTCCATCTAAAGTCAAGGCTCCACTCTTGCCGTTTGGGGAATGGTCAGTCCCCCTTCATGACCCTTACTCTTATGTCTACTCTGACTCGGAGCGGTAGTAACAGTTAGGCTACTGTCTATGAATCAAATAGAACTTTTCAATCAGTTGATAAAGATTATTATTTGTATTTTCATAATATCAGTTGTTTGAAACGATACAGCTGTGAGGAATGCTTGATAAACAGAATGACTTCTCTAAAGTAGCAATACTTGAAAACATTTAACTGTGTGCAAACAAATGATAAATATCAAATTGAATTATTTGTATTATATAGCAATACTTGAAACCTTTTCCACACAAATTTTTTGATATTAAATAGAATAATAAGCGTTAAATGGTTCAAGTATTGTTATTTAACTGTCTGAAAACAATGAGCTCTAACAACTGTACTTACAAATTTTATATATATATATATATATATATATATATATATATATATATATATATATATATATATATATCCAAAATCCAAAATAAATTTTGGTTTTGCGATGTTGGATGGAATATCAACTGCTATTGATTATCTAGGGACAAATCCAGTTTATATATATATATATATATATATAAACTGGATTTGGCTTTACATAATCTGTAGCAGTTGATATGCCATGAAACATCGCAAAACTAAACATCATTTTACATTGTTGCTGCTTGACCAGATCGGGATCTGTCTTGAAGTGTTATTCCTCCAATTCTGAGAGTGGAATACGATTAATTTAACTGTTTTCTACCTATGCTTTAAAAAAACTTCTCGAAGCATCGTAACAATTTTGAACGGTAGTTTTGCCACAAGGGGGAAAAAAAAAGGAAAAAAATCAGGCATAACGGAGTAATCTTTTGTTGCCATCAACAAAATTTCCAAACATGATTGGAAAAAAAAAAAAGCAAAAAACTGTTAAAACTAATCAACCAATGGAAATTGTTCGCCACGCTCTACCCAGGTTCACAATATGGTTCTCTCGTGACACCCCACGGCGTAATGTTCAACTACTTCAAGTTCTTTCGTTACATTCACGTTGCATTTTTTGGGACGTTACATTCTTCTATCTATCTATCTATCTATGTGAGTATATATATATATATATATATATATATGTGTGTGTGTGTGTGTGTGTGTGTAATATATATCTATTTATATTGAGTGGATTATTATCAATTACGTGCATGCAGATACGTGTATGTTATATTTTTATAAAGTTTTTGAATAAGGTATTTTCTCATATCTCTCTCTCTCTCTCTCTCTCTCTCTCTTTCTCTAAATATATATATATATGTGTGTGTGTGTGTGTGTGTGTGTGTGTGTTTGTGTGTGTGTGTGTGTGTGTTTGTGTGTGCGTGTGTGAGTACATACATTGGCCCAGCGGTTAGAGTGTTCGCCAATGGCCTGGGAGACCTGGGTTCAATCCCAGGTCGAGTCATACCAAAGACTTTAAAAATGGAACTTGATACCACCTTGCTTAACACTCAGCATTTAAGGTACGGTTCAAGGGTAAAGTGGAGCAATCCTGGGAATGGAGTAGCGCCCTCCCCTACACCTTGGTGTAGTAGCTATCGAAAAGGGAGCCTTCGGGTCACCCTCGACTATGGTCGCTAACTTTACTTTACTTTATATATCTGTGCGTGTATATATATATATATATATAATGTTTGATCAAAACTGCACACTTGCATGTGAGTGTACGATTATGTATACGATGATATTTTTGTAAAAGTATTAGAGAGGCTAAATATTCTTTCTCTTTCCGTCTTTCTCTCCCTGTATATATTCATATATATAGAAAGAGATAGGCTATAATATCACATCTCTCTCTCTCTCTCTCTCTATATATTTATATATATATATATATATATATTTTACAGAGAGAAAAAGAGAGTTAAAACGAGAGAGAGAGAGAAAGGAGGGGGATGAGACTGTAGCCTCTCCTCTCTCTCTCTATCTGTCTCTCTCTCTCTCTCTCTATATATATATATATATATATATATTGAGATAAAGAAAAAGGGAGAGTAAAAAAAGAAAGAGACTGAGAGAGATTGCTGGGTGACCAACGAGAGAAAAGGGAATACTTTAAAATGAAAGGGTCTGCGAATAAAGTCAGGTGATTGAATCAATTGCTAGAAGTGCTTTAGAATGTCCGAAAAACTTTTCTAAAAAGTATATACATATACTGAATAATTATAAATGAAATGTAAATACCAAATTTAAAATCATTTGCTAACCTCCACATTTATATATATATATATATATATATATGTGTGTGTGTGTGTGTGTGTGTGTGTGTGTGTGTTAGTGTCGGGGGATCTTATCATATGCACGCCGCTATGTGTGCATATGGTATTGTGTAGGATGTTTGTTTTTTGTCTTAGTTTTTTGTTGTTGTTGTTGTTTTGCTTTCTTTTCTTTTTCTTTTCTCTTTTTTTTTTTTTTTTTTTGGCAAATGTCTGTTATCTATAGCACGATATTTGTAAAAAGAAGCAAAATGATTTCATGACTCAAGCGACAAACGCATCTTTGGATTTCTTTTTTATCTTAAATTCTTTTTTAAAGACGTTTGAAACTTCTTAAAGCGCAAAATGATTTATCAAAAGCGTCGTGTTTGCAACCTGCTGATTCATTGAGCATTATGTCGTGGAATAAATGAAGAAAAAAATCAATTTTTTTTAAAAAGCGGGAAAAGTGATATCCAATTGAACTCTACAAAAAGAAGCCTAAAATGCCCAGGGGTCGAAATTCTTCTTAAAACTTTAAAATTAGCATATATATATATATATATGTGTGTGTGTGTGTGTGTGTGTGTGTTTGTTGTAGGTCCAAAGAAAGAATAAAAATATCTTTCAAAATAGGCGGGTCCACGTAGAGATTGGTATTTTTTGTAAATTTATTTTGTTCTTATATACGTGTTATATATGGGTATGTTTCCAGCTTGTTGCTTTCTTCAATGAGACTTGAACTCACTCTTGTTCACTGTTTGAACTGCGAACATGAGTGAGTTCAAGTCTCATCGAGTACCCCATTAACCAGGCCTTATGCCACATATGCTCTCTGAGGAAAGCAACAAGCTGGAAACATACACATATATAACACGTATGTAAGAACAAAAATAATAAATTTAAAAAAATACAAATCTCTTCGTGGACCTACGTATTTTAATATATATATACGTATATATATATATATATATATATATATATATATATATATATATATCGGTTATTTTTATTAGAAATAGAATCAGTTATACGAGTCCAAACTCAGGGTAAAGCTGTTTTCGTTTTTCTGTAAACTGCTATCACCGGGAAAGGTAGGAATATTTGCTCCTCACATCCCAGTTTTGGTTAAATATTAGGGCAGACTGGATTTTCTAACCTTGGTAGGCAACCCGTCGAATGGAAAGGGAAAACCAGCTGTACTCCGCTTAAAATTGACATTGTCTAACTGTAATATAATGGCCGAGGGGATTTCGTTTTCTATATATCTTGCCTTTCGGTTTAGTTAGGCTGAGAACCTTTCGCTTAGCGCATGGGTTAGTTAGGTGCAACATGAGCGCAGGTGTCCACGCGCGTGCGCGGGGAGGATGTGTCATTCAGAGATGTCAAAATAAAAATCCCTGATAGAAAAATGGTGACTTGGGGATATGAATGACGTCATGTGCTGGAAGCATGCGCGGAGGATTTAGGGAGATTGAGAAAAGTCGATCAGTTGAGTTCTAGGGCCGAAGGAAGACGGTTGACTTTCGCTTGTTCGCTGAGGCGAGACCAGTAGCTTGCGGCGGGTGCGCACGTGGTTTATGGCAGATGGAAAAGTCAGGTGTATCTCTCTCCTTATATCGAAAAACCTTTTAACTCAAAGGTAATAAAAAGTTTCGTACCTGAACAAAGAAGTCGTAAGTGTTTTTGTGTTTCGGGATTCCTATGTTCTATGTATATATGTTATGAACATTCTATGTACGTTTCATATATCCATATCATGGGTATGTTACAGTTGCAATAATTGTTTGTATTTGTTTTTGTGTTTCGGGATTCACATGTTCTATGTATATATGTTACAAACATTCTATGTACGTTTCACATATCCGGATCACGGGGTATGGTACATAACACCCTGTTCTTGACGGTAGGATGGGTGGGGGTAAATGCCTATTTCTTCAAAATTAATTAATTAATATAATTTTTTAGTCAGTGCCGAATATATTTGTGACTTGGGGATATGAATGACGTTTTTATAAATTAAAAATTGTTTTAACTTGATATTGAAAAAATGATTCTTTGTTAATGAAACAAAAAGATTTCATACGTTTTTCATTTTACTCTATAAGTGTGTGTGTGTGTGCGTATGTGAATGCTTGTATATGTGTATGTGTGTGTATATAAATGTGAATGTTTGTGTGCGAACGTAAGTGCGTGCTTAAATATATGTTTGTGAATGTGTGTGGTGGGGTATTTGGTGTTTTCGAATCTATGCTCGTACATTTAGCACTTGTCTTTCATTATAAACTTTTCAATCTTTTAGATCTTAGACCATCACTGCATATATATATATATATATATATATATATATAATATATATATATCAGCGGCGACTCTGGCCTATTTTTGCTACTCGTGCCCCCACTCTGTCAACTTCAGTTCCCAACCCGTGGTCCGTGGACCCAAAGTAAGTCATCATAGTTGCTATTGCGTGATTCTCCATTGTATAGCACAGATTGACTAACGTACCTTGCATGGTGTTTTTTTTGTAAACAATCAAGATACTATATAATTTGTAGTCTTGTTAGTACAGTAGATAAGATATTTTTTTCCTTTCAAAAGTATAGAAGAAAAAAGAAGATGTTCATTACTATGACGAGAAAAATATGTTTATTAGAATAAAGAAATTGATGACAAAGATTATTTGTTGAAAATGTATTCAAATAAACAAATTTTAGTTACAGAATGTAATATATGCAACATTCATTAAAGAAATAGAGATCTGTTTGTGAAAAAATGAATTAAAACACGCCGTTTAACCAACATTTACCATAGCGATGATGATGACGTCGGCGACGGCTATAATCTGCTATCCCCTCTCTCTCTCTCTCTCTCTCTCTCTCTCTCTCTCTCTCTCTCTCACTCTCTCTCTCTCTCTCTCTCTCTCTAGGTCCCTCTCCCTCCTCCGAAGACAGCTGTCAGCAGTCACATTGTGCTAATTTTTTTGAGCACGGTATTTTGAGTTTCTTTTGCTATTGGCTACAGCCAAAAGCGGATTTCTCTAACATTATTGTTATTATAAGGGTCTTGTGCTTGGCACGGATTACGCGTGTTCAACATTATAGCCGATTTTATGGGATGTTCAATGGATCTGATGGTGGCTGGACAAAGACCATCTGTTCAAAACAGCATCGTTGTATTATTCCCAGATATATTTATGAACTTTTGGCTACTTAGTTATCGAAACTTGAATAGATACATAATTTAATTGAGATCAGACTATGTATGTGTGCTTGAAATTACTGGATGATTTTTAATCCATTTTGAATAACATTGACCGAGTTATTGGTCGTGCCGGGCACGTGTAGCACTAGTCCCATCTCCGCCCCTGATATATATATATATGTGTGTCAAAAATTTCACAGACAACAGGTGGTCCCGTGCAGTTGTTGAGTGGTATCTGAGTGACCAGAAATGACCACTCGAAAAGCCCTCTGCTACAATTGAAAGATGAAATCTTATAAAGATTCGGGTCGATATGAAGAAGAAGGGCGTGTTCAAGGACGAAATGTTGTTTCATTGAAGGCAGTGATAAGTAAAACTCCAGCAGATCTGACCAATAAGGTAAATAAATGATATGGGGGGGGTATATGGGGGGGTGTATATGGGGATCTATCCCAAATTTCAATGAATTGATTACTCTGTCATATTACATTTCTTTTGTTTTGGCGAACATCTTAAAAATATTGTGAAACCACTGCATCTTAAATTACAAGGCACATTAAATAAGTTTCCAGACATTTTTCATATATTCCAATTCCTGCTGTAGCTGTTCATTTGAAGCTGAAATCATAAAAATTGGTCAGTCATCTCATAAGATGTATAAGCAATAACAGTGAATTTTCAAGAGTCTACGACAATTTTAAAAGCCTGTACAAAAAAGTCTGGAAAAATTATTGAAGACACCTCGTATCCTGAATTTAGATATATAAAAAGTAGCGAACTTTGAAAAAGTTATCTGTTAGAAGTTGGCGTTAAAAGGGTTCAGTTAGGGTAAGACGTCAATCGAGTCGAGGGGTGTTTCTTGTGTCTCTGTTCATTGAACCTTACCCCCTCTCTTCCTCTCTCTCTCTCTCTCTCTCTCTCGCGACTGTACTCAGTCATAAATAACATCATCCTCTATCACGTTTGTTTTCTATGATTTTTAAAGTTCGCATTAAAAATTATGGACCTTACATGTCTATGAACATCTCTCACGAGATATGCAACTGCATTTGCCACTAAGTCGAGGATATATTGATAATCTAGAATCGACTTACAAAGGAATTATTTAATGTCACTGTGTGCGTTGAACAAATCAATAATTTTGAAGTGTTGAACCATTAATAATTACGATTTTAATATTGGTGAACATATTTCATTCAGTATTGACAATCTTTAAACAGGCACTAATATTATTCAGGAGGTTAAGCCTGTTTATGATATTTCTACATACTGAGGAGGATATCTGAATCTGATAGGGTTTATTTAAAAGTAAAGTTTCATTAATAATGTTAACCTGAAAGTAATTGATTATTAAAGATTTTGCTATTTCCAAACCTTTACTACAATGCTTACTTTATGTAGACGTATGATAATTTTCATTATACTTTATATCTCTGTTTTGTTCCGCTTGTGGTCTAAGGGGTGTAATGGCTACTATCGGAAGAAATGAACACGGTAACCCGAGTTCAAATGCTAGACGACGATATTCGAATTTAAAAGGGGAAGCAAACTAATATAAGGAAAACTCTGATCTCGAACCTGTTAAACTTCCCTTAAATATTGACCTTGTGGCGCATCTTTCTTTGGCTGATATATATATATATATATATATATATATATATATATATTTACGAGGATCATTAAATAAGTTTTCAGACTTTTTTTCGAATGGGCACTTTTATTGATAGTACACACATAAAACTCTAGTCTCCTTCGAAGTAATCTCCTCCAGATGCAATACACTTGTTGTACCGTTCCAACAACTTTTTCAAGGTCCCATCGAAGTCATCTTGTGTGAGTGAGTCAATGACCTTCATCACAGCCTCTTTCATCTCCTCAATTGTCTCATAACGACTGCCTCTGAGCTTAGGGAACAAGCAAAAGTCACTGGGAACAATGTCTGGACTATAGGGAAAGTGACAAACTGTGTTGATGCCCATCTTGGTAAAATAGTCTGTGATAAGGATGGAGTCGTGGACTGTTACTTTGTCCGGGTGGAAATGCCACAGGCCCGATTTGAAGTATGCTCGCCTCTTCTCAAGGAATCTCTTCCTGAACTCCCTTAAAACCTCAACATAGTAACCCGAACCCTAACCCTTTGGCCAATCAAATTTGGTCTATTGACTTCCTTACTCCTCCCACACCTCTCATTATTCCTCATAGATTACCTTCCTTCCTTGAATCTTTTATGCCACTCAAAAATTGATGCTCGATTCATACAAGATGGTCTATATGCAGTCTGAAGCATTCAATACGTTTCTGTGGCATTTTTTTCCAAGTTTAAAACATAATTTTATTGCATATCGTTCTTCCTCACGTCCAGATTGCATTTTCGAAATTCACCAGCTATGACAATCACGATTTAGCAGGGTGTATTCCAATTGCTGCTGTAGCTGTACAAAAAGTCTGGAAACTTATTGAAAACAGCTCGTATATATATATATAAATATATATATATATATATATTATAACAGTGTTGGTTGTCACTATCTCAGTTCGTGGGTTTGTAGCGGACCAAATGCGGTATAATTTAGAGAGTGCTCAATATCTGTCTGATGATTGTCGTTTATAAGACGGTATAAAACCTATGGTTGCAGACAAGCTTCCAAGCTATAAAATATATATAAAAAAAATTATATATATATATATATATATATATAGCTGTGGGGCGAAGTGTCACACATTTGTTTCCTATTTCTTTTACTGAACCGTTAAAGCTAAATTCGAAATTTACCATTGACCATAACTCGACACCTTTTTCGCAGTTTAAGGAAGTGAAGTTGTAGCGAATTGAGGACGTACATTTTAGATGTATTTGCTCAGTAAACAAAATGAATCCAACTTATGTTGAGTGTTGTTTGGTCTGCCAGCAAGTCAATCTTTAATGCATTTAATGCAGAAGTCAGTCTTATGTTTTGTGGGGCAGTTGGGTATATGTTTTCAATTAATTAATGCTAAAATCATATAGATATTATAGTTTCAAGTAAGTATTCTTCATAATAATAATTTGTAAATAGTTATATGTTTCAATATTATTATCCAATCTATTAATTTTCAAACTGATCTATTTAAGCCATTTTGAGATATTCACTCATACTATCACTAAGCTGACCTTGAATTGATGGCAACAAGGTAGAGAATCTACCTTTCCCATCGATTAGGAACCGGATGGACTTAGTTTCATGTGTTGTATATTGACCTTCGACCCGGCCAAACATGCCATTCCAAAGTGATGCACCGGAAGGAAGTGGCACATTCTAATGGTAGATATGAGAAGAAATCGCGTAGGCGGGCTTGGCTGATAATATAGGACAAGGTAAAATCCCATGGTACAGTCATAGACTGATGCACCGGAAGAGAGTGACCTGTGAACTGCATGACAGTTATTTCCGCTCGATGACAATCAAACATGCCATTCCAAAGACAGCGGAAGTGACACATCCTGATGGCCAGTCATGGGGAGATATTGAGTGGGCGATTGAACTATTATATAACTCAGGAAGTCAGTTAGTTTAGAGACCAGACCCCTTGGTGACAAGATGTGGTAGAGAAAGCCAGCACTCAACAGAAAGTTGGGCCCCCGGGCCTCCGGTTGAGCAGCCCTGGAGAACGAGAAAGACACAACACTGATGGCCATAAGAGTTGGGGTCAATATATTGCAGTTCTGTTCTGTCTCCAACTTCCTCTCACACACACAACCCTTTCAAATAAAGTGAGAGGTATATTTTTCTAAGAACTGTGTCGCTCGTCGTCTTTATTATTGCGTCAATATGATTCTGCATGCATATGTAGATGGATATGTATAATGTGTTTGTATAGTTAATCATGGTCATGGCTATTCAACACATACATGGGATTAGAAGAATATGCTTAAAATTTACACTTAAGTTGAGTGTAGATGTATATATATTCCTATCGAATTCTTTGGACAAATTACGGCTGAAATTACGGAATTTTTTACTGGTGAATATTCTGTATAACCACACTATGCCTGATTATTAAACACTGAAAATAAACGAATTGTTTTTCCTTGTATCTTACTCCAAAGAAATAAACATTGAAAATTAAGCGTATTATTTTTCGTTGTTTTTACCTGAGAAAGAAACCTTGAAAATTTGAGGTGTTTCAGCGAAATTTCTTCTTAGTTTGTTTAGAGGCAATAAAAATAAAATCAGTCATCAGAATGTGTGTCACGACTTCAAGGAACAAGTTTAAAATAACCCATAGCTTCTTTTTAGTTTGTAGGAGCGTGTCCTACAAATCTACATTTGGGAAAACAAACAAACAAACAAAAATTTCTCAAGATTTCCATGGGGATTTGACGGTAACTAACGCCCTGCAGATATTTCACTTCGTTGGTTGATTGCATGATCGATTTTAGTGGTAAGTCAAAACGTCTTGCATTATTTTATGCCGAGAGGTTAAGGAATCGTATTCATTTTACGTTCATATTTACCTTTCTCGTGCAGTTATTTCTTAAAAGATCTTTAAACAGATTTAATAAGTGGTCTAAATTTCTGAGACGAAGCTTGATGATTTTTATCATTTAAGGTTTTCGGATTATAGTCTTCATCTTTTTTGTTATATACACAACGTTATGGCTAACGGAATCAGAACAGGCGACCCCCTTGGATTCAATAAAGGACTTAGTTTGAAGTTCCGTGTTGGTTCCTGGATTAAACAAACAACTGAATAAGGCCGGAGGACATATCGGCAGAAACGTTATGGGCATAGCAATAAAGATGAAGGCAATAGTCCGAAAACCCTTAATGATAAAAAGATTTAATCAATCCAAAAGTGGGACCCTAACAGCTACTACCATTTAGAGCGGAGCTGGGAGTAATGGCAAAGAAGGGATATTCCCCATTACCCGGTTCTTCCGAACTAGAGCACCACCCTCAATTTCAGCTCTGTGTCATACAGAGGACACCTTTTTTGGTGGGTTGGTCCTTACAGACAACTGGGCAGATATGACATTTGGGTGAATATTAGTATTCTGCAGAGGATATACAGTCGTCATATTCAAAATCCAATCAACACGAGAAAAATATATTGATAGATACTAGGATATATATATATATATATATATATATATATATATATATATATATCAACCCCCTCCACTCGGTCAAGATATGACACTAGGTCAATTTTTAAGCGGAGTTTAACAGGTTTGAATTCAGTGTTTTATTTGTCCTAGACTAGTTGGCTCACCAAAGCTGAAGAACCTAGTCTGTCCTACTATTTATCCGTAGCTGGAGGGAGATAAATTGGATTCATACCTTTTCCAAGCGTATTCGTGCTATGTGAAATGCAATCAGTTTCGTCCAGGATTTGAACTCGTGTCGCCGTGTCCATTTCCTACGACGATAACCATTACACCACGGGCACCTACAAATATATATATGTATATACATACAAAAAAGAGTCATAGAAATCTCAACGAAAACATTCACCTGACTGTATTTTTCGATTTTTTTCGATTTTTCTAATATTTTCTTTATCTGCTTGATGATTGTTGTAATAAGACGGCATGAAACTTTGGGTCTCAGATAAATATCTATGCTATTGAATATATATAAAAATTAATATATATTTGTATATTATTATTTTATGAATGTTCTATTACAGATATTGAACACTTTCCAAATGATGTCACATTAGGTCTACCACAAACCCTCCAAGTGAGATAATGACAATCATGCACTTTATAATATATATATATATATATATATATATATATATATGAAGAGTAAATAAAGGATTGTAATCCGACAATATGTAGAAAAACTGATAACAACGATCCAAGTGGAAGGAATGATTTATTAACGCTGATTTGCCAGTTAAACGGCTAACTTTTTCTTACTATACATATTTTCCCGTAGGTTTTTGTATTTCACATTTCTAATCATCCATCGTTAACTTAAAATTATTAATATCACCCCTCATGGTCCTGATGATGGTTCAGTAGAACCGAAACGCTATAGTGTCGACCCGTTACTAAATCATTCCTTCCACTTGGATCGTTGTTATCAGTTTTTCTATATATATATATATATATATATATATATATATATGCATATTTATGTGTGCGTGTGTACAGACATAGATAGATAGATAGATAGATAGATAGATTTTTGCAAAAGTGATCATTTTGAGACATATTAAAAATATAAAAATATGTATGTGTGCGTGTGTGTATATGCACACACACACATATATATATATATATATATATATATATATATATATATATATTACTTTAGCTAAGAAATATTTATGTAAATAGATATATCAAGGAACATAATAAAATCTAATGAGCTTCTAAAGGGAAGATTTTGAGTCTCTGTAAGGGGAGATGTTTCTTGTATTCCATTAAATTTCTAAGAAGTGTCAAATGTAAGACGGTAAAAAAAGGTATATGTAAAAAAAGAAGAAGAAAAAAAAATATTTTTATTGGAAAACTGAATAAGTTTAAAATGGTGAGTTTAAAGTTAAACGTCTTTCATCAAAATCACTTGTGTGGAATATTTCTCATCTCCCAACCAAATCCTAACGTTCTCCCTCCCCCTGTCTCTGTCTCTGTCTCTCTCACACACACTTACACACTCACACACACTGCATACGTATGTGAATGTATACCCCTTTGTGAGTATCTCTCTGTCAACCACCCTTTAGAAACCTTCGAGTTTATCTATTTGCTTAAAAAATGCACCAATATTTTGACAGACACACTTGATGGTGGTTGCCGTTGGAAATGGAATTGTCGTCCCAAGTTCAAATCCCAGGCGAAGCTGTCTGCTTTTCACTTCGCACTAATTTCCTTGGGAAAGGCACTAATCCATCTTTTATACGCAGCTATGGGTAAATAGTTGGGCAGGCTGAAATCTTCAGTGTGGTTAAGTTAACCAGTCTAGAAGAAGGAAAAGTCTGAATCCAAATCAGCGAAAGTAAACTCATAATTTAACTGATGATGAAATTATTAGAGTAATTTCATCATCAGTTAAATTATGAAGTAAAACCTATGAAGTTAAGTGAAGCAGAGCCTGGTCAGTATTAGATGAGCGACTATTTAAGAGAAGAATGAAGTGGAAATCGAACTTACGGACGATGATCAGCTCGCTTCGATAGTCGATCACTCTTGTGTGTATTTTCATTGTAAAAAAGTAAAGTTAGCGACCGTAGTCGAGGGCGACCAGAAGGCTCCTTTTTCAATAACTACTACACTGAGGTGTAGGGGAGGACGCTACTCCTTTCCCTTGATTGCTCCACTTTACCCTTGATACGTACCTTATATTCCTGAGTGTTAAGTAAGGAGGTATCAAGTACAATTATTTTTAAGTCTTTGGCATGACTCGACCTGGGACTGAACCCAGGTTTCCCGGACCATTGGCGAATACTCTACCGACTAGACCAATGAGCCGGATGTTTTCATTGAAGTATACCCAATTTCTTCCGTATTCTAATTAGCGAGATAAATCAACTGATGAATCCGATTTAATTTGGTTTTATGGGATATCAACCATTTTCAGTAATTTAAAGCCAAATCCTTTATATATATATATATGTGTGTGTGTGTGTGTGTGTGTGTATTATTCGGTCTAGTTAAACTGGAGTCAGGAATAATTCTGTCAGGACAAAAAAAATCATTCAACTATGAACATTTAAATTTCCTAGTAAAGAACTCATGTAACCGGTTGTTGCTTTTCTTATATATATATATATATATATATATATATATATATATATATATATATTTCATCATACACCGTTTGAAAGCACGTGCGATACCCTAACCTCATCAGCCGCCAACCAGGGTGATAACACAGTTTCGGTAGCTCAAGTAACCGGTTTTTGCTTTTCTTATATATATATATATATATATATATATATATATATATATATATATATCAAGTATATTGTATTTGTATACACATTCTGTTGATAACATCCGTAATGAGCTTGAGCACATTTTTTACACACAGTTAAATGGTTTCAAGTATTGCTATCTAACAGTAATAATCTAAAATCATTCATTATTTGCAAACATTTAAACAGATATACATGATATGTTGAAGATTAGTTTATTGGTAATGTTACATAATTAAAAGAATGATTTTTTCCGTCTTCATCAATTATATTTTATCATTTAGTTTGGTAAGGCTTTGAACTGCTTGGGTCTCTTAGTCCAGGTGCATAGTCAGATGATGCTGTCTTACGCTCGCGCGGAAAGGATACGATAATCGCCATATATCATAATAAACCCCCAGACAGGAAATCGTGTTGGAGTGTGGATGATGTCATGCCCAGAAGAGTTGGTCCAGAGAATTTGAGGATTTTGAAAGGGTAGTTGAGTCTTCTGCCCTTGAGGCGTGTTGTTGAGTTTTTCGGATCTCTACCGTTCGTATTTGTATATATATCATTCTTATTATTGATATCACCTAATCGATATAACATAATACAACAGTAATTTCTTTCTTTTAAATGAATTAGAACTAATTTGTTTACACACTAATATTGCTATTGCTTCCTATCATCGCAAAATTCATACTAAAACGTGCCTTTTTATCTTGAGACATGGAATAAAGTAGTTCTATGGAAGTACATCTAGTAGACAAGCAGAACTGATATTGTGGGACAATTTGTGGATGATTCGAAGATTGTACTTTATCGAATTTTAACATGTTTTTAATCAGCCTACATATTACATCGATCGATCGATCTATCGATCTTTCCTGAAAACAAGACGAAGCACAAATGAAGTGTACCTGACCATCAGTAATTCAAACTCAAGACACCAACACGAAGCCTGTATTGTAGACGAGGCTGTGTAAGTTCAAAGAATCAAGATGTCTTTTGAAAAGTTACAAACTTTTTTTTTTTATATCAAATTGGAATACGAGGCTGCTGGTCTTTTAATGCGCGCTAATGCTGTATACGACAGCCATGCTGATATCAATAACAACAATACATATACAGATATATATATATAGGCAGATACTGTCGTTTCAAGTACGAAAGGGGTTATAAATTTCTGGCTTCGCTCAGGGGCGACACAAGGAGAGAGAGACAATTCTTAAAAGCCTATGCTAACCATACTATGCTGACCCCACTCCAACGCACGGCACATTTTGTGATGCTTAAGGTCTCAATTCATCTCTGCCGGTCGAGATCCGAAAAACTCAACCGCATACCTCAACGGCAACCCTCAATGGCAGAATCTCAACTGACGTCATTTTAAAATCCTCAAATTCTCAGGACCATTTCTTTTGGACATGACATCATCCACATTACTGTCTAGGGATTTATTATGACAAACAGTTGTCATATCCTTACCGCTTGAGAGTAAAAACTGCACCAAATGACTTTGCATCTGGGCTAAGTGACTCGAATAGTCCAAAGCCCTACCAAACTGAATGATAAGATATAATTAACGAAAAATGATTAATATAAAAAATATCATTCCTTAATTATATAACACAAATACCCTTGGAAAATGTATGTATTAATATGTCCTCATTAAAGCTATGCTTAGATTAATTGGACGGACTTGGTTCATTAGCCTTAGTACGGTAACCAATCTAAGAGAAGGAAATCTATGAATTCAAACCAGCCATAATAAGTTCATAAAACTAAAAAAAAGCCATTTACTTTGTGTTGCATCGAGCCCGCGGCGGTGGCATTGATACATTCATAGGTTTGATGTTTTTAATGGCATATAAACCTTCCTGGGTTATTCAAAGCCAAAGACATCCTTAAAGAAGAACCCTTGTAGCACTATCGAACCAACAGCTGGAGAATAAAGGGGAAGGGTCATATTTTTCGAAAGCGTGACTGGAGTTAGAACTCACTCGCTCTCAGCTCTCAGCCCAGCGAATTAACCAACAAGTCTCATCCATATATATACATACAAATGTATCTTTTAAACTGTACAATTTGGGCTTTTCACAGCTACTATTACTTGACATACAAATGGATCACCTAATCAAGGCCAGACGACCAGACCTTATAGTAATCAAAAAAAAAAAAAAAAAAAAAAAAAAAGAAGAGAACTTGCAAAATTGTAGATTTTGCTGTCCCGGCTGACCACAGAATAATTACTTTGACCTTGTGATGGAATTTTAAAAAATGGAACAGGCAGGTGACTATTATACCAATCGTGATCGGTGCATTCAGTACAATAACTAAAGGATTACTAAAGGGACTGGAGGACTTGGAAGTTGGAGGACGAGTGAAGACTATCCAAACTACAACTTTACTGAGAACGGCGAGAATACTGAGAAGAGTCCTGGAGATTTGAGAAGACTTCTTGTTACTCAAACTCCAGTGAAAGACCATCAGCTAACGCTGATGTGAAAAACTCTAAAGAAGTAAATAATAAAAATAATAATAATAACTCACTTTGGAAAGACGATCGAATAATAAGGAACAGAAAGGAAAAGGCAACACAGGAAAAACTTAAAATAGAACTTGAGGAAATAAACCAGAAAGTACTGGCGAAAGAAGGATTATTAAAGAGATATCGACAAAGGGAAAAACAATACAGACAAAACAGGACATTCCAAAGCAATGAAAGAAAATTCTATCAACAATTGGGAGGAGATGACACAAAAACATACCAACAACTGGATGCAAGAGAAACCGAACGATTTTGGACTGAAACACGGCAACCAAAAAAACAAAACGAAAAGGTTGAATGGATAAACAATATGACAAGAGAAGTAGAAGGATTCGAAGAAGGCTCGAAAGCGGAAATACATATCGATTTACCCAAAACGACACTAAAAAAATATCAAAATGGAAAACGTCTGGCCATGATGGAATACATGGTTTCTGGTTCAAGAAATTCACCTCCATTCACTACAGACTTGCACTAGAAATGAACAAATGCCTTCAAAGAGCACACCTACACGTACACGATGGATGACCAAAGGAAGGACCACATTGATCCAAAAGGACCCAAGCAAAGGAACCGCCCTAAGCAATTACAGACTCATAACTTGCCTACCGATGATGTGGAAAATATTAGCAGCACAAATAAGGGAAGAGGTTTACTACTCGCTAACCTTCCGTGGTTTTTTCCTGACAAACCGAAAGGATTCTGCAAAGGAACCAGAGACAGAGCGGAGATACTTTACATAGATCAACACATCCTAAATGAGAACAAGACTAGACGGAAAAATATAGCTATAGCTTGGATTGACTACAAAAAAGTATACAACATGGTTCCGCAAAGCTGGATAATAAACTGCCTCAAAATGTACAAAATATCACATGAAGTCACAAACCATGAAAATCTGGAGAGTAGAATTGACAGCAGGAGGAAGAAGCTTGGCTGAAACAAAGATCCAAAGACGTATTTTCCAAGGAGACGCTCTCTCACCCTTATTATTCATTATTGTCATGATGCCACTTAACCACATACTCAGAAAATGCACAGCCAGATACAATCTTAGTCGATCGCAGGAAAAGATCAATCACTTAATGAACATGGATGACATCAAACTATATGCAAAAAATGAAAAAAAAACTGGAAACCCTAATATACACAGTTAGAATATACAGTCAGGACATAGGAATGGAATTTGGCTTAGAAAAATGTGCAATTCTTGTAATGAAATGTGACAAACGATATCTAACTGACGGATTGGAACTACCAAATCAAGACAAGATTAGAACGCTCGCAAAAAACGAAACCTACAAATACTTGGGCATCTTGGAGGCTGGCACCATCAAACAAGTGGGAATGAAAACATAATTCCAAAAGAATATCTCAGGAGAACTAGAAAACTACTTGAGACAAAACTCTCTATCAGAAACCTTATCAAATGAATAAATACCTGGGCTGTACCCCTTGTTAGATATTTTGGACCCTTTCTAAAGTGGACCAGATGTGAAATTAAACAAATGGACCAAAGAACAAGAAAACTAATGACCATGCATAAGGCATTACATCCCAGAGACGAAGTTGACAGATTATATGTATCAAGAGGACAGCGTTGACGTATTGATACAACGACTCGAAGACTATATACAAAAACACGATAGAGAACTGATTATAGCCATCAGAAACGATACTGATAACACGATGGACAACAGAATGACAATAACTAGGAAACAAAAATGGGAAGGAAAACAACACTGTGGGCGTTTTAAAGAACTAATAAACACCATCTCACACGACAAAACCTGGACATGGCTAAGAAAAGGAAACCTTAAGAGAGAAACAGAATCTCTCCTAATAGCAGCACAAAACAACGCCGTAAGAACCAATCATATCAAAGCGAGAATAGATAAGACGCGACAAAATAGCAAATGTAGACTATACGGTGACAGAGATGAAACCATCAATCACATAAGCGAATGCAGCAAATTAGGGCAGAAGGATTTTATGACAAGACACGACTAGGTCAGCAAGGTGATCCACAAGGAGATGTGCAAGAAACTGAAAATCGACCATACGAACAAATGGTGTATGCACAACCCAGCACATGTCCTAGAAAATGACACACATAAACTCCTATGGGACTTTGACATACACACGGATCACCAATTATACCAATTGTAATTGGCGCGTTTGGAACAGTAACTAAAGGATTACTAAAGCGACTGGAGGACTTGGAAGATGGCGGACGAGTGGAGACCATCCAAACTACTATATTATTCAGAACGGTCAGAATACTGAGAAGAGTTCTGGAGACTTGAGGAGACTTGCTGTCACTCAATCTCCTGTGAAAAACCAGCTAACGTTGATGTGAAAAGCCCTAAAGGAGTAAATAATAATAATAATAATAATAATTCATTTACATCTATAACTTTTTGTTAAAAATAAAAATAATACACTGCTACCCTCTTCACTTTTTAATCGTGTTTCCTAATATCTATTTATTGTTGGTATCATGCAATAACTGATGTTTGTACAACGGCATTGCTTCCAACAAAGCCTTCAGCAGATGATGACTCTGGGTTCAGGCATAGTTTCGGGGCCGAAGCAATATCACCACTAGTCTAGAGTGCCCCAGCAGTATCTCATGACACCACCCAACATTGTCAGATTCTTGTCATTCTATGGGATTGCTATTTCCACGCTGATGTTGTTAGAGATTTTTCTTGGATCTTTTCCACTTGTCTGATGGAGTAAGTCCAAGATTATCCAAGAAAACGGAGGATGAGTTGGCAATAAAACCTCTGCACCCGACTTCGATAGGAAATACATTTGTTATCCAGCCATTTCTGACACATTATTCTCGCTGATCCTCATATTTTTCCAACTTACGCTGATGTGCACAGTTGAAATTTATATATATATATATATATATATATATATATATATATAGTATTTTATAATTTGCTTGAAGCATTGCGCAATTTATTTTATTTTATTGTATTGTATTTGTTTAGAGGCCTAATGCGATGCGAAATAATTAATCGGGTCCAATCAATTTCGAGGTAAAAACTTCATCACCATCAGAGACTTAAAAAAAATGAACTCGGTGTTGTATGTTCAGATTTTTTTCTTAGACGTTGTAAACATGGTGTCAGGTGGGGAGCTAATAGCTAAGTTACACCCTCAGATTAACAATAGGCTTGAATTAAATACTGAATATATAATTAATTAACGTGTACATCCTTTAAATACAAATTCAAAAAAAGGAAATTGATTAAGACAACTGAAATCACGTCTATTCCATTTGGCGTTTAAACACTCCACGTGGCACCATGGTTGCAACTTCCAACATGCCGTTCTAGCATCCCACATAAAACCATGTTTACAACGTCAAAAAATGGATATACAACACCTAATTCATATTTTTTAAAAATTGCTCTGATCGTGATGTTTTTACTTCGAAACTGCTTAGACCCAATTAATTATTTTTCATTGCAATTGTTCTCTAAACAAATACAATACGATATATATATATATATATATATATATATATATATATATATATATATATATATATATATATATTATATCAGTGTTGGTTGTCACTAAATCACTTTGTGGGTTTGTGTTGAATCAAGTGCAATATAATATGGAGAGTGCTCAATATCTAGGATAGAGCTATTATATATTTTAATAATAAAACTAAATATATAAGAAAATGGAATCTTCATTTTCTCAACTACCTGATGATTGTTGTTTAGCAAAAAACTCCATGAAACCCTAGGGTCACTGTCTAAATTCCCTGAATTAAATATGTATATCCAATATATATATATATATATATATATATATATATATGATTTTTTCTGACTCTGCAAGCATTCATATTTCGCACTACTTAATGTATTGCGAATTCTTAAGGAATTCTGTCGGTGTTTTTTCTTTTGTCTTGGTAGGCGACACTGGTTGATAATTTTCAAGTCGCAGGTATGCTTTATGGAATTTTTTTTCCTGATTCTAGTTTGTGTAATAATTTTATTTGCAAATTGTACAATGTATTTTTTCTCACATCCTCAGAATTATAGAATAGTTTATTAAAAAAGTAATTAACTAATTAAATATAGATATATATGTATGTATTTATATATGTATGTATACAGGGTGTCCAAAAATAACATTATTTTAAAACCAATTACATTGAAATCGACTGAAATGGAACAGTTTAAGTGTCGAAATTTATTCTGGGACCGATTTCATAAGTGTTCAATATGTGCACCGATTGTGACACGGCACACGTCAAGTCGGTGGTTAAGCTCAAGCCAAAATGGCTGTAGCATGTCTGCGGTAACATAACCAGTGCGGAAGTGATTCACTGCTATAGTTCCTAAAAACTTGCGGGATGATGAGGTACATAGACTATTCTCTTCACATATCCCTATAAAAAGAAATCGCACGTGGACTAGTCCTGTGACTGCGGCATGTGATAAGCATATACTGCCCTATTCCATTTCATATAAAATCTTGATCTGTTTCGATACATTCAGTGAAAATTTCAGGTTATTTTAATAAAGATATCCAAAAGTATTGGCCTACGAAAAGATGTCAAATTTTTTTCGACATTTCACTGAATATAAAGAAAAGAATAGCATTAAGCGGAGAACCCATAGGTAAACCAAATTTCTATTTATAAAACGTGTTATTTCTTTTCTTTCTTTCCTTCCTTCTTCTTTCTTTTTTTAATTCATTGTTTTTTTTTTGTGGGTTCTATCTATGCTACATCATTGTCTTGAACCCTTACGCAAAATATTTTTGAATAGGAACGCTGATTTATTGATTAAACTGTTACCAATTTCTCTGTTTTGTCTTTCATTAAAAAAATCCATCGGGGATTTAACGTCACTCGTTTTAATCCGTCCTGGTCCTGATGAATGTTCATTAGAACCGAAACGCTATAACGTCAAATTTCTTTTAAATTAAATTCTTCTCATTTGATTACCTTGTTTTTAGTTTTTAATCTGTCTTTCTGTCTATCTGTCTCTGTCTGTATCTCTCTCTATATCTATCTATATATATATAGATAGATCTATATCTATCTATATATATAGATAGATCTATATCTATATATATAGATAGATCTATATCTATCTATATATATATAGATAGATCTATATATATATATATATATAGATAGATGGATAAATTAATAGATAGATTGAGGGAGAGAGAGAAAGAGAGAGAGATTGAGAGGTCTGTGTTTTACTTTATGGGTTCTACATTATTTAGTCTTTCAGTGATACTATTTAAATTAAGATTTTGTGGACTAATATGTAAAATATCGTCTACGTATCTACAGTAACTAGTCTTCGTGGTGGGTGATATATTTAAAAAGAATCAGATTTCGGGACTTCGAGATAAATGCATGCAAAAACGGCACTAAGCGGAGAGCCCATAAAGTAAAACACAGATCTCTCTCTCTCTCTCTCTCTCTCTCTCTCTCTCTCTCTCTCTCTCTCTCTCTCAATCTATCAATTAATTTATCCATCTATATATAAGTATATATACGCTTGTTGTTGTTGTCTGATACTAAGTCTAACGTAAAGTTGGACGGGTTTCGATCCCGGCTTCAAGCATCCTACGTGTCTAGCCACAGTGAAGAATTCTGATAGAACGAAACAATCTGTCGGTGGATGACTATATATATATATATATATATTTGGAGGTGCCCGTCGTGTTATGGTTATCGTCGTAGGAAATGGACACGGCGACACGAATTCAAATACTGGACAAGACTGATTGCATTTCACATAGCACTAATACCCAATTATTCTCCCTCCAGCTATGGGTAAATAGTAAGGCAGACTGATTTCTTCAGCTTTGATGAGGCAACTAGTCTAAGCGAAGGAAAACTGTGAATTCAAACCTGTTAAATTCCGCCTAAAAATGACCTTGTGTCATAACCTGCCTGAGAGGAAGGGTTGGTAAATATATATATATATATGTGTGTGTGTGTGTGTGTGTGTGTGTGTGTGTGTGTGTGTGTGTAGCGCTTGTATCTAAAAGACCTGGAGAGAGGGGAGAGAGAAAGAGAGAGTATGAAACAGAGTAAAGCATAATCTCTATACAAAATGAATACAAATATATGTACATATAAAAAGATATATACAGTCAGTGATAAAAAAGAAACTAACAAAATTAACCCATAATATGTGTGTGGGGGGATGTGAAAATATATATACAATCAGATATAGTTTCCCATTTCAAAAAGCATACATACATGCATACATGAATATTTATATATATATATATATATATATATATATATATATATATAACATTATTTTTATTGATAATTAAGTATTTTGTTTGATCTTAAAGCATTATTCTTTAACCTATATTAATTTTTCGGGTAAACATCCGATAGAGTTTTTATCAGAGAAAAATATTTTTTCTATGAATTTAAATTAAAATTATTTGGTGAAAGAAAGTGGATGTCTGCAGAACGATTCCATTAATGTCGTTCTGAAGAAATTCGGTTAAAAGAAAACAGAAGAAAGAATAACATCTTCTTATGAGAAAAAAAAACAACACAAAATAAGAAAATAAAAACATTACATGGTTCTCCTTCAAAAGACAAACTAGGTCATGCATACATGTGCGGGTGCACACACATACACACACACACACACATATATATATATATATATATATATATACACATATATTCATGCATGTATGCCTATATATATGCATATGTATATATATATATATATATATATATCGATCTATTTGTCTATCAATCTATCAATCAATGCATGTATATATATATATATATATATATATATATATATATATATGTATATAACATATATGCTCAGGTTGTTCAAAAAGTTATAAGCCTCACGAAGAAAAAAAGAGTCGTAGCTGAACATTTTTCTTGTGGAAATGCACTTAGACTTCTTATTAAATTAGAAAAACAAATTCAAATTTTGGTCTTAATTTCTACAACAGGTGAGGTCATTAGAAGTTAGAGAATTTTTGCGATGTATCTAAAATATCGCTTATGCTTAGGTACATTTTCAATGTCCTTCATTTGTATGCATAGACATAGAAAGTTCCACAAACAAATATATATATATATATATATATATATATATATATTTTATATATATATATATATATATATACTAGAGTATATATATATATATATAATAGAGTGTATTAAAAAGCTCCAATAACATGAGCTGCTTTGATGGTTGATGTAATTTGTGTTTAGTAGAAAAGATTCGAATTTTGATATATCCTGATCCGGTTAACCGATTAAATCAGAGATGTGATTTAATAGCTAGATGTAGGCATAGAATTAAATTTAAACTATAGTCCAAAATTTGAGTAGATAGTCTTGGTTAATATTTAACTATAATTCATTAAATTGATATAAATATTCTAACATGCTTAAAGAAGTTTTACTATTAATGGCAGGGGTCTGGGTACCTTTCAAAGGTAAAGTGATGACATACTAAAATCAAAATTGATTATTTTGTTATAAATAGTTGAAATTTAAATAAGTATTACTGGATTTGCTAAATTGTTAATTTTATTGATTTTATAGTTGTCATAATCAGAAACCGGAAGTAGCATTCATAGCCGAAATGGATTTCGTTTCTCCCTCTCCTTCATTCCTTTGACTATCGTTCCGATTTGGTCGTAATTTATTTTATTGATTTTTATTTATTTTATTTTATCTGTTTTATTTATCTTATTTATTTTTTTCTATTAAAAGTTGGTATTTTTATTTAATTTATTAAAACAAAGAACAATAAGTTAAAAATCATTTTAGAGCCCCTGATTCATATCGATGCTGTTAACAGTACAAAAATAAATTTATTATCCTAATGTGACCGATTATTGTTTTTTTCTTGAAATAATATGTATATATACAGACAGACACACACACACACACACACACACACAGAAGCACACACACACAATTATATATATATATATATATATATATATATATATATATCCATTTGGGTCTTTATACATATTTATAATTCTGTGTACCGGCTCATTGGCCTAGTGGGAAGAGTGTTCGCCAATGGTTCGGGAAAACTGGGTTCAATCCCAGGTCGCGTCATAGCAAAGACTTCAAAAATGGTACTTGATACTTCCTAGCTTAACACTCAGCATTATAAGGTACGTATCAAGGGTAAAGTGGAGCAATCTAGGGAAAGGAGTAGCGCCCATACCTACACCTCGGTATATTCATATTTACCCCCCTTCTCAGGCAGGATATGACACAAGGTCAATTTTTAAGCGGAGTTTAACAGGTGTGAATTCAGAGTTTTCCTTCTCCTAGACTAGTTGCATAACCAAGGCTGAAGAACCTAGTCTGCCCTACTATTTACCCATAGCTGGAGGGAGAACTACTGGATTCATACCTTTCCCAGGTATGTGAAATGCAATCAATCTCGTCCAGGATTTGAACTCGTGTCGCCGTGTTCATTTCCTACGACGATAACCATTACACCACGGGCACCTCCAGACCTACACATCGGTATATTAACTATTTAAAAGGGAGCCTTCTGATCGCCCTCGACTACGACTACGTTATATATATATATATATATATATATATTCATCCACAGACTGACTGTTTCGTTGTATCACAAGTCATCAGTGTGGCTAGACATGTAGGACGAATTTCCGTATATATATATATATATATATATATATATATATATACAAGTTTATCTTTGACTTTGACCTCATTTGTATTTTATACTTAATGAGACAAGAATGGGCAGAAAACTACTTTGGCTGAAAATTTCACACGATGAAGTCATGTCTATTGTAAATCATTTTTCATGATAGGCATCCAAGCATTGCAACAACTATGGGATAAGAATGTTTACCACAAAGAGGACTCTTAAAAGAAAAACTTCATTCGCTCATATTTCATGAAAGCGGGTTGGTTAGTCTATGAACTTTTCCGTCGATATTCGTATTTATGGAGAGATTTTGACTTGGAAACGAATGATATGAGGTTTCACTTAATTCCTAGTTTAATATAATAGTGTTTATTACATAATCATTATTATATAATGAAGTTCGTAAATGAGTGAAACGTTTATTAGATAAACGAATTCTAGATTTCGGCTTTAAAGTCATTGTGTCGAACATTATATATATATATATATAATGTGTGTGAATGTCTGTGTCTTATTATATATATATATATATATATGTTTATAGTCTAGAGGACAGAGTGATCACCAATGTCCCTGGAGACCGGGGTTCCATCATACCAAAAACTAAAAAAAATGGTGCAAGGTAGTGATCAAGGATAAAGTGGAGCAATCCTGGGAAAGGAGTAGCACTCCTGACGCTTCGGTGTAGAAGCTAATAAAATGGGACTTTCGGGTCACCCCAACTTACTTTTAACTATATATATATAGAGAGAGAGAGAGAATTTATCGCTTTTAAATTAGTAAATTCCCAACCATATTTTGGTATGGTTTGGTTTCCTTTTGTTTCTTTGTTTAATGGCATATAAACCTTCATTAATTATTTAATGCCAAATTAATTGCAGTAGCATAACAGTAGAAGTGCTATTTAAAACATAGCTAGGAGGATAAAGGGGTCCATGCTTTTTCTAAGGGCATTGGTCCGAAAGTGAAAATGATATCGCGACTGCGGTTCGAACTCACGAAATATGATGTCCCAGTTCAGTACGTTTGCCATGACTTCACTGAGACTCCACAATTTTTTTTTTAATTGAATGCTGATTTTATTCTGAAATACATTGAACTGAATATTTAGTCACAGATATATTGCAATTATTTATTTGTTTGCTGTGATTCTATGTTGTAAAGTTTAGCAATAGATAATACATGATAATATCCGTTTTGACTGGATAATGTTCAACTAAAAAAAAATTAAAGCTTCGTATCTCACTGATAAAATAAATCGAGGATTCTTTCTCGCTGTAGTAGCCTACAGGATGGTTGCACCACTTGAATTTTAACGAAAAACCAAAAGAAAAGGTCAGATGGAGGATCTACACAAGAATGCTCTGTGCTTTTTTCTGTAAAAGCTGGTAGCAACATTGTTGTATCCACGAGGTAAATAATAGACAGACAAGAATATATTTTTTCAGCACGAGTATCCAGTGCTAACGGATACATACAAAAACACAGAACAATAAGTTTCAAACAGTTAACCAGACAACTTACAAGAAATAGAGGAGGGTCAAAATGCTGTATCGCCAAACGAAGAAAGATCAGTCTAAACAGTAATCAGCTTAGCAACAACTGTTGAAGCCGTTAAACGTAGGCTATTTTACAATTATGTGCCAGACCATCTGGTTAAGTGCTGAAGGGGTGCTAGCAACTCTACAACAAACATCATACAAAAAAAGCAGTTGTATGACCACTTACTTCTCGTCTAAAAACCATTAAGAAAAAAATGGTGTGCTATGTTGAGCGCTATGCCCAGCATAACATGCTCATCTTTCTTTCGAAGGGAAATAGGGACAGACTCATAAGCAACGTTCCCTTAAGGACTCCTACACATGCACAAACCAATGTTGGGCGACAAACAAAAACTTACATTTATCTGCTCTGCGCAGACACTGAGTACTGTCAAGAAAACTTAACAAGAACGATAGCTAATAGTGGCGGATGATGAGGGAGAGCCAAAGGAATCCGTTCAGCTCCCATGCCAAGGCTTCCTAACAGCACAGATAAAATATATTAATACAGGTTATATATATATATATATATATAATGAATTAATATGCAGTTTATAATAAATTAACATTGGTTCAATATAAGTTGAATATATATTACATAATGTATTAATAAATGTTTATCATATACTATTATAAGTTAGTTGTCGGTTAAATTTGTATCATAATAGAGGATGAAAAATGATACTTAAATATCTAAAAAAAAATACTTAAATATGATGATGATAATGTCTGGTTCAGAAAAATTATTAACGTAAAAGGTTTACTAATTTCTTGCCAATACTTTATGTACATATATTTTAAAGATGTTAGGATTTTTATTGCATATATATATATGTGTGTGTGTGTGTGTGTGTGCGTGTGTGTTATATACGATAAGTTTCCAGACCTTTTTAGTACGGGCATTTAAAATTGTCGCAGACTCTAGAAAATTCAGAATGTTATTGCTATACATCTTATGAGATGACTGACCAATTTTATGATTTCAGCTTCAAATGAACAGCTCCAACAGCAATTGGAATACACACTACTAAAGCCTGATTGTCACAGCTGGTGAATTTCAAAAATGCAATCTGACTCTTTAGAAGAAAGATATGCAATAAAATTGTGTTTTAAACTTGGAAAAAATGACACAGAAACGTATGGAATGCTTCAGACTGCATTTAGACCAACTTGCATGAATCGAGCATCAGTTTTTGAGTGGCATAAGAGATTCAAGGAAGGCAGGGAGTCTGTGAGGGATGATGAGAGGTGTGGGAGGAGTAAGGAAGTCAATAGACCAGAGTTGATTGGCCAAAGGCTTAGGGTTAGGGTTACTATGTTGAGGTTTTAAGGGAGTTCAGCAAGAGATTCCGAGAAGGGGCTCGCACTCTTCAAATCGGGTCAGTGGCATTTCCACCAGGACAATGCACCAGTCCAAGACTCCATCCTTGTCACAGAGTATTTGACCAAGATGGGCATCAAGACAGTTCCTCAACCTCCCTATAGTCCAGACCTTTTTCCCTGTGACTTTTGGTTATTCCCTAAGCTCAGAGGCGGTCGTTATGAGACAATTGAGGGGATGAAAGTGGCTGTGACGAAGGTAATTGACATGTTCCCACAAGAGGACTTCCATGGGGCCTTTAATAAGTTGTTGGAACGGTACAACAAGTATATTGCAACCGGAGGAGATTACTTCGAAGGGTACAAGAGTTTCATGTGTGTACTATCAATAAAAGTGCCCATACGAAAAAAGTCTGGAAACTTATCGTATACACCACGTATATATATATATATATATATATATATATATATTAAGCGCTTGTCAACCTTATCAAAACAGTCGCCACAATATAAATTAAAGGCGACGCCACCATCAAACATTATAATCTAATGTACAATGAAATAAATAGCTCAGAAAATAGCTACTTGTAGACCCATTCATTTAATATATATATATATATATATATATATATATATATATATATATATGTGTGTGTGTGTGTGTGTGTGTGTGTGTGTGTGTTTCTGTCTTAAAATACATTTCATAAGTTTTCAGTAATATTTTTTTCTTTTCGTGTGAAAATTGCTTTGATTGAAGGCTGCGTTTAAACGACAGAAATTTGAGCCAAAGACACGATGAAAATTCATAAATCCAAATCAAGTTTCAAACTAAAATGAATTATTAAGCTAACAGTTTTATTAGACCTTTAGATAGGACCCTATTAATTTCTACCATTTCCGGCAAGAGTGGGCCTGAGAGTAATGGTTATGAAGAGGTAATCAGAGTTCTCCAAATCTCCAGTATACTGGAGCCTCATTATCAGATTGCTTATCTATAACACTCGTTGGGAGAGTCTTACCCCTCTGCAGAGATGAAGTCAGTGTATTCTACAGTCCAAGCCGACGAGGCCACAGAACCAATCGTTGGTGGTAAGAAGTTTTTCCACTCCGCAGAGAAGTAGTCGGGGTATTCTACCGCCCCCAACCGACTGGGCCAACATATGAAGTGGGGTCCATCGGAGAACGTCGCTTAAGGGAAATACATTCACCAAAATATGTATAATAAACCTGATTGCAGGAATACCCGGTGTTTTCTGGGAACATAACTTCAGATATCAATTAATTTGTTTATTAATATAACCGATTCACAAGTACTATTTGCGAGCAATTTTTCAATTTCTAAATACTGATAATATTAATTGATTCCTCACTATATCTTAAAATAACTATTTTGCTTCCAAATAATTTGAACAAAATTATATAGTTTTAACTGACTGATTAATAGAGTAATATATATATATATATATATATATATATATATATATATATATATATATATATGTACAGAGTAGAACGATAAAATTGTCGCACTGGAAAAGACGACATGATTCCATTTCCGTTTAATGAAAACCAGTTTTCTTTTTTTTATTGCAGACCATCTACTAGTTGGCCAGTTATGTACAAATCCCAAGAGCGATAGGAGTCTTCTATTATGTCTGAAAGTGACACAATGTTCAACGAGCGAGATCGGAGATACGCCGCTGTACAACTCATACTCTCTACCGATCCAAGTTATGACAACAGGATCATTGCCAGCACCCTCAAAATGCAAATCTGGATTGTCACGATAACAGGGACGTGCCCAGGTTGATGAAAACAAAGTTTCCGGCTACGGTTATGGTCTTTGGTGTGGTTTCAAGTGAGGGCCACATCATGCTACCTCATATCTTCGAAGTCGGCTTGAAACTCAACACCAAAGTGTACCTGGATGTGCTGAAGAGTGTGGTGATTCCCTGGTGCAGTCTGATGGCCGGTGGCAGACCCTGGGTGTAGCAGCAGGACTTGAGGCCGGCCCACATGTCCAAAGAAACCCAGGCTTGGCTTCAGAAGGAGCGCTACGACTTTGTACCCTTCTCTCACTGGTCCCCTCCTCCCCCGACCTGAACCTGCTGGACCTCTTCGTTTGGTCATACGTTGAAAACATCACCAACATGACCTCCCACAAAAACAAAGCTAGCCTGATCGCCGCCATCCGCCGAGTATTCGCCGAGCACCAGCCGGCGCCTGTGGAAAAGGCATGCTCCCAATTCCGGATCCGTATCGAGGCGGTGATTGAGACTGAAGGCCGCTACATTGAATAGATGCAAGCTCTACTACATAATGAAGTTACCTGAATTGATTTTTTCTACAAAATTTTTAAAATAAAGCTGTAGTGTTGTTTTCTTTAGGATGACAATTTTATCGTTCCACCCTATATATATATATATGTGTGTGTGTGTGTGTGTGTGTGTGTGTGTGTATGGATTTATATATTTGTTTATTTTTTATATAATATTTACTATATTATATATAATATGTATATATCATGATATGTATAATATATGTATAATATAATATGTATGTATGATAATATATATATTATACTATGTATTTTGTATTTATATCGTAAAGTTGGCGACCATTGTCGAGGGTGACCCGAAAGCTCTCTTTTCGATAGCTACTACACCGAGGTGTAGGGGAGGGTGCAACTCCTTTCCCTGGACTGGTCCACATTACCCTTGATCCGTACCTTATAATGCTGAGTGTTAAGCAAGGAGGCATCAAGTACCAAGTCTTTGGTATGACTCGACCTGGCCATTCGCGAACACTCTAACCGCTTGGCCAATGTCCGGTATTTATATAATATTTATATATATATATATGATTTTTATATATATATTTATATAAATATATTTATATGATATTCACATAATATTTATTATATGCATATTATAATATGTATATATTAAAATTCGTTTAATATATATGTATAATATATATTATGATATGTATATTTTATCATATGTATATATTATGGTATGTATATTATAAGATGTATATCATATTTAATATCTATATAATAATTGTATATATATAATGTTTATATAGATATATTTATATAATATCTGTTTAATATTTATTATATGTATGTTATGATATGTATATATTATAATACGTATAATATATATATATATTATATATATTTTAATATGTATATGTATATTATATTTATATAATATCTATATATATATTCATATAAATATGTTTATATATTTATATAACATTTATTTTGATATGTATATTATAATATGTATATATTTCAATATGTATACAATATATATATAAATATATATATATATATATATATATATATATATATATATATATATATAATATGTATGCGTCATAATATGTATATTATATTTATATGATATTTATATATACGTATACGAAAGTAAACATGGATTGAAATCCAACAGATTGAAGGTAGCAGAAAAAAGCATAATCCGTATATGGGAATATATTATGATGTAAAGTCGACGTTAACGTTTCGGTTTCAGTAACCATCATCAGGACTTGGATATCAAAATAGTTCACAATGCGATGGATGTTCGCTGAGATGACAGGAGCAAATGAGAAAATAATTTTAACTGATTGTTTCATACCAAAGACTCAAAAAATATACCGATTGGTGCCTATAAAGTACGGATCAAGGCTAAGTGGAACAATCCAGGGAAAAGAGTAGCACCCGCCTTTACACTCGGTATAGTAGCTGTTAAAAGGGGACCCTTCGGATCACCCTCTACTACGGTCGGCCAACTTAGATTGATTGATACATAGATAGATTAAAAAAAAACTATAGATAAAAAGAAAAAACAACGACACTTTCATGGGACTATAGTTTCATGCAAAACAAGAATTTAATAGAATCATCATAAAGGGCACGATCTAGTATGCACATAAGAGAATATATATATAATTTTTTATTGATCCAGTGAGAGAAATAATTATTATTTTTCTTCTGCACGTATTTCCAGTGTTTACGCTTTCATCAGAAAGATTATAATGTTCTAAGACCGTGTCATTTTTTTTTTATTAATATTGAGAAGGTTGTTATTCATTTTAATTCAATGGTTTTTCTCTGAGAATTTCCAGGTCGCATTAATGCGTTAATTTTCCGTGGCAAATGTTCCTTTCTGCCAGTGTTGTTTCCCTCTTTTTTCCTTGTTCATCTTTTTTACGAGAGTTTATTATGGATGTCTGTATATCTGCGTGGGTGTTCGAGTCTATGTTATTTTCTTCCTCTTATATAATTTATGATGCTTGATATCCATAGAATATATTAGTTTTCCTCACTAGGTCATTGTGTGTGCATGCGCGTGTGTGTGTGTGTGTGTGCGTGCATCTGTGTGTGTATGTGTGTGCGTGCGTCTGTGTGTGTGTGTGTGTGTGTGGTGTGGTGTGCCATAAAATTCAACTGACTACTATTTTTTTGTTCCATCGTGTGTGTATTCTTGTGTGTGCGTGCGTGCGTGCGTGCGTGCGAGCGTGTGTGTCTATGTGTATAGTTAAGAACTCTTTAATGCAGCTTTGAATTTTTCTATGAAGTTTTTTCCTTTTATTTGGAATAATGTTGTCCTCAATTTGGTATATGGACATTATTTTGATCATTCCACAGCAGCATTCGTATAGGTGTTCTAAACCATATAGTGTTCCATTTTCTGGTAACTTGAAATTACTTTTATGAAGGGGTATTCTGGATTTAAGCGCTTGTCAACCTTATCAAAACAGTCGCCATTATAGAAATCAAAGGTGACGCCGCCATCAAACATTATAATCTAATGTAGAATGAAATGAATAGCTTAGAAAATAGCTACTTGTACACCCATTCATTCAATATATATATATATATATATATATATATATATATATCAAAGCAAGGTTTTTCTGGTTGCAATGATATACATGATAGGTCAGAAGCTACTAAAAAGGACATTCGGATCTTAATTGATTTTCATGCGTGTCGATCCGTCTAGGGTTATTTTATGCCTTGAGGTTAGGGAATCGCGTTCCTTGTACATTTAAATTTACATTTTTGTTTAATTATTTCTGAAAATTTTTTTTCTTTTGCACACAGTCCTGTCCAATACTATTGACTTTAAAACCGATCTAATGTGACCATTTAAATGGTACTCTTGGAGGTCAGCGAGGACCCGTGACTAATGGAAATTAAGCGTCACCTAACACTTTACAGATCTCCAGGAGTGAACTTTCACGATAAGGTGTAGTTTAGTGCCATACCAAGGCCAATTATTTTTTTGTAGGGGGAGCATTGAAGTTTTCAGGAGATACAGCCTGCGTATTCCAAGACGTCTTCAATGGGGGTTGCCAACCTGAAAAATCTTTTTAAACTGACATCAAATATTGGGGTTTTTGAAGGATTTGATATCAGCCTCTGGTCACTTGAAAAAAAAAAAAACAGCCTAAGATTTTAAAAAAAAGTAGCGAAAAGACAAAGAAAGAAAGAAAGAATGTTGGTGAATATCGATGAATTTTGAAAACTAGATTTTCATTAAAGTGATTTGAGCATATTTTAAAATTCATTCACGATTTTTTCGGAAGCAATGTCATTTCTTAAAAATGGAACCCATCCTTCTTGGTCACTTTTGCAACGCCCAAACATACGCCCAAACCGCATCCTGAGGAGCTAAAGGAATTCTCCACTCCTATCTATAAATGGAAAATGCGACACAGAATTAAAAAACAAAACAAAACAAAACAGTGACAGAATTTGTTTTACCAAATTCAGTTCCAGATAATTCAATGCAAACAGTAATTAATTAAATGATACTGTAAAAAATCTTTTTATTGTCTTGTCACTCTACTTCTCTCTCTTTTTCCTACTCTCTCTCTCTCTTTCTCTCTTTCACTCTCTCTCTCTCAGTGTGTCTGTCACTCTCTCTATACTTACGTCTCTCTTCGTATTTTTATCTTCCCCTTTCAATCTTTTATTCTCTCTCGTACATTATATCTCTCCCTCCTTTTCTGTTCTGCTTTTTTATAATTCTATCTTCCCCATTCTCTCTTTATCTCTCTTTCGCTCTTTCTCCCACGATGTTTGTCCTTCTCTCTCTACTGGTCTCTATACTTCTATCCTCTCTTTCCTCTCTTCATTTCTTTTTGCTCTCTGTATTTCTATATTGCTCTCTCTCTCTCTCTCTCTCTCTCTCTTTCTCCCCTTTATCTTTACACCTCTCGTTCTCTATTTCACCTACTCTGTGTTTATTGTTTCTTTTTCTCTTTCCTTTGTTCACGTTATCTCTCTTTCTCTCTCTCTCTCACTTACTCAACCTCTCTCTCTCTCTTTCTTTCTCTCTTTCTCTGCATCTCCTTTTCACAGTCTTTGTACCTCTCTCTCTATTCCTATATATTTCTGCTCTCTCTTTTTTCTATGTATCTATTTTTCTTTCCGTCTATTTCTATGTATATCTGTCCCCTTTATACGCAGCATATCTCTTTGTCTCTCTCTCACTATCTCTGTCTCTGTCTCTGTCTCCATCTCTCTTTGTTTTTCTCAATTCGTACATCTCACTATTCCTCACTTTCTGAATATTTTGTTTCTATCGTTTTCTTTATATTGCTTACTTTCTCTCTGTCTCGCTATATATATATATATATATATATATATATATATATATATATATATATATATATATTATCTCCTTTTCTTTCTCGATTTCTTTGAATCTCTTGTTTCTATAGATCTTTCTTTTTCTATCACCTCTTTCCTTCTGTATCTCTCTCTCTATGTAGAGAGAGAGAGAGAGAGAGAGAGAGAGAGAGAGAGAGAGTCTCTACATATTTTCTCTCTTTTTAAATATTGTTTCTATAAGTATTTTTTCATATCACCTTTCTCTCTCTTTCTCTCTCTCTCTCTCTCTCTCTCTATCTATCTATCTCTCTTGTTATGAATATCTACATATGAGTTATGAGTCTCTACATATTTTCTCTCTTTTTAAATATTGTTTCTATCTGTATTTTTTCATATCTCTCTCTCTCTCTCTCTCTCTCTCTCTCTCTCTCTCTCTCTCTTGTTATGAATATCAAACATCCTTCTTTCCCCCTTTACATCTTTTTCTTTGATTTTATCTCTTCTTCTCTGGCGGAATCTTCCTCTTTCTTTCTCTCGCTCTTTCTCTCTGTCTGTCTTTCTCTGTATCGATCTGTCTTTTCTCTCTCTTTCTCTCACTCTCTCTGTATTTATGTTCCTCTCTTTATCACTCTCCGTACCTCTCCCTGTTTCTCTCATCCGCTCCATTACATTGGCTTTTCGTCGCCATTGAAAAGATGGCAGTCTTCAATTTCGGACTAAGTCAATTATTGATGCGAACGACAACAGCAACAACAAATAGTTCGAAAATGGAAACGTTTGAATAAACAGAAAAAGTCCTGAAAATTCAATTTAAAAATTAAAATGAAAAAAAAAAAAAACAGCTGTTTTTTTAATTAAAGAAAAAAGTAAATTTTTGTGTTGAAAATTAAAATAACTCATATTTATTTTATTTTATTTTATTTTATTTTATTTCTGTTTTTACCACGAAAGTCCTTAGTTAAAGCTGTAAATATTATCCAAAGCCAAACTTTTTTAGATTTTATTTTTCCGATGAAGATATCATTGGGAAACGAGAATTTTTTTTTCGAAGACAAAGCGACTTTGGCTTATTTACCAAAAAATTCGCACATTTAACCTGGACAACAATCAGCTCATTGGTCTAGTGGGGAAAGTGGTCCGGGAGACCAAGGTTCAGTCCCAGGTCACGTCATACCAAAGACTCAAAAAATGGTATTTGATACCTCCTTGCTTTACACTCAGCATTTTAAGATATGTTTCAATGGTAAAGTGGAGCAATCCGCGGGAAGCAGTAACGCCCACCCCTACACCTCGGTGTAGTAGCTACTGAAAAGGGAGCCTTCTGGTCGCCCTCGACTACGGTCGCCAACTTTACTTTTTATGTGTATTAAGATATAACTTTACAAGCTTGTTCTCGTTATCAAACGGTGATTTAACATCACAAGATATCATAAGCATGTCCAACGTTCTTCGTCCATACCAAAATTTTCCCGGATTTAAAACTTTTCCGAATACATTTAAAAAAGCCAAACTTATAGAATTTGAACTTCGTCGAAAACAAGGAATGATTCGAAATCTTTCTCGATAAAAAAACGGAATACAAATTTCTACACAATATTTTTAATAAGTCAAATGACGTAATTTAAAACAACAGACGCTGATTCATTAATCAAACGGCCAACTTTTTCTTGTCACAAACGGCCAACTTTTTTCTTGTTATACAAATTTTCCCTAGGTTTTTATATTTTACACTTTTTACACATCCATCATTGATTTAACGTCACTAATATCATCCCTCATAGTCCTGATGATGGTTCATTAGAACCGAAACCCTGTAGTGTCGATTTTGCTTCTCAGTAAATCTCTACGTCTATTTGGATTACCTTGTTATTAATATATATACATATATATATATATATATATATGTGTGTGTGTGTGTGTGCGTGTGTGTGTGTTTGTGCGTGTGATTGTTTGCTTTTTTTCTATCATTTATTTTACATTTGTTCTTCCATTAAAACGTTGGTTTTTTAATTCATTTTCATTCCCCCTGAATGTGGAATTTATAACGGGGATAATTCAGATGTTCTGTCATAATTTGATACGTGCCAGTTTGTAGTGGGTATATCATATCACCGAAGCAATTCAAGCCAATGTGGTTGATAGTATCGGGGTAGGAGGTGCGCTAAGACATTGTGCATTGTTTCACTCCGTCTATGATTTGAAAAACATAGGAGAACGCGCAATTCAGTCGTGAACTTATACTTTATGAGTTCGAACTTAGCCATAATGCCACCGAAACAGCCATGAACATTGGTTTTCCAAAGGGTAGAAGGTGAATTTGATCACAGTACAATAAAAAATGCTTGAAGAAAGTCTACTCGAACTGCAAGAATTCTGATGATTAGCTGATATCTCAAAACAGGCAAACAAGATTCGAGTTTATGAAAATACTTGAAGTCAAATTTTTTTCGATATTTTGGGAGAACAGGGTGTTTCAAATAGATGCAACCAATTTGATATGATAATGATTTATTACTGAAACGAGTGCATTGACTGTCAGTTGGAACAGGTCCTGTAAATATGCATCCTTTGAGTTAGAGACAGTAAATCAATGCTTTTTTATTGCTATTATATTAGCTTCAAGGACATGCAATCTTTTTTTAAGCTTCTTGTCTCAGTAATAAATCATCATATTAATCGGTTGCATCTATATTGAAACAGTTTTGAATGGTTTTGTCTCGAAATAAATAGTGGCGCAAAATATTTTTCCTCATCAGATGTAGTTTAGCTTAATACCTAGGACACAAGCTTCGACCCATAGATGTGTCCCTTACAGGTACTACCATTCTCGGTCAGAGTGGACCTGGGAGTAATTGCAATGAAGGAGGTACTCCACATTCCAAAAAGCTTCAGGACAAAAGCCTCACCATCAAATGTAGTATAGTATCATACCCAGAAGACTAGCTTCGACCCACAAATGAGGCCCTAACAGCTACTACCATTCTGGGTAACAGAGGACCAGGAAGTAATTGCTATGAAGTAAGTACTCCACATTCCTCAAAGCTTTAGAACTTGAGCCTCACCGTCAGGTGCTGTTTAGTATCATATCCAGTACCCTCGTTGGGAAAGGAAGGTCGACCCCTTCGCAGAGATGTTGTTGGCGTATTCTGCTGCCCCATAAAAAAACTGTTGTCTAAAAATTTCTGAAGACTGCTGACTAAAAAAAAGCACCAAAATTGAACAACTGACATAACTGGAATATCGTGTCGACGGCAAATCTAGACAGCTCGTCATTATCGGTTTATCACATAAGTTGCTCCTTTATGCACACGTCTTCGTTTTAATTTCTTCCTTCATTTATTCTAGTCAGTTCCGCTTTCGTTTTCTTTCCTTCTTTGTTTCTTCAACATTCGTTCTTTCTGGGGTTTTTTCCTACTTTTTCTTTCCTCATTCTAAAACACATTTCTTTCTTCTCAATCCTGCTTCATTCTTTCTTTCTTTCTTGACACTCGTTTTTTCTTTGTTTTTCCCTGCTTTTTCTTTCCAAATTCTAACACACCTTTCTTTCTTCTCAATACTTCGTCTTTCTTTCTTTCTTTCTTTCTTTCTTTCTTCAACACTTGTTCTTTGTCTTTTTCTTGTCTTTTCTTGCCTCATCTTAACACTCTTTTCTCTCTTCTCCAAACTCTTTCTTTCTTTCTTTCTTTCTTTCTTTCTTCAACACTTGTTCTTTGTCTTTTTCTTGTCTTTTCTTGCCTCATCTTAACACTCTTTTCTCTCTTCTCCAAACTCTTTCTTTCTTTCTTTCTTTCTTTCTTTCTTTCTTTCTTTCTTTCTTTCACACTCGTTCGTTCTTTGTTCTTTCCTGCTTTTTCTTTCCTAATTTTAACAGCCCTTTCTTTCTTCTCAATACTGCTTGTTTCTTTCTTTCTTTCTTTCTTTCTTTCTTTCTTTCTTTCTTATTTATTTATCTATTCATGTATTTATTCATTTATTCATTAAGGCTTTTTTACTATGTTGATAACCCGCCCTAAATTTTCGTTGAGCAGATATTTGTTCCCTATTTTACAAGACACATGTTTTTACTTTTCTTCAATCTAAATGTGAACTCGTTTTTAAGACATCATCAATGATCGATAAAAACTTGTGATAAGGTTCAAAAAACGAAAATAATTCATTGCAAATAATTCATTGCAAATAATTCATTAAAAATAATTCATTAAAAATAATCTCTGAATAAAACTTGATTTGGTCGTAATAATTTACTTAATTTTTTTTTTAAATTAACGATATCATTTGACTTTGTCCATTCCAGAAATCTATTCCTGCAAGCTACTTATAATATATCAGATTTAATTTGATTGCTCATTGCCAATAATCATTTAATACAAATCGATTTCAAACAACTGAGGACATTTCAGTTAATTTTATTGCGTGGGTGTAAGTGTCCTGGACATGACATTAAACCATCTGATGGTGAGTCTCCAGCTTTAGAAATTTAGGGAATGCTGAGTACTCCTCATTGCCATCGTTCACAGGTCCACTCTGACCTCGAGTGGTAACACTTAAAAGGTTTGGTTTTTTTTAATGGCATATCAACCTTTCTAGGATATCTAATGCCAAAGCCATTCTCCAAGAAGAATAGTAGTGGTACTATTTAACCCATAGCTGGGAGAGCACCTAATAGGGAATGTAATTGTTTTACCCGTTACGATATGTTGGGATTCATCGTCACTTATGAGTTTGTTCTCACTTCATCGGCTGTGTCCGGCGTGTTTTCCACATCCCACTTGAATGGCTTGTGATGATGGATGGTAAATGACTGGAAACCTGCTGTTTTATCGATTTATACTTCCAAGATCTTCAAAAAAAGCGGGCAGCATCTTTATGTACATCCCAAAAAGCTTTTTCTCCAAATGATTCGTTAAGGTACGGGTGGTGCGATCATTCAGTATTACTGATATGGCTACAGCTTGGAAGAATTCTCGCTTTATTTTATCAGTGAGAACAAATTTCCATACAGTTGATAACCAGTTAATAATAGTCTATGATTTATTCAAGGGTATATTGACATCATTATCAATAGATGAGATATTACTCTTAAGGTATACGAACTTATCAACTAATTTCGCAGGTTTACCATTTAATGAGGACATGGCAGTAAAATATTTCTAAAGATTTAAATCAAGCGAAAAATTAACCAATGCATATTTATCCAATTCCTCCACCACGGGTAGGATGTGACACAAGATCAATTTTTAAACGAATAGCAGTTTGTTTCAATAAAAAGAAGAGTGGACGTCAAATTATTATATAACTCGGTGCACAGGAAGTTCAATCAGTTGGAGTGAAGATGCTGGAATGAGGAACATGTCCCAGAGAGGCTGGGCCCCCAGGCCCCCGGTTGAGCAGCCCAGGAGAATAGGAAAGAAACGCTGTTATGGCCATAAGAAGGGGGGGGGTCAATATGCTGCAGTTCTGTTTGGCCTCCAACTCACCTCTCACACAGTAAAACCTTTAGTAACCCTTTCGAACCCTTTCAAATTAGGTGAGAGGTATATTTTTCTAAAGGACAGTGTCGCTCGTCTTTAGTGTATCGTCGTTATGATTCTGCATGCATATGTATTTGTGTATGTATAGTTGTTCATGGCTATACAACAGCTGGTGTAGGTTAGAAAAAGGGAATTTATGCTTTTCGCTGGGACACGAGAGCTCAGAGAAATGCTAAGAGCTGCGCCAAATCTTTTTACAAAGATGATAATGACGCTACCATTGCTTTTGTATAGAACATTGTAAGCCACTTTTCTTATATGATGCACATGCAGCAATGTATTTAAAGCGTAAATTAAGCATCCGCTGTAATAAAGACGGTCACAAAGTCAGGGTTTAGTTTAGCATGATACTTACGTTGCAAATTGAACCTAAATTTTAAAGTCTTTTCACTCACTTCAAGTTATAAATTTATCCTATTTCCCCGCCTCTAAGACATACGTTTAGTATAAAAATAATTCTATGACAATATCATATAGTGTCTTCTATTCTGGCAAGAGGGTTATCTACTGACGCTTATAGCTAGGGAAAAAAAGGCGATTTCAAACCTTTCCAAAGAACTTTAATGCTTGTGAAGCACAAAACCAGCCTCCTCCTGGTTTGAACTTGTCTCACTGATTTTATTTCTTACAACGATAACTGTTACTAAATTTTCACTGTAACGTTTTACGGAAAGCATAATATTTAAAGATATAACAATTCAACTTAGAAAAGTAATGTTGGATATTGACTTGAAGATCCCATTTGACATGCCGCGTAAATTTCATAGGTGGAATGCGAGAAGGAAATAGTACATTGGGAATGAAAATTACAGGAAACGTACCTGTTACCTAATGTAAACATGACTCGTGTTTCTGCGGAAATGCCGTGTATTATGCGTGGATGACATGCTAAAAGGAAACGTGATCACGCACATTGTGTAAGCGTAAAGGAAGCAGGGGTTACCACGAGAATTTGCATAGGTGGCATGCTCGAAAAATGCGTGTCACTGCACAGTATATAGATAGCAGGTTGGGGGAGAGGTGACCACGAGAATTTGCGTTGGTGTCTGGATTGTTATATACCCAAAGACTCGAAAGGTTGAGAAAAGCAGAGACGTTTCACAGAAGATCCGTACCGCCCGCTGCTGCGCGAGCAGTTAAGCCGTCTTCGATCCTCTCTCACTCTACCTTTTCGTACATTTTAGTTAATATAATGGAAAAAAAAGAAGCTGATTTTATTTTTATACATCAGCGTTGTTGTTTTTCTCGGCGATACAACAGTAATCTAAACATATGATAAAAATATGAAAACATGCATTTTGGAATTTGAACAATAAAAAGATCGTAAGAACTTGTTTTTAAGTAAGTAAATTTAGCGACTGTTGTCGAGGGCGACCAGAAGGCTCCCTTTTCAATAGTTACCACACCGAGCTGTACAGGAGGGCGCTACTCTTTTCCCTGGAGTGGTCCACTTAATCCTTGATACTTACCTTATTTTGCTGGGTGTTAAGCAAAGAGGTATCAAGTACCAGTTTTAAAGTCTTTGGTATGACTCGACCTGGGATTGAACCCAGGTCTCCCGCACCATTGGCGAACACTCTACCCACTATGTAATCAGCCGGTAAAGTAGTGATATTTATAGAAGGTAAAGACATTCCTCTATCTTTAACTGCATTTATACGTTTGGTAAATGTTTTTGTATAGATATAATGAACCATAATGAAAATAAAAATAATGGACCATTATGAAAATGTATGATTCTTTTTTCATATAAAAATATATCTCTAACTTTATTCTTTCTTCTGTAAGTGTGTGTGAGAAAGTAAAGATGACGAAAGAAGCTGGCAAAGACGGACTGAGGACTACTATATTAACCTTTTCTTAACCCACGTTGTGATTAAATATTCAAGATCTTATGTCTTTGTTTTCTTGACGAGAAGTACTGAACCAGCGGCCGCCTGTTCGGCCGATATCCGTGACAAACCGGGAAAGCCCATGGCTGCCTGTGTGTATATAATTTCCCAACGCTTAGACATTCTGGTTGTCAACCCACGTGAGCCGGTGTCGGTTGTCAACACACGTGAGCTGCTTACATCCATGCATCGCTGTCTTCCTGTTTACACAGCTGGAACATTCTGTCCTAGAAATTCTTGATTGACGGCTCTGTCAAACAGTTTGCGGCATGGGGAAGTTCTCGTGGTGTAGTAGCTAACGTCGTGGACTGTTACAACTTATTAAGTGTCTTTAACTAAGAAAATTTTGAAATTTTTATCGTTACATCCGTTTTGATTTCATATTACAATATTCACATTAAATAGCAAGACTCTGAAATTTAAAGACTAGTTCATATACTTCGGCAGCAACATTTCCTCCAGCTGGATGCATGGCGCAGTAGATAAGGCGTTTGCTTGAAAAGTGCTTCTGAGTAAAATCATCGGGAGGTTGCTGGTTCAATCCCAACTACAAGTAAGAATTACAAGGAATATTTACTCTAGCTTAACACATATAGTTAATCATGTTTAACGGAATCCGAACAAACAACCCCCGTGGGTTAAATAAAGCGTTTAGTTCGAGATTCTGTGTAGGCTTCTAATTTCGACATGAATCACCTAAAGAAGGCCGAAGGACATATAGGCCGAAACATTGTAAGTATAATTATGAAGAAAATAGTCTGAATATTCTAAGCGATGGAAAATTGTTTGATTAAATGGGACATCGCTTCCTGTCTTTCTATCTTATCTTTGATCCACTCAAATGTTCGTGTGAGTCGTTTGACTTTTAGATGGAATAAATTCAGGAAGGTGCCGTATTTTTCCGAAGTATTTTTGGAGCCGTCTTCGGGGTGTGAACAATGAAATCCCGAACCCAATGACGAGTCGGATTTATATCTAGAGCGGATATGTATATATATCGGAGAGGAATCAACGAAAGAAAATACCTTTAACACTTCCTCTTACCTCAAATGAAATTCTTTTCTTCTGTAAATTCCTCTTCCAACTTGATCTTCCTCCAGCTCTTTATGTAAATATATATAACACGTCATTGTGTTTGTCATTCTTTTTATTCGTTTTCTCCAAATATTTTTGGGTAAAAATACGGCGCCTTCCTGAATCCATTCCATCCAGAAGTCAAACGACTCATACAAAGACTTGAATGGATCAAAGATAAAATACACATAAATCAATTGGGTTGGCATATCAACCATTATTGGTTATTTAATGCAAAAAGTGTTTTTATACGTATAAGTAAAGTTGACGAAGGATGAGCCGACGGCTCCTTTTTCAGTAGCTACTACACCGAAGTGTAGAGGAGAGCGCAACTTCATTCCCAGGATTGCTCCACTTGATCCTTGATCTTTACAGTGGTGAGTGCTAAGCAAGGCTGCATCAAATACCATTTTTTGAGTCTTTGGTATAATTCAAGCTGGGATTGAACCACAGTCTCCCGGACCATTGGCGAACACTCTACTCATTTGACCAATGGCCCGGTTTTGTACTTATAAACAGTTCAATTTCAAACAATTCAGTTTAGCATTAAAAAAAATTGTTTTTTTATTTACACACATTGGTTTGGTTTGGTTTTATGGCATATCAAGCATTGTGGTTTATTTAATGCCAAATCCACGTTCTATTTCCAACAATTCACTTTAACATACAAGATCAGTTCTATTTTGAGCAATTCACTTTAACATAAGCACACTGAATGTCAAAACAGTCATGTGTCTAGCAATTGAGCTTAGTATGAGCACATAGTTTAGTTCTATTTGACTCATAGATAGGATCCTATAAGGTGCTATTATTCCTGGCCAGAGTGAACGTGGGAGCGATAGCAATGAACGTGTACACCTTACTCCACAAAGCTCCGGCATTACTGGAACCTCACAATGAGATTGTTTAGTGTCATATCTAGGACATTCGTTGAAGAGAGTCTTACTTCTTCAGCAAAGAAGCGGTCAGTGTATTCTGCAGTCCCAGACAACTGGGCAATATACATGAATTGTCTGAGCTGTTCAAACACACACACACACACACACACACACACATATATATATATATATATATATATATATATATATATATATATATATATATATATATATATATATTCACAACTTCGATTTCAATTCGACAAAGATCCTGAATTACATTCATAAGAAAAGTCTATAATGAATTTTCGAAGCTCCTGCTATTTCACTCTTTAATTCTCGTCCTGGCTTTTATAATATTTCTCCTTACTTGAGCAAGACATTGGCCCAGTGGTTAGAGTGTTCACCAATGGCCCGGGAGACCTGGGTTCAATCCCAGGTCGAGTCATACCAAAGACTTTAAAAATGGTACTTGATACCACCTTGCTTAACACTCAGCATTATAAGGTACGGTTCAAGGGTAAAGTGGAGCAATCCTGGGAATGGAGTAGCGCCCTCCCCTACACCTTGGTGTAGTAGCTATCGAAAAGGGAGCCTTCGGGTCACCCTCGACTATGGTCGCTAACTTTACTTACTTATATTACATCTTTTGTTACTATGTTCCACGTATATCATAATTTTATGCTTTCTCTTTTTCTTTTTCTTCCTACTATTGATTTGACATAAACCAACGGAATATAAATTTCTACACAATATTCCTAATAAATCAAATGACGTAATTTAAAACAACAAACGCTGATTCACTAATTAAACGGCTACCTTTTTCCAGTTATACAAATTTTCCCTAGGTTTTTGTATTTAGCATTTTTAAACACCCATCGTTGATTTAACATCACTAATATCACCCCTCATAGTCTTGATGATGGTTCATTAGAACCGAAACCCTATAGTGTCGACTTGGCTTCTCAATAAATCTCTTCTACTTGGATTACCTTGTTATCAATTTTTTCTTTACACACATACACACACATATATATATATATAGTCATCCACAGATAGATCTGTTTCGTTCTATCAGAACTCATCAGTGTGGCTGGACATATTAGCTTTCCGTAGCTGGGATCGAAACCGGGTTAACTCAAACGCCAAGCCAAGCTTCTCACCATTCAACCACGAGGAGATATTAGCTGCGAAGTAAATTTTAAACTGTTATGAATCACAATTACTATTGTTTACACACATCCATTCAAACGGTTGCCGAGTCCTCAATTCATATATGAAGAGGCTTGAAATAAACGCTAATGGCAACACGATTACTTCTTCGCCAGAGAACTCAACCATACGGGTATATATATATATATATATATAGTGAATTTCTAAGTTAGCATTAGTTAAATATTAGTCAAAAATCCATAGTTCCATTCACTATTTTGAAATTTTAGCACTGCTCGAGCTCGTCGAGTAAAATGATTGTATGAAATGTTTATCCCGGAGATATGAAATTATTATCTCAACAAGACAAGCCAAGTACAATCGAGAGAAATAAGTAACAAAAAAAAAAAAGCACCGTTACTTGTGTGCCGTGACTTGGAGAAAGTCGAATAGGCTATGTCACCCTTTTTGACAGCTGTCAGTTCAATCTTTTTTTTTTTTGTATTTTTCTGATTTTTTGTAGTAATGGTCGGGGGATAACTTGGCTACCTATTTGTTGGTATGACATGAATGAATTTTGATAAATACCTATTGGGCTCAAATTTCTGTTTCTCAAAAACAGAAGTATCATCATTATCACCATCATAATCATCACCAAGAAGGCATGCCGACAGCACGGATTCCTTTGACCTCCCCGTCTCTCTCTCTCTCTCTCTCTTTCTCTCTCTCTCTCTCTCTCTTTCTCACTTTCTCTCGCCACCATCGCTATCGACCATCGCTATTCTTATGTTCTCTAGACGCCATCCAGTGTCCATAGAAAGTTAATGAATGTAAATTTCTGCTGGTCGGCCAACACTCATGTGTGTATGCGTTTACCTAACCCCGTCATCATGGAAAGGATGTGACACAAGGTCAATTTTTTAGCAGTGTAGAAACGGTTTGAATTTATTTTCCTTTGGCTTCAACTAAGCTAAAGATCCATATAGTCCCATTATTTATCAATAGCTGTAGGGGCGGGGATATATTGCTTCATGGTATTTTTCTATTGTTTAAATCAATGGTATATTTTTTCCAGAGTAATGCTAACAATTTTCCTTTATATTGAGTTATTCCATAATATTTACCTCTGTGTGGCTCGGAAAAATACCGTTAACATATTTTATATTATCTATTTTGTTTAAGTAATACCGGATATTGGCATAATGGTTAGAGTGTTCACCAATGGCCCGGGAGACCTGGGTTCAATCCAACGTCGAGTCATATCAAAAACTCCAAAAAATGATACTTCATACCTGCTTGCTTAACACTCAGCATTATAAGTTAAGGATCAAAGGTAAAGTGGGTCAATCCTGGGAAAGAAGTAGCACCCTCCCCAACAATTTGGTGTAATAGCTATCGAAAAGGGAGCCTTCGGGTCACCCTCGACTAAGGTCGCCAACTTTATTTACTTATTAAATGAAAAATATTTCGCGTCTCAACGGTAATTTGTTTATTTAGTGATCAATAAAAAGAAAATAGTCTGAATATTCTAAGTAATGGAAAAGTGTATTAAAGTGTATAGACTATTAATACTTTAAAAACTTAATGCACATTATATTTGACTCGTCTCCGTGGCGTAATGGCTAAACTGCTTGACCGAAAACTTACAGTAAGCGAGTTCGAACTTAAGTTGCGCTATTACATTCAGTTTCGGAAAAATCATGTCGTGCCGCTAGTACGGATATCCCTGACCCTCTCTCGCCACTTTCCCCTATCGTTCATCGCCTCTGGCAGGTCTTCAGGGCTACATCCCGTATCCTCACATAGCTGCTGTATGTATGTTCGAGCTGGTCGTCCTGCTCTTGCTTGGCCATATGTGGGGGTCCATAGGAGTACATCACTTATGAGCACGTCTCTGCTTCTCCAGCTGAGTCCTGCGTGTCTGGTTTGTCTAACTTGGATGGGAGGCAGGTGGCCGTATAGTTGGTGTCTTGTGGGGTGTTGCCGCCAGGACTTTTCGTAAGGCAAAAAGCTGGGCAAACTTAGTTCTTTAGAATTGGTATGGTACTTTATATCGACGAATGAAAAGTCTGTATTCGCACCAGTTGTACTCAACTTAGAGATTGGCCTTGTGTCAAACCTAATGTTAATGTCACGTTAGGAATTGCCAGAACGAGGTTAAACACAATAATGGACTTAGTTGGAGACTCCGGTTGTTGTTTTTTCACTTTTACCGCAGCAAGTAGAGAGGAATTTCCCGTTCCCAGGGGCATTAGCGCCCTGTGAAAAGCAAATATCAACGCAGAGTCCATTATGTCTCCCTGTAAACCGCTTTTACTGATAATTACCGTATTTCCTGATCAAAAAATGCGTGTTTAGCGGAGTATTTGCAATGTAAATTAAAGAAACCATATTTATAGCGACGGACACAAATTCAGGGTCTACTTTGTCATTATATTTTCACTGTAAATCGAACCCCCATTTTAGACCTTTCATATATAAGATTTCAAACAACTTTTGCTGATGATTACTGTATTTCCCAGCACATAAGACGCTCATTTAGCTTTGAATTTAATTGCATAGCGATGGACACAAATTCAATGTCTACTTTAGTATTAAACTTACATTGTCAATTGAACCCCCATCATAGTACTTCCATATGTAAGAGTATAAATCACTTTTGTTGATAATTACCGTATTTCTAGACAGATAAGTCACACATTTAGGAGAGGTATTTACTGTGTAAATTGAGGATTTATTGCATAGCGACGGACACAAAATCAGGGTCTGGTTTAGCATTATACTCTTAATTTAAATCGATCCCCCATTTCAGAGCTTCCATAAATAAGTTGTAAACAGTTTTTGCTGATAATTACTTTATTATACCAGAGCCATTCCTGGAGAAGAACAGCAGTGATGCTATTTAACCACACAGCTTGACGTATAAGGGGATTTCCATACCTTTCTCTTGGTTATTTGTCCGAAAGTGAACGTAATAGAGCAACCTGAGTTCGAACTCACTTACCTCGAGCTTTCTGTCATGCACTTTAGCCTTTACGGCACGGGGACTAGCCAATAGGTCAAATATAATGTAAAATTAGGTTTTTAAATGTATAATAGTCTATACACTCTAACAGGCTTTTCCATTACTTAAAATATTCAGACTACTTTCTTTTTATTAAGCAGCAAATAAACAAATAATACGCATATAGACTGGAGTGGGTAGAGTGTTCGCTAATGGTCCGGGAGACCTGGGTTCAATCCCAGGACGCGTCATACCAAAGACTTTAAAAATAGTACTTGATACCTCCTTGCTTAACACTCATCAATTTAAGGTACGTATCAAGGGTAACGTGGGGCAATCCAGAGAAAGGAGTAGCGCCCTCCCCTGCACCTCGGTGTTGTAGCTATTGAAAAGGGAGTCTTCTGGTTGCCCTCGACTACGGTCGCCAACTTTTTACTATGTAAATAGAGCATCTATTGCATAGCGATGGGCATAGAATTAGGGTCTACTTTAGCATTAAATTTACATCTCCCCAATTTAGTGCTTCCAAATGTAGTAATTTACTTAGCTTTTTGCTTAGATGTGGCTCAAGGCCATATGAATGGAGCACCCAGTGAGACTTGAACCCCACTCGTGTAGGTTTTCTTGTCTAGCTTGCTAATCATTACACCACAAAAGGCGCCTTTAAATTTACATTCGTAATTAAACATCCATTTTAGCTGCTCCCATATGCGACATTGTAAACCCGTTTTATTGATAATTACCGTAATTCCTGACATATACGACGCATATCTTGCAGGATATTTACAGTGTAAATTGAGCATCATTTGTTATAAAGACGGACATAAAGTTAAGGTCTTGTTTAGCAGTTTACTTATATTGTAAATTGAGCTCCCATTTTCGGGCCTTTTACCTCGTTTCGATTTTTAAACTTACTGTTTAAACGCACATTTACTTTAAAAATAATTTTATACCAATATCACACAGCGTCCCATTTGCATATATTATGACTTGTGGCTTATATACTAAAATTTGAGGTCAATCCCAAGGGACCTTGGAAGTGTTGCAGTGAGCAGTATTAACTTTGTCGATCAATGCAAAGAAATACAATCAGTCACTTTTAGGGTACAAGTCAAAAAAGTAAAGCATGAGAGAAAGAAGACTGTATCACGTAAACAGTAGTGGACTCACCTATATGGTAAATAAGCTATAGTTTTTATCCTTCAATACACACACACACACACACACACACACACACAGATAGATAGATAGATAGAAAATAAGCTGATTTTCACATTTAAAAAAAAAATTGAGAAACTATAATTTTCATATTTTTATATTTTTCTCTATGTTGAGCAATCGGCCCTTCTGCATTCATTTTAAAATTTGTTTGAGATTCGTAAGCCAAAACATTCGACTTGTTGCGAAAACTTTGAAGGATCAAAATCCAAAATAATTTAAGAAATCGTTTCCTTCCTAGAATATAAACGATGCATAAAATAATCAACTCTTTTTAAAATAATTTCGGGTCTACCTCAATCTTATAGATAAGCAATGAAACAGTTAAATTTTCGTATGGTTTATAAATCTATTAAAAGTTTCGGCTTCATTCCTTCCGAGTGAAAATCTAACATTCTGTTCCTTCAAGTAGGCATTTAATTTAGACATCAGTAAGTTATTCTAAATTCAACAAATATTGAGTGTTCCCCAATGGTCCGGGAGACCTGAATTTAATCCCAGGTCGAGTCATACCAAAGACTCAAAAATGCTACTTTGTCACCTTGTTTAACATTTAGCATTATAATGTAAGGATCAGGGGTAAAGTAGAGCAATCCAGGGAAAGTAGTAGTGCCCTCCCCTACACGTCAGTGCAGTAGCTATTGAAAAGGGAGCCTTCCGGTCACCTTCGAGGGTGGTCGGCCAACTATATAGAAATGCTCGTACTGACAATTTTTCTCTGCTGATGAAATATTTTAACTGCGCATGCCTACATTTTTTAGCACATATATATTCTTTGTCTTTCACATAATGGCACTCACACAAAGATCTTTTACACACACAAAATATATAAACGATATTAAGACAATGCAAACTGCTACATTTAAATAAATGAATTTTTCTTTGATGTAATAGATATTGGAAAATAATTACTTTCTAAATAGTATGGCCTTTCCTTGCCATATAAGACTTTGTAACTCCTTTTTCAACTAACTTTTCATTTTCAGTGAATTCAAAAAATAAAAGTTGCCTTATTTGTAGATTGATGTCTTATTCAATCATTCACTTATCTTCCTCTTTCTCTCTCTCTCTCTCTCTCTCTCTCTCTCACACACACACACACACACACAAATGAAAAACATATTTATATATAATTTTCTATGAAGTATCTATATTTCAATTTTTACTCCTATCATTTTCGAGAAGGGCCTCAATTTCATATAGCTTAGGGCCTCAGCAGATGAAAGTCTGGCCCTGCATGTTAATTAATGGAAAGTTCCTAATTGCTCAGAAAATCTTATTACCAACTTACGACTTTTAGCTATGCTTGAATTCTGGTTTCTTAAATCGGTGAGACAAATATTAGTGTGAGTCAAATGTTTTCAAATTTTTGGCATAATTCAGCAACTTTGGATACTTTTGCTAACACTTGGAGCACGGCCTTCATTTTTGATCGTCGACATTCTTGCAACCTGAGCGAAATTTCTTCAGCCATCTGGTTACTGTACAATGATCAACTGCACTTTCACCTTTTGCACTATCAATGTTTTTGTCGTTGCTTCTCAGGTGTTCAAGCCCTGTTTGAACTCGTAAATCATAGCATCTAAAATTAAACTACGATGCAAGTTTATCGGTGCAGCTTTCAAAACATGCATGGATTGAAGCAAGACACAAAGAGTCAGCGCACCCTTTAGCAAGATACAGCTAACAACCACAGGTTCCTTTACGCACCTTGAATTGCTTCAGTCATTAGCTCTTACTACCAAAATATTGCAAAACATTTGACTCTCCCTAGTAATAGTGCCTTGGTATTACACTAGTGGCACGAGAATGATCTGGTAGCAAGGAAACCCTAATGGGAGGAATCGTTTCCTCATAATGAGCAACTTTTGAATGAATATCAAAATAAGACATTTCACTTGCAGGAACATTGAAAATCTGTTACTTTGATACAGAATACTATAGTGAAATGACATATTTAGTCTGCTGGCGATTGTGCTGTTCATGTCTGCATCGAGAATTTTGGGTGAAGGGTCGGTGCTAAAACAGGAGAGGTCTGGGTAAATGTCTTAGACAGTTCTGGCTTTCGAAAATGGAAAGAGAATTTGGCACCAAACGAATTACTTGCGACTATTCGTTTCTTTCATTTTGGCCAAATCCCAGAAAATTGTCCATTGAAGAAGCACTTGTCATCATTTCGTTTTTACATTTATTACTGTTCTTTCTTTGAAATTACTTTCCTTTCGCTTCTTTTTCATTCTTTTCTTTTTATTTGTGCATTTACAAACCTTTCTGCACAAGAAGGATGTAACACAAGGTCAGTTTTTAAGTGGAGTTTAATAGTTTGTGAATTAAGAGTTTTCCTTCACCGATGTCGGTTGCCATAACAATTTTAAATTGTCGTCTCTCCAGTTATTTTCCCTATGGCTGGAGAGAAAATAGTTGGATGCATACATCTCTTATGGGTATTAGTTTTTCATGAAATGCAAATAGCCGAGTCTAGGATTTGAACTCGGGTCCCCAAGTGCATTTTCTACGACAATTAAGAGAAAATAGAATTATACGTGATTGGTAAGAATACTGGAAAATAGTTAACATTGTACAAAAAAAACATGTGCTCAGGCCCATTTAAAAATGTTATCAACAAAATGTGTTAACAAATCGTGTATATCTAATATATATGTACGAAGAGGATTTCTCATTAAGTAACCTACAATGGTTCATATGCCGAACCAAACCCCAAAAAGCCAAATCGTATATATTTAATATATATGTATAAAGAATATTTGGTATTAAATAACCTACAACAGTTAATATGCCATAAAACCAAACCAAACCAAACTCAACCAAATAATATATATTTAATATATAAAGATTGGTTAGGTTTGGTTTGGTTTTATGGTACATCAACCATTGTAGGTTATTAATGCCAAATCCATTTTTATACATATAAACAGCTCTATTTTAAACAATTCAGTTTAGCATAAATTCGCAGTTTAAATGGCAAAACAGTCCTATTTCAAACAATTCAGTCTAACCTCAGTACACAGTTTAGTTCTATTTGACCCATAGATCCTATCAGGTACTACCACTCCTATCAGGTACTACCACTCCAGGCTAGAGTGAACCTGGGAGTGATGGCAATGAATGTGTACTCCATACTCCCCAAAGCTCCAACATTACTGGAAGCTAACTATGAGATTATTTAGTGTCACTTGTTGGGGAAGGGTCATAATCTTCTGCAGAGAAGCACTCGATGTATTCTACAGCCCCAGCCAACTGGCCAAATGTATAAAGAGGTTTGGTATTAAATTAGCTACAATGGTTGATATGCCATAAAATCCAATCAAATCTTCTTTATATATATATATAGGGTTAGGTAACAACCTAAAATGGTTGATATACCAAAGCGAAAGCAAAGCAAATCACATGTAGAAACCTTTTCCGTTCACAGAGGGAAGATGGAACAAATCCTACTAGCGCACAGCCTACCAAAAGAAACCATAGCAGCAATAACATTTCTATATAGAAACACCAAAGTGAAAGTACGATCACCAGATGGAGACACAGAATACTTCAACATTGTACCTGGAGTACTGCAAAGTGACTCGTTAGCTCCACACTAGACGGAACCTCTCAGAAACTGGTAGACAAATTCACCTACCTAGGAAGCAGTGTCTCATCAACCAAAAAAGACATCGATACATGGCTAACGAAGGCATGGACAGCTATTGATAGGCTATCGATCATATGGAAATCAGACCTGACCGATAAAATGAAATGCAGTTTCTTCCAGGCAGCGGTCGTATCGATTCTGATGTATGGATGCACTACTTGGGCGCTAACTAAACGGCTGGAGAAGAAGCTAGACGACAAGAATGTTGCGAGCAATATTGAACAAGTCTTGGCGGCAACACCCCACAAAGCACCAACTATACGGCCACCTGCCTCCCATCACGAAAACTATCCAAGTGAGACGAACCAGACATGTAGGGAACTGCTGGAGAAGCAGGGACGAGCTCATAAGTGATGTACTCCTATGGACCCCCACATATGGCCGGGCAAAAGCAGGACGACCAGCGAGGACATACATACAGCAGCTATGTAAGGATACGGGATGTAGCCCTGAAGACCTGCCAGAGGCGATGAACGATAGGGAGAAGTGGCCAGAGAGGGTCAGGGACATCCGTACCTGTGGCACGACAAGATGATGAGGATGAGGATGATGATGTATATATATAAAGAGAATTTGGTATTAAATAACCCACAATGGTTGATATGCCATAAAACACAACCAAACCAAATCATATATATTCAATATATATATAAAGATTATTTGGCCCTAAATAACCAATGGCTGATATGTCAATCCAAACCAAACCAAATCTTATATGTTTAATATATATGTATAAAGAGGATTTGGAACTAAATAACTTACGATGATTGATACGTCAAACCAAACCAAACTATATCCTATATATATATATATATATATATATAAAGAGGATTTGCCATTAAATAACCTACAATTGTTGATATTCCATAAAACCCAAAACAAACCAAAGCACACAGAGAGAGAGAGAGAGAGAGAGAGAGAGAGAGAGAGAGAGAGAGAGAGAGAAAGTGAGAGAGAGAGGTTTCGGTATTAAATAACCTACAATGGTTGATATGCCAAACCAAACTAAACCAAATCAAACCAATCGACGACGATAACAATCCACGAACGTCGCGTCATTTTTCTTTTCCCCTTTTTATTTTCCTTTTTCTTTCCTTCTAATTGTTCTGAGAGTTTATTAATTCTCTCTCTCTCTCTCTCTCTCTCTCTCTCTCTCTCTCTCTCTCTCAAATTGTTTTCAGTTCTTCTTTTACTGCGATTTTTTTGTCTGTCTTGATGACGAGGCCCAGAACACACTGACTGTATTCCCTAAAGTGAGGTAAGTCCACTCCCTTCCCCAAAAAAGGGTTCCTGCGTATAACACTAAACTACATCTGATGGTGAGGTTCGAATTCTGGGGATCTGGACCGAGCTAAATACTCTTTCTGGGCCATTACTCCCAGGTTCAATCTGATTAAGAGTATTAGTAACCCATCTATGAAGCCAAAAGATCTGTTTAAATCTGTTTAAATACGATCTCTATACGATAGGACCGCGTAAAAAAACCTTTTAAGTAACGACTTCAAGATAAACCTAGATTTCCATGAACACTGAATGCGAAAATTAATCTCAAGGGATAAATTAACTCTAAACGATTTGAGATGCCGTTAAAATCAGCCAGTCACTCATTGGCTTCGCTTGTGGTTGGTTTCATTTAGTTGGTGGCTTGTTTTATTTTACGGTATGTAAACCCTTGTAGGTTTATTCGATGTCGAAGTCAGATCTTTTTCAAACAGTTATAGGTTTGTAGGTATTACTTACTTTTGTGGCCTTGTTAGGGGACAGAAATAAAGACGCAAAAGAGGGGTTGGGTTAAACAACTATATTAACAAAGAACAGTAATACAATATTTACAAATGAGAGGGTTACCAGCGAGACTGTTTCGGTTTGACTGCCTAGGCTGTCTACTAGAATATTACCTTCTGTCAAAGAGCGGTACCTGCTGCTATTTATAGCTGGAAGAGTTCACGCATGCGCGGGTAAAGTACCATGACACTTACACAACATTTACGCGATAAGTACGAGTTGACACAAAATAACTTTCAAAGAGGAGGAAAGCGTGTTAGAATTCAAAGTTTCCCTTCTCCTAGAATGGTAGAGAACATGGTCAACTTTACTATTTACTCAGAGCTAAAGATGGTGGGGGACAACGGATGGATTTCACGTGTTTCCTAAGAAACTTAGCGGGAATGAATCGAAAACAGCTTCATTTAAACTTGATTCACCGATTTAATTTTTTAATATAATAACTGTTGGGTATCACCCACGTTCATTGCCATTGCTCTCAGGTCCACTCTGGCTCGAAGTGGTTGCACCTGATAGGGTCTTATCTATGGGTCAAATAGAACAAATTGGGCAAACAAATGACTGATGTTGAATTGTGACTGTTATCATATCATATTTACCAACCCCTCCGCTCGGGCAGGATATGACACAAGGTCAGTTTTTAAGCGGAGTTTAACAGGTTTGAATTCAGAGTTTTCCTTCTCCTAGACTAGTTGCCTAAACAAGGCTGAAGAACCTAGTCTGTCCTACTATTTACCCATAGCTGGAGGGAGAATAATTGAATTCATACCTTTCCCAAGGGTATTAGTGCTATGTGAAATGCAATCAGTCTCGTCCAGGATTTGAACTCGTATCGTCGTGTCCAATTCCTACGACGATGACCATTACACCACGGGCACCTCCAAAATTGTGACTGTTATAAAGCAATACTTGAAAACAAAAAAAAAAACAAACTCAGATTCATTTAAGAATGTTATCAACAAAATGTGTTCACAAATTATATGTATATTTTATATATAAAGAGTATTTGGCATTAAATAACTGATGTTTTTCCACACAATGAACTAGTCCATCTGCCATATATAGCAGTAGCTACTAATACCAGGGCAGACTAGAAGGTGAAGAGCAGCTTCTTATAGGAATAGTATTAGAGCGTTGGAGACTGGAGATCGCACTAGATCACCTTACTTGCTCCCGTAATAACGGAAGCCAATACTATCGTTGGACTATATCTTTATTCTGTATTCACTAATCCTATTTTCTTGTCTACTAATAGTCTCTCTATTGTATTTCCTTTTTTTCCTCAGAATATATCTCTATTTTTTTCTCATATCGTGGTTTGTCCTTTATTTAATATTACAAGCGTTCACTAAACAGAACGCAACAATAACCATTACTCTCAGAGCATATTTGAGTTTGGGCCGCCATACAGTAGCAAATGAGTACTAAGTACAGTAGCACAATCACGCTCACTTTTGTAATAATACCCTTGGAAAAAGCATGAATCCTTTTATCCAGCTACTGTCCGATTGACCAAGTGGGTAGAGTATTCACCAGTGGACTTGGAGACCGAGGTTCAGCTGGTACTTCATGCTACTTTTCTTAACACTCAGCATTATAAGGCATGGACCAGGGTAAAGTGGAGCAATCAATGGATGGAGAGTAATACCATCCCCTACACCTTGGTGTTGTAGCAATTGAAAAGGGAGTCTTTGCGTCACCTTCAACGGCAACAGCCAACTTTATTCTTTCCGTACTTTCCTTATACAAGATTGGCTTTATTTTGCCATTAAACAAAGAAAATAAACCAAGCCAAACCTCTCTGTCGGTCAAATTGACCTGATAGAGATAATATTCACAATGATTTTAAACTATATGAAGCGAAATGGGTATGAGATAAGATTACCGTATTTGATAGTATAAAAGCGCCCTTTTTTTTACTCAAAATATCTTTAAAAATCCCCTGCGTCTTGCATGCCATATGTAGGTTTAAAATTCGCAATAGTCAGCCGAAATTAGCTACCTGGCAACTTCTATTGGGTTAGACTACAGAGTAACTTTCATTGTCATTATTTAAAAGGCTATTATGCAGATTAAATGTGCTATCATTGATAATATTCATTACCTTAATTTCATCACGTTTAATATTAGTATTTTGTTTTTTCTTGATTTGCCCTGCTGAAAATGGGTTGCATCTCATACTCTCGTGTGTCTTGTCTTGTATGCCGTCAAATACTGTACATCTGTTGATGATGCTCTAACTCAAAAGATCTGGGAAGTGTTGATTTCTCCTTCAATGCTATTACTCCCAGGTCGACTCTGATCACAGTGTGATCGGACCTGTTAGTGTCCCATGTGTGGGTTAAATAGATGTTTTAAGTTACTAACATCATTGAACGTCATGCTAAAAACATACAATCAACGCAGTTCCCCAACGACTGGGCATGAAATAACCCTAGACAGGTTGACAAACCGTTCGAAACAATCAATCAGTCATTGTTCATTTTTTAATGGAGAGTAAAACTTCGGGCTCTATACTTTTCACATATTTCGTATATATACACAAACACCTCCACGAGTGTGTTTGTGTGTATGTGTGTGCACCTCTGTGAACGTGAGGAATCTATAACTATTTAATATATCGATCTATTGGCTGCCTAGTTATCGCATTGCGTATGACATGAGTACCAAGTTTAGAGTCGCCTTCGGCAATGGCTGATTGTGTTGCAGTCTCTTGAGCTATCTCTAAATCGATTTATCGACCGAATACTACGACTGTTAGTCCTCTTATTAATTTGTCTTGCCTTGATTAAGGGTGGTTGGGAGTGAGTCTCCTGCTTATCAATCGAACTTCTTGATTGCTTCTCTTATATGTGTGTGTATTTGTGTGTGTATATATATATTTATGATGCACACTCTTTTCTCTTTCTCTTTCTCTCTTTATATTTATATATATATATTAATCTCGGAAACGTTTGATTATATACGCATATAATGCACGAATAATGAACGAACCCTATTTTTCTAGCAACAAAAATTTTTTATCATATACTGCATGTAAATAATGACCCCCACACTTTTGGATATACTAGCCGACAAAAATAATTCTTCAAAACCTGATGACATGAAGAGAAAACATTCAAACATTTATTTATACTTGCAAATTTTGTGTAATACATTCAAATCAATGCAATAATATAAACAAACACTGTTGTCTAGACCTTGATGCAACCTACCATGTTCACTTAGATATTCTAACTATAGTAAAACTCGCCCACTGATACGCAATAGCATTGATTATAAAATAATTATGTATGAAATTGATTAAGAACGCTTAAGAGGAATTTTGTACTTACAGTAGTACTGACATGGCCACAAAAGAAATCGTGTTTTATTTTATCAAACGAATGATACCAATTTTGACCTAGGGACACTTGTAATATTCTGTCTTACCTGCCGATGAGAATGAACTTTCCAGATTCAATGTAATCGCAAAATAAGATCAACAAAGTGGTTTCACAGGAAAGGGAAAATAAAGGAGAATGGCGAAGAATATGATTCATTGCCTATGGATAGAGTGACAGACATTTTCGTTCGCAGATAAGATCAACAAATTACCGAAAAAAAACCTGAAGTATGTACGTGGTACATTCAATAAGTTTCCAGATTTTTTTTTTGTACAAGCATTTAAAATTGTCGTAGACTCTTGAAAATTCAGTATGTTATTGCTATTAATCTTATGATATGACTGACCAATTTTTATGATTTCAGCTTCAAATGAACAGCTACAGCAGGAATTGGAATACACCCTACTAAAGCCTGATTGTCACAGCTGGTGAATTTCAAAAATGCAATCTGAACGTGTGAAAGAACGATATACAAAAACATTCTGTTTTAAATTTGGAAAAATGTCACAGAAACGTATGGAATGCTTCAGACTGCTTTTGGACCTTCTTGCATGAATCGTGCATCAATTTTTGAGTGGCATAAGAGATTCAAGGAAGGCGGGGAGTCTGTGAAGGATGATGTGAGGTGTGGGAGGAGTAAGGAAGTCAATACACCAGAGTTGATTGGCCAAAGGGTTAGGGTAACTATGTTGAGGTTTTAAGGAAGTTCAGGAAGATATTTCGTCAGAAGAGGCTAGCACTAGTTAAATCAGCTCATTGGCATTTCCACGAGGACAATGCACCAGTTCACAACTCCATGCTTGTCACAGACTATTTGACCAAGATGGGCATCAAGACAGTTCCTCAGCCTCCCTATAGTCCAGACCTTGCTCCCTGTGGCTTTTGCTTATTCCCTAACCTCAGACGTTGTCGTTATGAGACAATTGAGGAGATGAAAGAGGCTGGGAACACGGTCATTGATACGCTCACACAAGAGGACTTCCCTGGGGCCTTCCAGAAGTTGTTGGAACGGTACAACAAGTGCATTGCAGTCGGAGGAGATTACTTCGAAGAGGACTAGAGTTTCATGTATGTACTATCTATAAAAGTGCCCATACGGAAAAAGTCTTGAAACTTATTTAATGATCCTCGTAAGTTCCGATAACCAGCTATAAACAGAAAATACGTAAGGCGAAGCGGATGTTCATATTTCTGCACAGGACTAGAAAGACAATATAAGGTCTGCAATTTTGGACTGAAGGCAGAGATCCACTGGTCCCTCAAGTGAAGAGGAGAAATTCGCTGACTACTCAAGCGAAGGGAGAGATTTCCTGGTGACGAAAGCAAACCGGTCAGCTGCCATATATGTGTTCTCCAGTCGTCGCACTACTTCACAAAAAGGGTCCCTGCCAAAGAAGATAGATATGTACGAAATCTCTCTGATCGAATTATTACTTCACACAAACGTCGTCGTCAAAGAATAAAAATATAAATTATATTTTTATATATCTACGTGTTTTTCGTTGTTTGTCTTGCGGTTCAATATACGATACACTATAGGCATAGGGTCTGAAGTGAGTTTATCCACTCTTTGCTTTGGAATTAGTGGATGCGTTTATATACGAATGATAATTTATTCTAATTCAACAGTACATTTTATCATGAGTCAAATGAAAGACGTATTCACTTTGTAGCAATTTTATATTCCCTCATCGTTTATATATATATATATATATATATATATATATTACAGGTATTTTGATGTGTTAATCTATCGTTCTATCTCTCTGCCCATCTCGTCAATGAATTCTTCGTGTCTGCCAGTTAACACAATTTGGCTTTATCTTCCCGTACTCCACAAAAGACAGGCAAATTTATCAGTCTTAAACTCACTTAGCAAATATCAGCAACAACAACTTCACGTAGTTTTACTACTCACAAGCTCGTCATCACAATATCATCTTCAGCTGATTTTACAAATTCTTATTTCATTCCATTCTTTGCGAGAAATAATGAACATTATCAAAAATACTATTATTATTCATTGAATAATTTCTTTTCCGTTTATTATTACTCTCCTTGTGATTTTTTTAGTTTACAGTCTTTCACTGGAGTCTGAGTGACAACAAGTCTTCGCAGGTCTGCTGGACCCTTCTCAGTATTCTAGCCAATTTCAGCAACGATGTAGTCTGGATTTATCCTCATGTTACTCCTTGTGCTATGTTTTGACTTTTTGACCCGGCCAAAAATGCCATTCAAGGTGATGCACCGGAAGGAAGTGACACATTCTAATAGTAGTTATGAGAGGAAATCGCGTGGGCGGAAATTGGCTGATGAAATGGGACGAGGTAAAAAAAATCCCATGATACTCTCAAAGACTGACGCACCGGAAGAGAGTGACCTCTGAACTGCATGATAGTTATTTCCGCTTGATGACGATTAAACATTCGATTTCAAAGATCGCGTTGGCGACCAAGTGGGCGTTGAACTATAATATAGCTCAGTCCAGACAGAAGTCAAGTCAGTTGAGTTCGACGGGCCAGTTGAGTTGCAGACAGTTGGAGAAGGGAAAGCCACACCAGACCGAAGGGGCTTGGGGCCCCGATGAATTGGGGTCCGGAGAAGATACTGATAAGATGCAATAAAGAAAGCCATCACCCAGCAGAGTGGGCCCTGGGACTCCGGTTGAGCATCAAAGAACGAGAAAGACACAATGTTGACGGCCATAAGAGTGGAGGTCAAAATATTACAGTTTCTCTTCGGTCTCCAACTCCCTCTCACACGCAAACCTTGAGTAACCCTTTTGTACCCTTACAAATAAAGTGAGAGGTATATATTTTTCTAAAGAAGTCTTCCTGCGTCTGTTATCATTGCGTCGGTATGTATCCAGCATATATATGTATATTTCTGCATGAATATGAATATGAGAATAACACTAACAACGTTAGTTGACGGTCTTTCACTGGAGTCTGAGTGACAAAAAGTCTTCGCAGGTCTGCTGAACCCTTCTCAGTATTCTAGCCAATCTCAGCAATGATGTAGTCTGGATTTATCATCATATTACTCCTTGTTAGTTTTTCCAGTCACATATATAGTAAACACAGTGGAATAATATCAATACAATTACACCGCGTTAGCTGATGATTTTCACTAATCTCCATTTCTCCAGTGTGTTTTCCAGATTCTGGAGGATTGACTCAAGGTCCCCGACTGAGAATGGTCTTAATGTTCCACAATTTTTTAAACTAACTGGCAAGATCATCCTGTGCTAATCTGGAGCAGCAACATCCACTATTATTATCATTATTTCACTCCTTGAAAGTTTTTCACACTAACGTTAGTTATTGGCCTTTCACTCGAGTTTGAGTGACAACAAGTGTCCACTGGGCTCTAGGACTTATCTCAGTCTTAGAGCTGGTCTCAACAATAGTGTTGTCTGAATGTTCTCGATTCATTTTCCGATTACAACTTTTTCAGTCCCGTTTCTTAGTCATTGTAGACCGTTACATGCGCGCCAACGACAACTGATATCGCTCTAAAAATCATGTTCCACAGCATTTTTGTTCTCTAGCAAGGTCTAAGTCCTTGTCGCTCTTTTCCATTTCTTTGATTTTCACTCTGTTGTTTACTGTGACGGCAAAATCAACAATGTTATTTTTTCTTTTTTTCTTTCTTAATAATCAGTAGGTCAGGTCTTCTGGTTGGGATCAGATATCTGCTTGTATTCAAAAATCACAGAAAAATTCTTGCATCTTATTTCCTAGAGTAGTTTCTGGATTGTGCACTTGCCTTTTAGTAGTTTGGTGAAATTTCCATCTCTGGAACAATTTCAAGTGGATAACCTATCCCACCTTCGTTTGCTACATTCGCTAATGGTGTTTAATCTTTTCGTCTTTGTCACCACATATTATTTTACTCTTTTCAGAGGTTTTCACAGCAGCGTTAGCCGGTGATTTTTTACCGGAGTCTGAGTGACAGCAAGACTTCTTAAGTTTCCTGGTCTCTTCGCAGTATTTTGGCCAATTTCAACAATCCTTTAATTTGGATGGTCTCCAGTCGTCCTCTTATTTCGAAGTTATCCAGTCCTTGTACCAATCCTTTGGTGACTGTACCGAGTGCACCAATTACAATTGGTATTACTGTCACTTTCCCGTTCCATAGTTTTTTTCAGTTCTCTAATAAGGTCTAGGCCCTTATCTTTTCGATTTCTTTCAGTTTTACCCTGGGATCAGCCGGAACGGCAAATTCCACTATTCGGCAGGTTCTCTTTTTTGTTGTTGTTGACTATCAATAGGTATGGTAATCTGGCGGAGATTAGATGATCCGTTTGTATCTCAAAATCCCAGAGAATTTTGTCCGTATGCGAGTTTTCAATACCAGTTTTAATTGGTGGTTTTTTTTACTGAAACCTGAGTGATAAAAAGTCCCCTAATGTTTCTAGAACTTAGTTAATATATATATATATATATATATATATATATATAAACACAGAGAGAGAGAGAGAGAGAGAGAGAGAAAGAGAGAGAGATAGGAGTGAGACTTACTTACATACAGACACACAAACTCAAATTCAGACTAATATATATAGAAAAATACTTCCGTTCAAATGACCACAACTTCAACAAAGATGCAAAATGGCTATATATATATATATATATATATATATATTGTTTCAAGCATAGATAATCGAACACTCCAGTCCGCGACACTTTGGAGGCAGGACTTGACCTTGGTCTCTGACACTTTACAGGCTGAACATAGTTGTAGTAGGGTCTGTTTGTCCAAAGCTGAACTTGCTTTTCATATGGAATATCATGATAACAAAATATCGAAGACTTGTTTTACAAGAGTCCTTCAGATTGATAGATAGTTAGATATATAGACACACACATAGACCCAGAATCTTATGCATACCCGGGTAACTCAAACCATATTAAATGTTTACAAGAAGAACCAATAAGCGAGGTAGAAAACACCTAATCCTCATGACGCATTAGCATTAATTAGTATCAAAGATGAAGGCCTATAATAATCGATACATTCTTCACATAACTTTAGATAGTACTATTTACCACCCCCTCCGCTCGGGCAGGATATGAGACAAGGTCAATTTTTAAGCGGAGTTTAACAGGTTTGAATTTAGAGTTTTCCTTCTCCTAGACTAGTTGCCTAACCAAGGCTGAAGAACCTAGTCTGTCCTACTATTTACCTATCGCTGGAGGGAGAATAATTGGATTCATACCTTCCCCAAGGGTATTAGTGCTATGTGAAATGTAATCAGTCTCGTCCAGGATTTGAACTCGTGTCGCCGTGTCCACTTCCTACGACAATAACGACTACACCACGGGCACCTCCGTAACTTTAGATAGTAGAGTCGAAATAAACGTGATAAAGGTCTCTGTTGCCAATCTTTTAGCGGTCAAAAATATGCCTACAAAATAAAACGCATTACAAGCAGCTTGCAATGTTTTCTTGGAAATAATCGCACACTTTAATGCAACCCCAAAAGATATTGTATTGACACATTGATGCTTTATGGCAATAAATGATATAGCTATCCTTTCATTGTGGCATGGAATCATATACACGACGACATATCACAAAGACAAAACCAGGAAAGTTACACATAAATAATACAGACCGCTGTCAAGAAAGATCTTTTACTACAATATGGCATGTATTGAGTTATTATTAACTGAATACATACTATCAGAAAGTATATTAACAATCGAACCACACATTACATGCAGGAATATATACGGCTCATGGTCCCAAAATGATATTATCATGGCAGTAGTTGGAAAAATCGGTCTTAACAACACTGGTTGCCAAAAACAGCTCAAGGAAAGCAAATATTTCTGCCAAATTTCACCAACTACACTGTATTTATCAAAAACTAATACTTATGGATTATTTTCACTCATACAACTAAGTTGTCAGCAGAGCTGCAAGAAGGGGTGTCCTCATGGTGTAATGGTTAAAGCGATGGACTGCAGGATCGTAGTACGCGAGTTCGTACTCCAGTCTCGCTATTACGTTCACTTTCGGACAAATACCCTTGGGTAACATATGAACCCCCTTATCCTCCCAGCTATGGGTTAAATAGTACCACTTCTTTTCTTCTGGGAGAATGACTTTGGTATTGGCTAACCTAAAAAGAGTTGATATGCCATTAAACAAAGAAACCAAACCAGAGATGCAAGATTCTCCAGGATAGAAATAATGTTTAAAAAAAAAACGCAATGTATCACGGCAACACTTGAAACATACGAAGATAAATGATTAAAAAATTCCTAGCCACTGACACCAAATGGCTTTAACATCGAACTAAACAATCCCTAAAATTTCAGCTTTGAAACAGAATTGATAAATACGAGCAGGAACATAAACATCAGCCCAGGTCAAATATATTAGTCAAAATGTTCCGGCTATTTTGAACCATATCCCACCCATGCCAAACATTTATTTTCGAGGTGTAGATCTTACTGCCAGGAGTCAACGATACGAAAGATCACAAAATAGTCTGTTAGAAATACCTAGATAAAAAAGATAATTCTTATTCGACGAATGGATATGCAATTTGGTTCGATTTGGTTGGGTTTTATGCCATTTCAACCATGGTTGGTTATTTAATGTCAAGTCCTCTTTATGGATATATATTAGATACTATTTACCACCCCCTCCGCTCGGGCAGGATATGACACAAGGTCAATTTTTAAGCGGAGTTTAACAGGTTTGAATTCAGAGTTTTCCTTCTCCTAGACTAGTTGCCTAACCAAGGCTGAAGAACCTAGTCTGTCCTACTATTTACCCATAGCTGGAGGGAGAATAATTGAATTCATACCTTTCTCAAGGGTATTAGTGCTATGTGAAATGTTAATCAGTATTGTCCAGGATTTGAACTCGTATCGCCGTGTTCATTTCCTACAGCGATAACGACGACACCACGGGCACCTCCAAATATATATTAGATATATGTTATTTGTAAACCCATTTTGTTGATAACATTTTTGAATGGATCGGAGATCATTTTATTTGTACGCGGTCAGACTATTTCACGTATTGTTATATAACAATCAGAATTGGAGGTGCCCGTGGTGTAATGGTTATCGTTGATGGAAATGGACACAGCAACGCGAGTTCAAATTCCGGACGAGACTGATTGCGTTTCACATAGCACTAATACCCTTGGGAAAGGTATGAATCCAATTATTCTCCCTCCAGCTATGGGTAAATAGTAGGACCGACTAGGTTCTTCAGCCTTGGTAAGGCAACTAGTCTAGGAGAAGGAAAACTCTGAATTCCAACCTGTTAAACTCCGCTTAAAAAAATTGGCCTTGTGTCATATCCTGCCCGAGCGGAGGGGTTGGTAAATATATATAACAATCAGAATTTATCATCAGTAAATTGTTTGCACACAGACTTTGTAGGTAATTTCATTTTTTAAATGAGTTAGAACTAATTTCTTAGGACACTAGTATTGCTATTGTTTCTACAGTAAAATGGTTTTAGTTATTGCTAACTAACACTTATAGTTCTATGCGATATTTATCCTTTTTTTTCAGACATTGAAGTGGTTATAAGTATTGAAAGTAATGAAATTTAGCACTAAGTATTCTACTCAACAAAAACCGGACATTGGCCTAGCGGTTAGAGTGTTCGCCAATGGCCCGGGAGATCTGGGTTCAATCCCAGGTCGAGTCATACCAAAGACTCAAAAAATGTTTCTTGATGCCTCCTTGCTTAACACTCAGCTTTATAAGGTACGGATCAAGGATAAAGTGGAGCAATCCAGAGAAAGGAGTAGCGCCCTCCCCTACACCTTGGTGTAGTAGCTATCGGAAAGGGAGTCTTGGGGTCACCCTCGACGTGGTCACCAACTTAACTATTCAACAGTATTTTTCATAAGCACTCAGTCAAATAGTTCCTAGTATTGCAATGTAATAGCAATTATTCAATTTAACAAAATTCAAGAGTTATAACTATTGTTATATATAACTAATAATTATCTAAAAAAGTCATTTGCTTAATTTAAATTAATCTATTTCTAACATTTTGATTTAACGTAATTTGTTTGCACACAGTTTAAATGACATCGTAGGATCTTATAAAGTCCTATCACTCCAGTTCAGAATGGATCTGGGTGCAATGACAATGAAATGATACTTATAATTTCGTAATTCGTAAATAGTAGGGCAGATTGGGTTCTTCAGCCTTGATGAGGCAACTAGTCTTGGAGAAGGAAAACTCTGAATTCAAACCTGATAAACTCTGCTTAAAAAATGACCGTGTGTCATTTCCTGCCCGAGGGGGAGGGGTTGGTAAATATGAATACTTCTTATTTCCAAGAGCTTCACTGACTCGAGCCTTGCCATCAGATAGTCTAATGTCATATCCAGGCCATTCGTTGATTGGGGGCCTAGCCCTCTACATAGATGCAGTTGGTGTATTCTCTATCGCCAGCCGACTGGGTTTAGGATATACATTTTTGCCAATTCATTTTTCGTCGTCCCTTTTATAGCATATCAAGTATTTTAAAAACTATTTTAAAAACTTTCAAAAATAAACTTTTGTCCTCAGAACTTTTTCTCCTAACGTTAATCATAAAGTTGAAAACAATTAAATTATAAATAACAACTAAGAAGTATTCCTAGTTGTTTTATCCTTCTTGTTCATTTTTTGTGGGTCTAGCGTTTGAGAGTTCGCCAATTGCCCGGGAGACCGGGGTTCAATCTCGGGTCGAGTCATACCAAAGACTCAAAAAATGGTACTTGATATCACCTTGCTTAACACTCAACATTATAAGGTACGTTTCGAGGGTAAATCAGAGCAATCCAGGGAAAGGAGTAGAGCTTTCCCCAATACCTCGGTGTAGTAGCTATTGAAAAGGGAACTTTCGAGTAGCCCTCGACTACAGTCGCCAACTTTACATTCAACTTATATATATATATATATATATATATATAATTTGTCGTTGCGTGCAGACAGCTGATTGTGATTTACGAACTGAAGCTGACGCCGCCACCCCAGAGATCATAGAAAAAGATCACATCTGTGCGGATTATTGTCGGCATGTCGTGACAAAAGCCGATTGATGGGTGAAGTGTCACGTGATTGGGACCTAGACAAGACACAAGTAAAGTGTGCAGATTTGTAAAGTAGGCTATTGTATGTCATATGTGGATACAAATTACGGGATAGAGAACAAAAATAGGAACAGAAATAAGGATCAGTTTCGAACTGATTGGAAAGACGATCGATCTCTGAATCAACCACTCGGTGAATAAATACTCTGTGCTGTAGATGCTGTCCTCGTTTCCAAATGATGGCGTGAAACGTCGCTCATTCCAAAGCAATGCTGTTTTGGTTTCGTTTAGGTTATTCTAGTTTTTAACGGCATGCAAACTCCTGATAGGTTATTTAAAGCTGAAATTTGTTTATAAAAGAGAAAAGTGAGAAATAGAGTCGAAAATGAGAGAGAAGGAGAGAGAAAGATCGAGTGTGTGTGTGTGTGGGGGTGACTGAGAGAGAAAAAAAGAAAGAAAACATGTAAGACAGAATGATTTTGTTTGTTTTTTTTTTTATCTAAAGGCATATCAACTCCATATGGGTTATTTAAAGCTAAAATTTGTTTGTAAAAGGGAAGAGTGAGAAATACAGTCGAAAAGAGAGATAACCAGAGAGAGAGAGAAAGAGAGAGAGAGAGAGAGAGTGTGTGTGTGTGTGTGTGTGTGTGTTTGTGTGTGTGTGTGAGAGAGAAAAGAAAAGAGGTAAGAGAGAAGGATTTTGTTTGTTTTTTTAATGGTATATCAACTCCTTATATGTTATTTAAAGCTGAAATTTGTTTCATTTGTCAATATTTGATTATAGATGAGAAGAAAGAGAAATATAGCCAACGAGGAGAGAGGGAAAGAGAAAAAAGGAGAAGAGAAGAAGTAGAGAGAGAAGAATTTAGTTTGTTGGTTTGTGGTTTTACGGCATATCAACTCTTTATGGGTTAAATAATGTTGAACTTTTATTCATCAGGAAATTATTTTAATGACTATATTTCCAGTGTTGCTTTTGATTTTTCATATTGTGCCTTGTATTTGACTTTAATTATTTGTCGGCATCGTATCAAATATTCTTCTCTGGTAGATGGGGGTTGCCGCTGAGTAATGGCTAACGTGCTGGACTGTGACATCGTCATGACCGTGTTCGAATTCAAATCACGCTAGTCCATTCACTTTCTGACTTGTATCCTGAGCAAAGGTATAAACGGCCTTATCCCATCAGCTGTGGGTTAAATCATACCACTACTGTCCTTTTACAGGGATCAATTTGGTATTAAATAACCCAGGAAGGTTGATACACCATTAAACAAAGAAACCTTAAGTAGTACAACTACTTTAACAAGGATTACTTTCGTATTAAATAACCCACGAAGGTTGATATGTCATTAAACAAAGAAAGCTTAAATAGTACTACTACTGCTCTTCTAAAAGGATGACTTCGGTATTAAATAACCCACGAAGGTTGATATGTCATTAAACAGAGAAAGCTTAAATAGTACTACAACTGTTCTTCTAAAAGGATGGCTTCGGTATTAAATAACCCACAAAGGTTGATATGTCATTAAACAGAGAAAGCTTAAATAGTACTACAACTGTTCTTCTAAAAGGATGGCTTCGGTATTAAATAACCCACAAAGGTTGATATGTCATTAAACAGAGAAAGCTTAAATAGTACTACAACTGTTCTTCTAAAAGGATGACTTCGGTATTAAATAACCCACAAAGGTTGATATGTCATTAAACAGAGAAAGCTTAAATAGTACTACAACTGTTCTTCTAAAAGGATGACTTCGGTATTAAATAACCCACGAAGGTTGATATGTCATTAAACAGAGAAAGCTTAAATAGTACTACAACTGTTCTTCTAAAAGGATGGCTTCGGTATTAAATAACCCACAAAGGTTGATATGTCATTAAACAGAGAAAGCTTAAATAGTACTACAACTGTTCTTCTAAAAGGATGGCTTCGGTATTAAATAACCCACAAAGGTTGATATGTCATTAAACAGAGAAAGCTTAAATAGTACTACAACTGTTCTTCTAAAAGGATGACTTCGGTATTAAATAACCCACGAAGGTTGATATGTCATTAAACAGAGAAAGCTTAAATAGTACTACAACTGTTCTTCTAAAAGGATGACTTCGGTATTAAATAACCCACGAAGGTTGATATGTCATTAAACAGAGAAAGCTTAAATAGTACTACAACTGTTCTTCTAAAAGGATGGCTTCGGTATTAAATAACCCACGAAGGTTGATATGTCATTAAACAGAGAAAGCTTAAATAGTACTACAACTGTTCTTCTAAAATGATGGCTTCGGTATTAAATAACCCACGAAGGTTGATATGTCATTAAACAAAGAAACCTTAAATAGCACTACTACTGTTTTTCTACAAGGATGGCTTCGGTGTTAAAAATAACCTACGAAATTTGAAGTGCCATTAAACAAAGTCACCTGAAATAGTACTAGTACTCTTCTTCTCAATGGGTTGCTTTGGTATTAAATAACCCTCGGAGATTGATATACCGTTAAACTAAAAAACCGAAACAAATATATTGCACACATTTAAATGTATTCATTTATTATGTATTTAATGATTCTTTGTCTGTGTATAATTATGGTTTCACGTATTTCTATCCAGTACTAATAATTTTCACCACCCTATCGGTGGAGCTGAGAATACTCTGTTTATATCCCCTGCAGAAGTGGTGTCCTTGGTATGAAATTAAACTGCATCTGATGTTTAGGCTGTAGTTTACGCCGTATGGCTTTCATGCTGGACGGACATAGAACATCAATGTCAGACTCTAGGCCAAAAGTCCCTCGGCTTCGGCTGGGCAACCTTCGGGTGGGCGAGTTGCATCATTGACACCTTTGTCATCCTTGTACGGCACTGGATCCCGTGGTCCAGTTTAAGCTATAATCAAGCGTAGACCCAGATTTGGGTCCATGTCCAGCTTGGCTTATCAAGTCCACATTGCTCTAAGTGGGTCGATGAACAGCATAGTCAAGCAGGGCTCGAGCCTTCGCTCGTCCCCGACCTTCCTCTCCCCTAACCCCCACTCGAATCGACCTTCGAGTCAAGTCCTGTCTAGTGCAGCTTTGGTGAAAGCGGAGTACCCCTTCATTGCTATCACACCCACTTTGGCCCTTTATGGAAGCATCTGTCAGGGTCCTGTCTATGGTCAAATAGAACTGTTTGACATTTAAACTGTGAAAACAAATTATGATGATTTGTTAGAAATAAAACTGTTTGATCATTTAACTTTGTGTAAATAAATGACTAATGTTAAATGTTCGTGATACATAACAATATTGGAAACATATAAATGACTGATGTTTTATTGAATTATTCGTAATACATTGTGTAATACTTGGAACCATTTAACTTTGACTTATACTAAACTGAATTTTAAGAGATAGAAATTCTCTATCAGTTTACTGTGCGTATCTACAAAATTTATTTACATTCATATATCTAACATATGTGTGAAAAATGATTGGGCATTAGATAATCAATCGTTGATATGTCATAGTACACTTTCAGGATCATTACTCCCAGGTCCATTGTGAAATGAGTTTTAGTATCTTTTCGGGTTCAATCTATGGCTCAAATACATCTGTTTAAAAAGAACACTGTGTGAAATAAACAAAAATTATTACGAAAAGATCACAAAAAATTGTAAGTCTGAACGTAGAGTGAACGCAATTCTTTAGCATACGATGCATAAAACGAACCTTAACAAGTTCACTTGCTATTTTAATCAATTATTCAATCAATAACAATTTTCAAACGGATCTATTTGACTCATAGTTGGAACACTGGCTGTTAACATTCGAAAATCGAGGTGGACCATGAAGGGGTATTTCACTCTCTCTGAACTTTAAAACTAGAACCTCACCATCAAATCCAGTTTTTTTTTTGTTTTTTTTTTCATAACCGAGTCATGAAGTCGCTCTGGAAATAGATATATAATTGAATAATAATTAAGCAAATGTTTAATTTTCTTCGATTATGGTGTGCAATCGGCGGTGTTGTCATGTCAGATCCTCTTGGAGAACATGAGGCAACATGCAACCCGCACCTGTTTCCCCTATCAAGTACCGTAACTTATCTTTGTACTGGAAAACATCTGTGCATTTTTACATATATTGAAGAACAATATCAGAATGAGAATTGCGGAGAATAAAGGTACATCTCATATAGAAAACAACAAGAAAAGGAAGCTGGAGAGAACCATTATCGCCCACGTTCTGAATAGACAAGAGAGAGAGAGAGAGAGAGAGAGAGAGAGAGAGAGAGAGAGAGAGAGAGAGATTATTTCTTTGCATATACATCATCTCCGACAATTCCTATAATTACTTGCACAAAACCAACAAAACATTTAATTCTAGACTACGAGAAATAACTTACATTGTTTATAGAATAAAATTGCCATTTTCTTTGAATTCCAATGCATCCTTTTTCTTTTTGTGTCTGTTTATTTCTTAAGGAACTTGTTCTTCAGATAATTTCTAAAAACCAAAAAAATAAAAAAAGCTTGTTTTTTTTTACGATGCAACTGACATTGAAATAAACGACTCATAACCACAAACTAAATAATATTCTCGTTTTATGAATTCTTTGGTTTTATGGCATATTAACCATTGTAGGTTATTTAATGCCAAATCCATTTTTATACAAATTATCAGTTCTATTTAAAACAATTCAGTTAGAGCATCAGTACACAGTTTAATTGTCAAAAATATTTCTAACTCAAGCTATTAAGCTTGGTCAAAAAATTCTATTTCAAACAATTCAGTTTTGCGTAAGTACGCAGTTTAAATGTCAAAACAATTCTATTTCAAGCCATTCAGTTTAGAATAAGTACGCATTTTAGCTCTATTTGACTCATAAATAGGAACCTATCAGGTGCTACTGCTCCAAACCAGAGCTGACCAGGGAGCGATGGCAATGAACGGGTACTCAGGATTCACTATCAGATTGTTTCGTGTCATATCAAGGACACTCGTTGACGGGAGTCTTACCTCTCTGGAGAGGGGTAGTCAGTGTATTCTGTCGCTCCAGTTGACTTAGCCACCAGGATTCTGGTTGTTGGGTAGGTCTTACCCTTCAAATATTTAACTTTACTTGATTGATTTCCGTCTAGGTCAAAAATAATAAGAATGATAACAGCGGCGTGCAGCAGTAAACCACTGCTTGTGGTTTACTGCTTAATCAGCATAATCAGGTATTTTTCGTGCGGTCCACTAAACAGGCGAGTACAGCACGAGGCCTTTTAAAAGGTTGGTCTGGGAACACGCCCGGTGGCTCCAAAAGTTCCTCGGGTCCCGTTGGCATTCCCCTAAAAAAGAGGGTCTCAGGCGCCAGTTGATAAACCCTCCGAGGAGACTTAGAGCATGGAGGGACGATTCCCAAAGACTCAAGGATAGTCGGCCACGTGACGTGAATGCTGGGCTTCCCCGGCACCCATGTCAGGCAAGCCTCTGTCGTGTAACCGCCAACTCAATCAGCAGATAAACCTCCCTCACAATAGATATACCCATTAATGTTCATAGGTACGGTACATAGCAAACTAAAACTTATGAATCCTTTAAGATGAGAGAACCGGTTTTTGGTTAGTCGTTGATTGATTCACGATTGATTTTAACGGCATGTCAACTCATCTAAGATTATGCTATGCCTAGAAGTTTTTTGTTCAGTTGTTTCGTAAAGGGTTTTTCCACACGATCATATCAACTATGAATAATTTTCAGACAGATTTTTTGACACATTGATAGAAATCTAAAGCTTCGGGTCAGAGGTGGCAGAGGACTAATGTCAATAAAGGGCTATGCCAAACTCCCCAGAGCTCCAAGACTTAGGACGCACCATCTATATTTACCAACCCCTCCGCCCGGGCAGGATATGACACAAGGTCAGTTTTTTAGCGGAATTTATCAGGTTTGAATTCAGAGTTTTCCTTCTCCTAGACTAGTTGCCTCACCAAGGCTGAAGAACCTAGTCTGCCCTACTATTTAACCATAGCTGGAGGAATAACTGGATTAATTCCTTTCCCAAGGGTATTAGTGCTATGTGAAATGCAATTAGCCTGCTGCAGGATTTTAACACGTGTCGCCGTGTTAAAATAACCCACGAAGGTTGATATGTCATTAAACAAAGAAACCTTAAATAGCACTACTACTGTTTTTCTACAAGGATGGCTTCGGTGTTAAAAATAACCTACGAAATTTGATGTGCCATTTCCTACGAAGATAACCATTACACCACGGGCATCTCCAATAACTTAAGACGCACCATCAGATTCAGTTTATTATCATACTCAGAACATCTTTTTTTTTCAGCGGGGGAAGTCTAGCTCTTCTGCCGGGGGCACTGTCTGTGTAAACAAAACCCTGCCGACATGGTGGCAATTGTGTTTGCCGCGAAAGCTAACCTTTTCTAGTTTTAATAACTAATGGTTTCGAAAAAATAAAGTTAAAATCCATGACTCAGAGGGATCCTGTGCGTTTACTCGCTGACCGGTGACTCTGACTAGCGACTGAACTATTGTTGGATTTTAAAAAATACTACGTGAGCAGAAAACGAATTGGTCGTGTCATTCGAAGATATATCCGACGTAGTACCTGTTAGGGTCCTATCTATTGGTTAAATTGAATTATTAATGTTATAGTAATTTAGTAAGTTTTTTTATTAGATGTGGCACAAGGCTGTATGATTGGAGCACCCAGTGAGGCTGGAACTCACTCAAAAATGTTTGCTAGTCTAGCTAGCTAACCATTACACCACCCGAAGCACCGAAACTACTTTTTTGAAATTTTAAAAACATTTCTGTGGTATCAAAATAATTTTCTCAATATCAGGTTCAGTTTATTATCATAGTAAGACTCCCCCCCATTTTTTTCAGCGGGGAAGTCTAGCCCTTCTGCAGGGGGTGCAGTCAGTGCATACAAAACCCTGCCTTAGAGGGTGGCAATTGTGTTTGCCGCGAAAGCTCACTTTTTCTAGTTTTGATAACTTTAATGGTTTCAAAAAAATAAAGTTAAAACCCACGACTCAAAGGGATGCTGTAACACAAATCTTACTGTACTGTTTTATATATATATATATATATATATATATATATATATATATATATATATATATGAAGAAAAATTGATTACAAGGTAATCCACGTAGAAAGAGAGATTCATTGAAAAGCAGAGCCGACACTAAAGTGTTTCGGTTCTAATGAACCATCATCAGGACTATGAAGATGATATTAGTGATGTTAAATCAACGATGTATGTTTCATCATCATCATCATCATCATATCGCGTTGGTAGCAAAGATATCCCTGACCCTCTCTCGCCACTCCTCCCTATCGTTCATCGCCCTAGGTAGGTCTTCAGGACAACATCCCGTATCCTCACATAGCTGCTGAATGTATGTTCGTGCTGGTCGTCCTGCTTTTGCACGACCATGAGTGGGGGTCCATAAGAGTACATCTCTTATGAGTTCGTCCCCGCTTCTCCAGCAGTGTCCTGCATGTCTGGTTCGTCTAACTTGAATAGTTTTCGTGATAGGGGGCAGGTGGCCGTACAGTTGGTGTCTTGTGGGGTGTTGCCGCCAGGACTTGTTCAAGATTGCACGCAGCATTCTTGTGTAATTGCCGTCTAGCTTCTTCTCCAGCCGTTTTGTTAGCGTCCATGTAGTGCACCCATATAGCAGTCTAGATGTAACCACTGATTTCAATATAATCGATAGCCTATTGATAGCTGTCCATGCTTTCGTTAACCTGGATTCGATGTCCTTTTCGGATGATTCGACGCTGCTTCCTAGGTAAGTGAATTTGTCTACTAGTTTAAGAGGGGTTCCTTCTAGAGTGGAGATGTCCCCCGTTTGATTATAGCAAATATATTCCGTTTTGTGTGCATTAACATAGAGGCCTATGCTCGCTGATGCTCGTTCCAAACTATGCAGAAGTGTTTCGGCTTGGTCAGGTGTATTTGCCAGTATCGCTATGTCATCGGCGTGGTCGGCGTCGGTAATTGTTGTTGCGGGGTACCTTCTGCTCCTTTTCTTCGTTAGCTCAAAGCCATTCTCTCTGATTTTGTCAATCGATGTTCTAAGTACGTAGTCTAGACAAATGATAAAGACGTACGGAGCCAGCGTGTCCCCTTGTAGTACTCCTGCTACAATGTCGAAGTATTCTGTGTCTCCATCTGGTGATCGTACTTTTACTTTAGTGTTTCTATAGAGAATCGTTATTGCCGCTACGGTTTCTTTAGGTATGCCGTACGCTAGTAGGATTTGTTCCGTCTTTCCTCTGTGAATGGAATCGAAAGCCTTGGTAAAGTCAACAAATATTAATGTCGCTTGTAGGTTTTTTGCCCGTACATATTCAAGGATTCTACGGATACAAAAACCACGGGAAATTTTTATATAACAAGAAAAAGTTGGCAGTTTAATTAGTAAATCAGCGTTTGTTGTTTTGAATTACGTCATTTGACTTATTAGGAATACTATATAGAATTTATGTTCAGTTTCTTTTTCGAGAAAGATTTCGTGTCAAAAGGAAGAAAAAAAAACAAAAAGAAAAAGAAAGCATAAAATTAAATATCAGGAATATATTAACTAAAGATGGAATATATTGTAGTTATTTAAAATGGAATTGCTCGAGTAAGGAGAAATATTATAAAAGTCAGGATGAGTATTTAGGGAATTAAAGAGTGAAAATAGCAGCGATTTCAAAAAAATGTGTAGAAATAATGCATTGTTTAAGTTACCAACTCTTACGTCTCTTTTGTGTTCTCTCAAGCGAACGTGAAGGTTCCGTGATGTTTCACTCATATATTTAAGTTTCCAATTCTTACAAGGGATACAATAAACACGGGCGTCTGAAAATATGTTTCGTTGTGGGTTTGAGTGTATTAATTCGCGGATCGTTTTAGAGGGTAAAGAGGTAGTTTTGATATTGAGTTTATTTTAGTTGTTTATTATTCTCTGAGAGGAAGAATTGTTTGGCAAAATTATGAATCTTTGGAGGGGGGTATAGTTTTATCAGATTGTGAGTAGGCATTAGTTCGAGGTTGGTTCTTATGGTGGATTTTGAGGGCTTTAGATTTAGCAAAGTGTAATAAGGATTTGGAGTATAGAAGATTAAGGAAGGAGTTTTCAATTTGGATGAGATCATCATTTATATATATAAATATATATATATAAGAACACACAGACGTACAACATATATATATATATATATATATATATATATATATACATATATATATATATATATAAGTGTGTGTGTGTGTTTGTGTGTGTATGTATGTGTATATGGCCATACATAGTTAGTGGAAATTTGAATCAAAATGTTCACTATAAATATATATACAGAAGCTTATTTGATTCGTTATTTTTATAGCATTATAAAGCCTCCAGAGTTATTCTAGCCTAGCAGTTAGAGAATCGCTTTCATTGTGAATTCATATTGCGACGCTAGAGAAGTCAGAAAACAGTCGCAGAAATCTTATTAACAAGAGGAAAAAGAAAATGATTTGGATTTAAGAGGAACAGAGAAATTCCTTACAAATATGTAAAACCGTAATGGTTTTTTGAAATGTAGTGTAATATAAAAATTAGGTTATTTTGATGAGAAAGGAATATACGAAAACAAATTGTTATGGGAATTTGACGAAAGTAAATACATTGTTATTGTTTATTTTGAGATCGGTTAATTGTCTTGACACATCATGTTTATCCAAAGCGACCATTTTCTAATTTTAGGACAAAGCGTCAATATGGAATTCATATTTTTCTAAACAATTCCAATTTAGCTGGAAATTGAGATTTTCTTTGGTTCCACCCCATCCTTAACCTCAGTTGAGAATAATCGTAAAATGACAGGTTTGTTTCACATAGTATAACATCGCAGCAGCACGTTAGTCGGTAGACAGTTTCCCACGAATTTCTGAGTTTTTGACCTCGAACCAGACTGTCATAAGTAGAAAAATTTAAGAAAGCCAACCATAATACAACGCCGTGAGAAAGCAAACATAACTGCTATTTTTAAGATTGACTTATACCAAACTGCATTAAATACAGGAAGCGAGAAATAAGAAAGACTATACATTATACGCAGAATTTACGGACAGCTAATAGGTGAACCGGTCTCTGACCCCCACATGTTATATTTTTGAAAGATTTTTTTATACATTAAATATTGTTATTTTTGCAAGCCGCGTTCTGTTCTTTTTTTCGTGGCGTCGACTTTTATTTCAATTTTTTTTTTACTTTCTTAATTGTGCGGTCTCATTCGTTTATTTGCTGACTGGTGACTCTGACTAGCGATTGAACTGTTTGATCTAAAAAAATACTACGTGGACAGATAACGAATCGTCGTGTCATCGGAAGATATATCTGACTCGCGGGACGCTCAGTGGATTGGAAGCGAAATCTCCCCCACCTCTGCATTTGGCGAGGACAGCTATAACGACACACAAAAAAATCAACGGTTCAATCGAATATAAATAATATTTACACAGATATATTCAACCCATTGATAGGACATTAAGAAATGCTACCTCTCCGGATCAGAGGAGACCTGAGATTAATGGCAATGAAGAGGTACACCATACTTCCCACATAACTATTAGATTAAGTGCATTGACAAGGAATTAGCATAAACTAAGAAATATAATACTTGTTATGCAAAACTAACTTACGAAACTCTTTCTCGTTTTCTATGCTCCTCTTTCTTTCTTTCTTTTATTCTCTATCACTCAAGATAGATTGATAGATAGATAGAAGTTCTGATGGGATTGGGATTATGTATGGAATTCTATTCAAAGAATTGTTTGGACAGTTGAGGTCTATATTATTTTTCTTCTATTATTTTGGTGGCGGGGAATCACAAGACATTTTGACCGGTGCATCTTTTGACCTTCCTCAAATGTCATCTATACTTTCGTAAAGAAAGATACAAGGATCATTGAATAAGTTTCCAGACTTTTTTCGTATGGGCACTTTTATTATTAGTACACACATGAAACTCTAGTCCCCTTCAGAGTAATCTCCTCTGGCTGCAATTCACTTGTTGTACCGTTCCAATAACTTCTAAAAGGCCCCATGGAAGTCCTCTTGTGTGAGCGTGTCAATGACCTTCATCACAGCTGCTTTCATCTCCTCAATTGTCTCAAATCGACAGCCTCTAAATTTTTCCTTGAGCTTTAAGATTTAAGCAAAAGTCACAGGGAGCAAGGTCAGGACTATAGGGAGGGTGTGGAACTGTCTTGATGCCCATCTTGGTCAATTAGTCCGTGACAAGGATGGAGTTGTGGACTGGTGTATTGTCCTGGTGGAAATGCCACTGACCCGATTTGAAGAGTACTAGCCTATTCCGACGGAATCTCTTCCTGAACTCCCTTAAAACCTCAACATAGTAACCCTAACCCTAACCCTTTGGCCAATGAACTCTGGTGTATTGACTTCCTTACTCCTTCCGCACCTCTCATCATCCCTCACAGACTCCCTGCCTTCCTTGAATCTCTTATGCCACTCAAAAACTGATGCTAGATTCATGCAAGATGCTGCAAAAGCAGTATGAACCATTCCATACGTTTCTGTGGTATTTTTTCCAAATTCGAAATAGAATTTTATTGCATATCGTTCTTCTAAAGTGTCCCCACGTGTAGATTTCATATTTGAAATTCACCAGCTGTGACAATTAGGCTTTAGGTGGGTGTATTCCAATTTCTTCTGAAGCTGTTCATTTGAAGCTGAAATCATAAAAATTGGTCAGTCATCTCATAAGATGAATAGCAATAACATAGTGAATTTTCAAGTGTCTACGACAATTTTAAATGCCTATACAAAAAAGTCTGGAAACTTATTGAATGCACCACGTAAATTTGCTGGTTTTTGTTTCTTCAGAACTGTTATTGCACCTACCTACATCGTAATGGACTGTTTCTCCTCAATATATACCGACTCTACTTGACATTCGGGGAGACAGCCTCCAAGCAGAATGGAGCTTATGCACTACTCTCTGGGAGGCGCTGGGTTGGGACGCACTTCGGTCAGTCGCGTTTTGTCGAGGCGCAGATCTGGTCGGATGTGTTCTGGCTCAGCTGGTGGTCGGTTGAGGGGCGCCTTGACCAGCATCTTCAAGCGTCAAGGGGCTGTCAACCCAGGCTCTAACCTTACTTAGGGGGCTAGGTTTATCGCCTGGCACCTGAGACGTCCCTTTCTAGGGGAACACCGACGGGGCCCGAGGCATTTTTAGAGCCACCAGGCGTGTCTGGGCTACGGCCCTGCACCTGGGCCCACCTAAAAAAAGCTTTGTGCTATACCCGTCCGATTGGTGGGACGTACGAGAAATACAACAACCTCCAAGCACAGTGGATCGTATGCACTACTCTTTGGGCGGCACTGGGCTGCAACACATATTGGTCGGCTGCGTTTTGTCGAGGTGCGGATCTGGTCGGGTGTGTCCTGGTTCCTGTGGCAGTCGGTCGAGGTGCACATTGAATGGCATCCTCGAGCCTCTGGAAGCCGTCACCCCAGGTTCTAACTCTCCTTGGAGAGGCCCTGTGCCTGGAACCACCAAAAAAAGGCCTAGTGCCTATTCGTCCGGTTGGTGGGGCCTGCGACAAATACTGATAACCTCCAAGCTGCCGGACAGTACCGGAAGGACATTCCTAACTGTTGAATAACACCTGTATTCTGAATTTTTTTTTTTTTTTTTTGTTATTGTAATATATTTGTTTTAACCTACTTCTCTTGTCTGTGTGTTTTGACCCCTAAATACCACACCAAGAACACAAAGCCAAAATGTTATCAAACAATTTTTTACGTAATTCTAAACACACAGAAAAAATAGATTTACAAAATATCTTTTTAGTCATCTTAAGTAGACAGATGAAAACAATTTTCTCAATTTTCTAGATAGATTATAATTAATAGTAATCGAATTTAGATTTTATGGTGGTTCAGAAAGTCTAAACATAGTATAGCATTAACGATTACAGGAAACTGTTTTTTTTCTCTCTCAAAAGTCAGTTGCCCAATCGGCCGGGGCTGTAGAGCCCCTCTCCGACAAATGTCCTGGATATGACATTAAGCAATTTGATTCCAGTTATGCTGGAGCTTTGGGGAATGCAGAGTATCCTTTTATTGCCATCGTTTCCAGGGCCACTCTGGTGCGGAGTGGTAGCACCTGGTTGGGTCCTATCTATGGATTAAAGAAAAGTAAAATTATGCTAAACTGAATTGCTTGAAATAGAACAGTTTTGACATTTAAACTGCATCCTTATGCTAAACTAAATGGTTTGATATTATCTGTTTTTTATGATAAACTGAATTGTTTGAAATAGACTTGTTTTTGGCATTGAAACTGTACTTACGCTAAACTGAATTGTTTGAAATAGAACTGTTTTGACATTTAACGGTACGTAAACTAAAACTATAATTATACTAAACTGAATTGTTTGAAAGAAAACTGAATAACTTGAAATAGAAATGTTTTTGATGATGAAACAGTGTACTTATACTTAAATTCATTGTTTGAAACAGAAGTGTTTATTTGTATAAAAATGAATTTGGTATTAAATAACCTACAAAGGTTGATGTGGTGTAAAACCCAAACAAACTCAAAAATCAAAACACATTTTGTCTTCATTAGTATTTGTAAACTCAACTGATATCACTGGGAAACTTATCTAATTTGGTCATTGACTTTATTATATTTGCCGCGTTTCCTGGTGATGTAACGTGAATGGAGAAATTGATTCTAGTTTTATTCATGATCGGGTCACGCTTGATAACCGTCTCGACAAAGTCCTTAACTGAAAATGACAGCAGTAACGTCATCACTTCCGACACTGATTGATTCGTTTCTTGTCGTTTGGCAGTAGAAACAACTCGAACATCAAGACTTCTGTCCTTCATTCCGGGTCGAAAGCAACCCAAAACAAGTTTCAGGATGACTTGATTAACTCTTTGTCGTCCTAGTCGCGTTCAGGTAATTAACTGCTAAATAAACCGTGACGAAGTAACCAGGGAACCCAAACTTGAAACATTATTGTTTGTTGTTAGAGACCATCTATAGAGGACAAACACTTTCCAATCAGTAATATTAAACATACGCATATTATTAGTTGTTAAAGAACGAACTCCACATGGAGCTTTTTGGCAATCGAGAGGGGAGAAATAAACGCTTTCCAATCATTAACATTGAACATACACATATTATTAATTGTTAGAGACCAAAATCCACAGTGAACTGTTTGGCACTCTAGAGAGGAGAAATAAATACTTTCCAATCATTAACATTGAACATACACATATTATTAATTGTTAGAGACCAAAATCCACATCGAGCTGTTTGGCACTCTAGAGAGGAGAAATAAATACTTTCCAATCATTAACATTGAACATACGCATATTATTAGTTGTTAGAGACCAAACTCCACATCGAGCTGTTTGGCACTCTAGAGAGGAGAAATAAATACTTTCCAATCATTAACATTGAACATACGCATATTATTAGTTGTTAGAGACCAAACTCCACATCGAGCTGTTTGGCACTCTAGAGAGGAGAAATAAATACTTTCCAATCATTAACATTGAACATACGCATATTATTAGTTGTTAGAGACCAAACTCCACATCGAGCTGTTTGGCACTCTAGAGAGGAGAAATAAATACTTTCCAATCATTAACATTGAACATACGCATATTATTAGTTGTTAGAGACCAAACTCCACATCGAGCTGTTTGGCAATCGAGAAAGGAGAAATAACACTTTTCAAACATTAACATTAAAAATTCGCATATAATTAGTTTTTAGAGACCAAACTCCACATTGAGCTTTTTGGCACTTTAGAGGGGAGAAATAAGCACTTTCCAATCATTAACATTGAACATACGCATATTATTAGTCATTAGAGACCAAAGTCCACATCGAGCTGTTTGGCAATCTAGAGAGGTGAAATAAACACTTTCCAATCATTAACATTTAACATGCGCACATTTACACACAGCTAAAGGAGTAGAAAGAATATGTACCGTTAAACGTCAGAGAATTTTCTCTTAATAAGACAGAACTGAAATAATTTTAACTGACATTTTCCTTCATCTTTTAAACAATTGCATAGTTTAATGTGATTAGATTATTCATCATATAAAAATCTGATGTCTTTCATAAAATCAAACGAGAACTCTGCCTAGTAGTCAGAACAAATGCATGGTAGTACAATTTAGATTTATCGAAGTGCTTGAAGAAAAAGCTACATGTGAATAACACAAGGTTGCTGCGTCTGGTTGAAAACACAATGAGTAGCAGCACCCCACAAAACATCAGCTGTATAGCCACTTCTTATCTCACAATTAAGACATGCTGTACACAGCTTGTGAAGTAAGGACGAACACTTGGTGTAATGGTTGTCGTCGCAGGAATTGGACACGGCGAATTGGACACGGCATTTCACATAGCACTAATACCCTCGGGAAAGGTATGAATCCAATTATTCTCCCTCCAGCTATGGGTAGATAGTAGGACAGACTAGGTTCTTCAGCCTTGGTGAGGCAACTAGTCTAGGAGAAGGAAAACTCCGAATTCAAACCTGTTAAATTCCGCTTAAAAAAATTGACCTTGTGTCATATCCTGCCCGAGCGGAGGGGTTGGGGAAAAAAGTGGAGGTGCCTGTGGTGTAATTGTTATCGTCGAAGGAAATGAACACGGCGATACGAGTTCGAATCCTGGACGAGACAGATTGCATTTCACATAGCACTAATACCCTTGGGAAAGGTATGAATCCAATTATTCTCCCTCCAGATATGGGTCAATAGTAGGGCAGGCTAGGTTCTTCAGCCTTGGTGAGGCAACTAGTCTAGGAGAAGGAAAACTCTGAATTCAAACCTGTTAAACTTCGCTTAAAATTGACCTTGTGTCATATCCTGCCCGAGCAGAGGGGTTGGGTAAATATGGTAAGGACTAACACATAAACGATGTTCTTCCCTGAATAACTAGACATGGAGCTATCAGTGTTCGCTTCCCAAAAAACCCTTTCTTTCATCAGTTCTATTGCATTTAGAAGACTTAACAAGCTTGATGGTTCATAGGACAGATGATGGAGACAGTCAAAAGGAATCCGTGCTGTAGGCACATCATTATGATAATGACGACGATGATGATTGATAAATGGTTTGGGTATTTTCATCTAGTTTATTGTCCATGCGTTTCATTAGTGTCCCGTAGGTGCATCCATATAGTAATTGTGACACAACTAAAACTTGGATGAAATCTCGTTTTTTATCAGAATGATCTGATTTTCATATGACGGATAGCCTGTAAATAGCTGTTAAAAGCAACGTCAACATATGTAGAGCGAAGACATAATATCGCAGATATATTTATCATTATTACGAATTATAATCTTCTGGAATGATGGCCATTTCCTATATCTTACAGGATAAGAAATCAAGAAATAACACATACTATAGGGGAAACAGAATTTATCTTATTTAGGATTATCTTGGCCAGAGAAGCAAAGTTTAAAGAGAATTAGGACTTTTTTCTATACTTAATAAGATAACTAATCAAGAAATAACACATACAATCCAGGGTTTGGGTTTGGTTTTATGGCATATCAACCTTTGTAGGTTATTTAACGCCAAATTAATTTTTATGCAAATAGTCAGTTCTATTTCAAACAATTCAGTTTAGCATGAGTAAACTGTTTAATTATCAAAAACATTTCTATTTCGAGCTATTCAGTTCAGTCAAACAGTTCTATTCAGCTTATACACTTTTGTATAAGTACAGATTTTGTTTACACACAGTTAAATGTCAAAACGATTTTTTATTAAACAAATCAGTTTAGCGTAAGTACAGTTTCAATGTCAAAAACAGTTCCATTTCAAACAATTCAGTTTAGCATAAGCATGCAGTTTAAATGTAAGTACACTATTTAATCGTCAAAAAAAATTCTATTCCAGGCTATTCAGTTTAGTCAAACAGTTCTAATTCAAACAATTCAGTTTAGTATAAGTATGTAGTTAGTTCTATTTAACCCATAGATAAGGCCCTATCAGGAGCAACCATTCCGGGGCAGAGTGAACCTGGGAGCGATGGCAACGAAGAGGTACTCCGCATTCCACTAAGCTGCAGCATTACTGGAACCACACCATCAGATTGTTTAGTGTCATATACATGACACACTTTGGGTGTGGGGGTCTTACCTCTCTGCAGAGGTGCAGTCGGTATATTCTAAAGCACCAGTCGACTGGGCAATACGATCCAAAAACAAAATGTTTCTTAAATAATATTATCTAGGCCACAAAAGCAAAGTTGGAAAGGAATAATGACCTTTTTCTATCCTTTACAAGATAAGGAATCAAGAAATAACATATATTATCCAGCAACAAAATTTATCTTACATAGTATTATCCAGGCAACAAAAGCGAAATTTGAAAGGAATAAGGACATTTTTCTGTACTTTACAAGGAATCAAGAAATAAAACATACTATTTAGGAACAAAATTTATCTTTTATAGTGTTATCCAGGTGACAAAAGCAAAATTGGAAGGGAATAATGAATATTTTCTATCTTTTGACAATATAAGCAATTAAAAAAGAATACATTTTCCTGGACCAGAATTCAGTTTATAGTGTTATTAAACAGGAACAGCAACTTGAAACCATCTAACCCCACCCCATAACAAAAGACAAAAAAATGACACCAGCATTAAATAACCTAACAATTACAGGAATACTCGATACCATATAATCGTTGTTATTACTAAGAAGTCCACTCTGAACCAACTGTTAACGCCCCCTCTATAAGTCAAAAGGGTATTTGAAAATTATGAGTATCAGATAAGAATACATGGGGTTATAATGACTTTTAAGTGACTGTTATCAGTTACTTGAACCTGTATTGCTTGTAGAAGAAGACTGACGTCGGCATTAAATAATCCGGCAAGAGTTAACATGCCAGAAAACCACTCAAACAATAAATTTAAAATTCGGCCAATAAAACAACAACAAAAAATTCACTGTGATAGCATTAGTCATTCTTCTGCACATCAATCCATCTTAAGGTTAAGGAATTGCGTTCATTGTAAGTTCATATTTTCATTTTTTGTTTGGTTGTTTGTCTAGAGATTTTTTTTCACACGGCCTTCTCAAATACGAATAATTTTTAAACAGAACTATTTGACACATAGAATACAACCTAAACTTATACCACCATCTGGGTCAGTAATGGCAATGAAAAAGTATTCATATTCCCTGCATCTCAAGAACTGAAGCCTTCTCATCAAATGTTGTTTAGTGTCATACCCAGAACACTCTTTTCTTTGAGGAGCCTCTTATCGTTCATTTGGGGTACGTTCAGCCAATTCTAAGCCTATGTATGTAAATAGTGCCAATGCTGCAGCTCTTAAGTCAAAAGCGGGGTATTATTTCAGTGTATTTAAGATACACTCGTTATTCACAATAAACTTAGTTCCAGTGTTGAATAGAGAAAAGAATATTTCTTTGACAGGCTGCGTAAGTTACTTAGATATCAAAACAAGACGTGCTACTCCGTCTTAAAGTAAACAAAACACGGGGAAAATGCCAGGTGAATTGCGCGCGAGTGGCATGCCGTAAGAAAGTGTGACCGCAAAGATTGCGTGGGCGTTCGGAAAATTATTTAATGACTGAAGATTTTCGATCTGGGGGAGAATGAAGGAGCCGATAAAAGTGTGACTAAACATCACGGCTCTCTGGGCCTGACGGCCAGAGAGTGGCCTGCGCTGTACGAAACTCGATTAAATGAGGAAGCTAAGGATAATGTAGTGAAGTGCGAAGAAAGTAGAACTGAAAATAGAAGTGAAAGTAGAAATGAAAGTAGAAAAAATGTGAAGAGACAGGCTCACTAAAGTCAAAAACAGGAATGATATCACAGAAAAGAAGAGGTGCATTGCGTAGGCCCTGAAGTTAAACAACATATAGAAGCTGAGATGATTAGAAGTTTTCAGTGGCTCTGTACTAGTCTCACGACAAAAGAACGAAGAATAAGCCATTCACTGAATATTCTGTATCTCCCTCTGTGTGTATATCTTAGCCGTTCCCAACTCTCTCTTTCATTCAACTATTTCGTACATTTCGTAATAAAGAAAAAAAAAAGAAAAGAAGTAAATTATATTCCCTGTTCACAACACCAATACAAAAGAAATTCGTAAAAACTTGGATTACTTGACTTGCTAACCTTCCCGTCAAATTGCTCAAACGAAAGTGTCGACAAAGATGTCATCGCCACCAATTTTTTAAACTGAATGTTTCCTTTCATCTCACGTAACAGCTGTTGCAGATCAGCATCTCCTTTCCTGCTCTTCGTCCCAGCAGCATGGACTTGAATGCACCAACTCCATACTCTGCACTAGGGGCAATCCCCAACCAAAAATAGCGTGTGTTGAGTAGGATGTTCAACTTCAATTTTGCTCCAATTTTGAATCTCAAAAGAATGATAGTGTACCACTTTGAAGTTTAGAGGAATGGTAGTACACCACTTTGAAGTTTAGAGGAAAGGTAGTTCATCACTTTTGTGGACATGCCCGTGGTGTAATGGTTATCGTCATTGGATATAGACTCGGTGACACGAGTTCAAATCCTGGACGAGGCTGACTGCATTTCTCATAGCACTAATACCCTTGGGAAAGGTATGAATCCAATTATTCTCCCTCCAGTTATGAGTCAATAGTAGGACAGACAAGGTTCTTCAGCCTTGGTTAGGCAACTAGTCTAGGAGAAGTAAAACTCTGAATTCAAACCTGTTAAACTCCGCTTAAAAACTGACCTTGTGTCATATCCTGCCCGAGCGGAGAGGTTGGGTAAATATGGGTCGTACATCACTTTGAAGTTTAGAGGAACGGTAGTAGACCACTTTGTTATAGTAAAAAAATTTGACGTGCACTAATTCAACTTCACTGCTATTTTTTATTTTTCGAAAAAAAAAATCAATCATTTTAGATTTCATAAGTGAGAGGTTCAATCTCTCATTTTAACTCTATGTAGAATGATCTTTCCTTTCCGGAACAGTTAAAGTTTAAAAACCCAAATAACCAGAGAAAGGTAGAATTATTCATGTATCTTTTTATTGCGAGTTTGGGGTGGCTTTTGCTACTTATTTTGATACTTATGTGATCATTTGATATTGGATAAGAATGTGAAAATGAACCCATTCATAAAATGAAAAAAAAAAAAATTTAAATGGTAAAACTAATTCCTGTACGTTCAAGTGTCTAATTTGTTCAAATCACAATAAATAAATAAATATTGGAAATTTTTTTCTCGGTTAACTCTCCCCGAGTGTATGTGTGAAATAATAGTGTTATCATTAATTACAGGTCGACTCTGACTGGGAGTGTTAGTATTTGTCAGAATTCTATCTGTAAGTCTAACATTTCTGTTCGAAAATTAGCAGTATTAGTATCAAAACTTCACTACCCCTGATGACGAGCGAAAGTTTGGTCGAAAGCGCTTGGGCAGAAGAATTCCTTTACCATCTAGGTGCCGACATAGGAAAAATAATGAGAGAACACGAAAAAATAAGATTAGATATAATAAACAGTGTTCTATCATCTTTAACAAAAGTAGCTTGAATAATAACTTGTTGCCTAAATATACACTCTTTGAAATATATATATATATATATATATATATATATATATATATATGAAAAGTTAATAAATATACAGTAGCGTCCAAAACTAAGGGACAAAATTTTTCTTTTTCTATCCTTTGCAAATGATTCAAATTTTAGCATGTTATTATGGAGATAACAACTACCAGTTGTCAAAATTTCAGCTTTTCACAGTTGTTATTTCTAACAAATATTAGGTTTTAAAATTGTGTCCCTTAGTTTTGGACGCTACTATATGTATTATACTATCACATATATATATATATATATATATATATATATTATACTATCGTGTATATATATATATTATACTATCACACACACATATATATATATATATATATATATATATGTGTGTGTGTGTGTGTGTGTGTGTGTGTGTATATATATATATTATACCATCACATATGAATAAGTGTTCATCAACAGAAAAATATATCTACATATGCGCGGGAAATGCTGGAACTGGTAACAAGAGAACAAGTATATTTGATGAAATAAAACAGGACTTCTACCAAGTGATAGCTGTGTCAATACTATTGCATAACTGCACCATCAGGACGTTAACGAGATGCTTGAAGATGAAAGATATCCAAGAATCACCGAGGGGTACTGTGTGCTATTTTGAATAATTCCTTCAACAGCAGCCTCACCATTGATACAGCAGCGGTACGGCCATTTACGTCTCATCTCATAAACAATTAGCACTGTTGGAGAAGCTGTGACAAACTCATATACGAAGTTCTGTGGGTTTCCACAATAACATCGCTGTGTCAGTCGACCAGAAAAGTCTTTCATACATTTTCTCCATTCGGGCACTGGGTATCGTCCAAGAGTGGTCAACTATAGGGACGGATGGCGATAGAATACTTACTGTTAATAAGACTTAATGATGATGAAAATTCATATAAATGTGTTAATTTTTTTAATGTTAAGAATTGTAAATCGTTGCCAAGTCGGCTGGGGCTGTAGAATACACTGACTGCACCTCTGCAGAAGAGTAAGATCCCCAGATGTATCCTGGAAATGACACTAAACAATCTGATGGTGAGGTTCCAGTGATGTTGGGGCTTTGGGAAATGCTGAGTACCCCATCATTGCCATTGCTCCCAGGTCCACTCTGACTCAGCATGGTAGCACCTGATAGGGTCCTATCTATCGGTTGAATAGAACTAACTGCATACTTATGCTAAACTGAATTGTTTGAATTAGAACTATTTGACTAAACTGTATAGCTTTAAATAGAAATGTTTTTGACAATTAAACCGTGATAACATTTAATCTGCGTGCTTATGCTAAACTGAATTGTTTGAAAAAGAAAATGTTTTTGACATTGAAAATGTACTTAAACTAAACTGATTTGTTTGATATAGAACTGTTTTGGCATTTTACTGTGTGCAAACAAAACCTGTTCTTATACTAAACTGAATTATCTAAATTAGAACTGTTTGACTAAAAAATAAACTATGTACTTAAATTTAGAATGCGTGCTTATGCTAGACAGAATTATTTTAAATGGCACTGTTTTTAGACATTGAAACTGTATTTTCACTAAACTGAATAGTTTCACATAGAACTGTTTTAACATCTAACTGTGTGTAAACAAAATCCGTACTTATGCTAAAATGAATTAGCTGAATAAGAACTGCTTGACTAAATTGAATACCTTTAAATAGAATTTTTTTTATCAATTAAACTAAACTTACATTTAAACTGCAAACTTACGATGAACTGAATTGTTTGAAATAGAACTATTTTATAAAAATGGATTTGGTGTTAAATAAACCTACAAAGGTTGATATCCCATAAAACTAAAGCAACCAACGAACCAATAGCAAAACGAAACCATAAAACCACTCGTAAAAATACATTGTCGTTAAATAACCAAACAAAGGTTGATATGCTGTAAAACTTACCGACCTACAATATGCATTTCAAGCAAACTAAGAAATACACAGAATTATTTTTCGATTGATTTAATTAAGTCGCTGTTGTTGTGATTACTTTGTTTGCTTTGGTTAGGTTGTTTAGTTGATTACTTTTATTTAAGGCCGAGGTAAATTTTTATGCTAGCAATTATTTGTGTGGTCTTATGCTAGTCACTGTACTTTATGTGTGGCCTGAGTTCCGTGATTATCACATGCGTTTCCGGTTATTTCGTTTATCCGCTTCCTCTGTGCCCACGTTGGGTTTGAAAGATCAAGATATGGGATATGACTCAATCTACCCGAAACTCCTAATTGTTTGGGTGGATAGTCGGAACAAGTTGCTTGTGTGTTGGCAACTCCAATACAAGAAAACTTATTCATTAACAATTAACAACTATTTATGAAACAAAATGGTGTAACAATATATATATATATATATATAGGTTAATTAAGGTTCTTAGTCCGCGCCTTGTGGTCGAATATCTCTTTTCACATGAACAAAAACAAAATTAAATGATCTAATGAATCTATCCAAATATATGACCTGTTTACCCCAAAAAGTGTGCAGGACCCAGGTCGGTATTTCATGATTTAAAATGGATCAGTGCACCGACAAAATCCCAAGTCGGCTTACTATTTGTTTTGACATTATGAAAGTTCTTGTCCTTCAATGAACTTTTCAATAGACTTTTGAATTTCTCCTAAAGTCAATCCATCTATTTTAAATCTTTATAAATAGAAAATTACATCTTCCTGAATAAAAAAAAATGCGTGCTCTCGATAAGATTTACCACCAATGAATACCTCATATTGTTGTATTTGATTGCAAGTAGCGAATGATAACAAATTGTAAACTTCAAGTTACTATTCTAGTACAAATAATTTACACACACTTACATAGTTTCAAGGTATTTCAATAAATTTATATGGTTTCAAGTAAATGAATATTATATTTCTTTGTTAACCGCATTTGTCAAGTAACTATTTTAGTACGAATATTTTGCACGTACTTACATGGTTTCAAGGTATTTCAATAAATTTATATGGTTTCAAGTAAATGAATATTATATTTCTTAGTTAACCGCATTTGTCAAGTAACTATTTTAGTACGAATAATTTACACACACTTACATGGTTTCAAGGTATTTCAATAAATTTATATGGTTTCAAGTAAATGAATATTATATTTCTTTGTTAACCGCAATTGTCAAGTATTTTAGTACGAATAATTTACACACAGTTACATGGTTTCAAGGTATTTCAATAAATTTATATGGTTTCAAGTAAATAAAAATTATATTTCTTTGTTAACCGCATTTGTCAAGTAACTATTTTAGTACGAATAATTTACACACACTTACATGTTTTCAAGGTATTTCAATAAATTTATATGGTTTCAAGTAAATGAATATTATATTTCTTTGTTAACCGCAATTGTCAAGTATTTTAGTACGAAAAATTTACACACACTTACATGTTTTCAAGGTATTTCAATAAATTTATATGGTTTCAAGTAAATGAATATTATATTTCTTTGTTAACCGCAATTGTCAAGTAAGTATTTTAGTACGAATAATTTACACACACTTACATGGTTTCAAGGTATTTCAATAAATTTATATGGTTTCAAGTAAATGAATATTATATTTCTTTGTTAACCGCAATTGTCAAGTAAGTATTTTAGTACGAATAATTTACACACACTTACATGGTTTCAAGGTATTTCAATAAATTTATATGGTTTCAAGTAAATAAAAATTATATTTCTTTGTTAACCGCATTTGTCAAGTAACTATTTTCGTACGAATAATTTACACACACTTACATGTTTTCAAGGTATTTCAATAAATTTATATGGTTTCAAGTAAATGAATATTATATTTCTTTGTTAACCGCAATTGTCAAGTATTTTAGTACGAAAAATTTACACACACTTACATGTTTTCAAGGTATTTCAATAAATTTATATGGTTTCAAGTAAATGAATATTATATTTCTTTGTTAACCGCAATTGTCAAGTAAGTATTTTAGTACGAATAATTTACACACACTTACATGGTTTCAAGGTATTTCAATAAATTTATATGGTTTCAAGTAAATGAATATTATATTTCTTTGTTAACCGCATTTGTCAAGTAACTATTTTAGTACGAATATTTTGCACGTACTTACATGGTTTCAAGGTATTTCAATAAATTTATATGGTTTCAAGTAAATGAATATTATATTTCTTTGTTAACTGCAATTGTCAAGTAAGTATTTTAGTACGAATAATTTACACACACTTACATGGATTCAAGGTATTTCAATAAATTTATATGGTTTCAAGTAAATGAATATTATATTTCTTTGTTAACCGCATTTGTCAAGTAACTATTTTAATGCGAATAATTTACACACACTCACATGGTTTCAAGGTATTTCAATAAATTTATATGGTTTCAAGTAAATGAATATTATATTTCTTTGTTAACTGCATTTGTCAAGTAACTATTTTAGTACGAATATTTTGCACGTACTTACATGGTTTCAAGGTATTTCAATAAATTTATATGGTTTCAAGTAAATGAATATTATATTTCTTTGTTAACCGCAATTGTCAAGTAACTATTTTAGTACGAATAATTTACACACACTTACATGGTTTCAAATATGTCAACGACTAAATACAGCTTTAAGTGACTAATAATAACATTCTTTTCTAAACGGATTTGGTTTAAAATGCCGGGTTTTATACAAATAATTTTAGGGGGTCTCCTTTTGGTGTAGTGGTTAAAGCGATGGACTGAGAAATCGTAGTAAGAGAGTTCGTACACTAATATGTTCACTTTCGGACAAATACCATTGGGAAAGGTATGAACCCCTTTAGCTATTGGTAAAATAGTACCACTTCTGTTCTTCTAGGAGAATAGCTTTGGCATTAAATAACCTACAAAGGTTGATATGCAACTAAACAAAGAAAAAAAAGAACAAATTATTTGCTCGGTTATATAGTTTCAAGTCTTCATATGTAATCCTAATAGTTTACAAGCAATAGATAGTTCCAAGTAATTAGTTTTATTTAATTATGATAATTTGTTTGCATCAAATTATATGGTTTGGTTTAGTTTAGTATTATGGCTAGCAACCATTGTAGGTTATTTAATACGAAATTTTCTTAATAATCATATATTAAATATATATAATTTTGTTAAGTCGGATTTTATGGCATATCAACCATTGCTGGTTATTTAATGACAAATCCTCTTTATACATATATATTATATATATATATTATTTGGTTTCATTGGGTTTAATGGCATATCAACCATTGTAGGTTATTTAATACCAAATCCCCTTCATACATATATAACAAATATATAGGATTAACTTTTGATTAGGTTTTATGGCATATCAATCATTGTAGGTTATTTAATGCTAGATCATCTATATATATATATATATATATATATATATATATATATATACAATAAATGTATAGGATTTGGTTTGGTAGGGTTTTATGGCATATCAACCATTGTAAGTTATTTAATAACAAATCCTCTTTATACATATGTATTAAATATATATGATTTAGTTTTATTCCCATATAATAGATATGATTTGTAAACATAAGTCAACAAAGTATCACTAACAATTCAATTAAACTTCAGTCATTTGTTTACACACAGTTAAAAGAGCGACAGTTCTATTTCTAACAATTTAGTTTAGCATCAGTCATTTTTTTCAGTCAGTTTGAATTTGAAAACACTTATATTTGACTCATAGATAGGACCTATCAGGTGCTACCACTTCGTGCCATAGTGAACCTGGGAGCAATGGCAATGAAGAGATACTCCGCATTCCCAAAGCTCCAGCATTACAGTCGTTTTTGTTGGGGTTCACCCCCTTCTGCCAACGTGCAGTCGGGGTATTCTGCAACTCCAACCGACTTGGCTGCCAGTTATATGGTTTCAAGAATACCCCATACTTTGACTCATGGTATCCTAACAAGAACTAACTCTGAGGTATAAAGTGGATCTGGAGGTAATAACAACGAGTGACTTCCCACATTGGAGTGCCACCACTGAACCAAGCTTAGTATCATATACAGCCTAGTCGTATATATATATATATATATATATATATCATCATCTTGTCGGGCCATCAGCACGAATATCCTTGGTCCTCTCTCTCCACACCTCCCGATCTTTCATCGATTCCGGCAGGTCCTCAGTGCTACATCCCGTATCCACACATAGCTGTATGTAGGTTTGAGCTGGTCGCTCGGCTTTTGCTCGGCCATGTGAAGGGGTCCATCGGAGTACATCTCTTATGAGCTCGTCCCTACTTCTCCAGCAGTGTCCTGCATGTCTAGTCCGTCTAACTTTGATAGTTTTCGTTCAGCTGCAGCTTTGTGGGTTGTTGCCTCCAGGACCTGTTCAATATTGCTTGCAGCATTCTTGTGTAGTTGCCGCCAAGCTTTTTCTCCATCCGTTTAGTGCATCCATATTGCAGTATCGACACGACCGCTGCTTGGAAGAAACTGCGTTTCATTTTATCGGTCAAGTCTGACTTCCTTCTGCCCGATAAGCTATTGATAGCTGTCCATACCTTTGATAGTCGCGTGTCGATGTCTTTTTCGGTTGATGAGACACTACTTCCTAGGTATGTGAACACACAAGTTTTGTTAAAGACGATGGAACACTATTATTATTAAATTTATTTTTTCAAGTTTCCTTGTTATTTTTCGTAAGTCAGGCTCAACATAGTAAAGATATTGCTCCATATCTTCAGCCCAAGCGCTAGTAGTCTTCAAATTGTCAATTCAAAACTTCACTATCCCTGATAATGACCAAAAGTTTGGTCGAAAGCGCTTGGGCTGAAGACATCGAACAATTCCTTTAAAATCTAGATCCTGAATATACACTCTCGAATACACACACACACACACACACACATGTATATATATATATATATATATATATATATATATATATATATATATATATATATATATATATACTATAGCATATGACTAAGTTCTCTCTAACTATTTTTCTTAAATAAAAAGAAATTTTTCTCCTAAACAAAAGATACCCGGGTTTTATTACTTTTAGTGGAAAAATTAAACGACCAAGAGAAATATTTTAGGTATTATTTATTATCCGACTTTAAAATATTGAAATTGCGTAAACAAAAAGTTTATTGCATAAATATATTTAAGGTTTACTTGCTTTTAGACAGCTACTTATTAATAATTTTGGTTAAAGATTTCCTCTGCTTTAGGGGCTTGTAATAAATAATGTATAATAATGTCCGTTTTGATTGAATAATTTTCCCCTAAAAATAAAATTCTGCTATGTTTGATTCGAAAGAATATTAAATTTGCATAATTCTTTTTTGAGGTGTAATGCAACTATTAGATGACAGAAAATACATATAAACAAATTTCACTACAATCCCTGATAAAAAAAATTGTTGTGGTCTTCAGATAAGACCGGTGGAAGAACAACTCAAACAACGGGTGAAAGGTAAACGTTATTGTATAAGCAGAAAAGGGAAGTCATACAAAGGAAGTACTAGCCGTGCTCGGCTTGCAGTCCGTCTGTCAAATGTCTCGTAAGGAACGAGAAGTAGTCTTCTTTTATTTCATTATAATTAATATAATGAAGGCACAAGGCCTTGAAGTTTTGGGGGGAGGGGAAGGAGCGGTCTTTGCTTTAAACTAAAATTTCTAAGGGGAACCTAGCTAGCCACATTCGCCGGCCCATTCAACAATACAATTCATAACCATTCATCCATCGCGATGCGCGCTGCTACCACCAAAATACCACATTTGCTCTTTGAAGAAAGACCTACTTAAAACCCCGAAAGTGATGTAGGATTTTATTTACAATTTTGTGATATTTTTACAATGAATTTGTATGGTGGGAAACGAGAAGTTGTCTTCTCCGAGCGAGCTAATCTCGGAGAATATGTTAGGTTGGATGAGTCCATCTTTGGGGTATGGTAGGTTATGTCCCCATAACAAAAATAGAGACTTTTTCATAAGTCCTATAAAAATAATCACAAAAGAAGATAAATGTTGGTCATGCATAATTAATTATCTCACTAGAACCCTTAAAAGTTCTGGACTTCATGAAACTCATAAATTTGGAACTCTTTTATGAGCAATTATTTCTTGGATTATAACTGCTCTCCATAACATCGCAAAATCTTTAACCAAAATGTTCTCCTTTCTTAAAGGTACGATTAGCAATTCTTACATCAAGAACTCTGGCGATTTATTCGATAAAATAAATTATGTAAGTTTTGGTGTAAAATCATTCCAATAAAAGAATGTATCAAACATTCTGAAATTCATACTAAGAAATCGAATATTACATTAATTAACAAAGTTTAAATTTGAATATTATGCTCGAAACATTGCTGTTTTTCAATCTAACAGCATTTTTTTTATAAACAAAAATTCGGTTTACTCATTGGTACACCTCTTAGAGCTTTTCTTTTACATCACTCCTCCTTTAATTTCTTGAAAAAGGTTCTTTTATATTTATAATACCCCAAGATTTCTATCATATCACATGTTGCATGGTGACAATCATATACATATACAACTATACACATATACACGCGGAAACAAAATCAATAATAATGACGAACGAACATACTTCTCTAGAAAAAGATACCTCTCACACTTTATTCGAAATGGTTGCAAAATGTTCTGCTGGGCCGCTCAATTGGGGTTCCTGAGGGACTATAGCCCTCTGCTGGGTGCTGGTTCTCTCTTGACATGTGTGCATCAAGGTACAGTATGGATGCATCTTTTATCCTCTCAAACACAACAGGACCCTCTGTAATTCCTTGAAGAATTTCAAAACCCAAAAAGGACCATACTCTGGTCCCAGATCCTGGTCACGGCACCAAAACGTATTATGGTGCATATATACATATACAACTATAAACATATACATGCGGAAACAAAATCAACAATAATGACGAACGAACACACTTCTCTAGAAAAATATACCTCTCACACTTTATTCGAAATGGTTGAGAAAGGGTTATGTGTGGGAAGTGAGTTGGAGAACAAACTGCAACATATTGACCCCCAGTTCCTTTTGCCTTTAGCAACACTTCTTACTGTTTCTGCTGGGCTGCTCAATCGGAGGTCCCGAGGGCCCATAACCCTATGCTATGCGCTGGTTCTCTCTACAGCATCTTTTCTCCAACTAACTGACTCCAAGTCACTAAACTTCCTGTCGCACCGGGTTATATCATTGTTTGCGTTCACCGGCTTCCTCTGAGTGTCGTATCTTCACCCAATTCAACCCGTCCACGGTCAAGGTTATATCTTGATGTCTTCGACCGGATGCACCTGTTTCTCGATTGACGGCTGGGCCGAAGGTCAATATATTACACAACAAACGAGAATTTAAAGTTATTCACAGATCCACAAATAAAAATGACCGATTACATACTCACTACATAACACCAAAATAAGAAGTTGAATAATCACAGGTTTTTAGATTTTTAAATGAGGAATTTGAATATATACAAAGTTCCTTCTCTCAACTTCAATATCCTAAATCTTTTATACAATCAAAGCTCATAAAATTTCAATGTTTTCCAAAAATTGCTAACAATAATTTATCCAATAAAAATTGATTACACAGATATATTATTTTGTCCAACAATTCAGCCACAAACATCATTGAAAAAACTCAAATAACCTTGGAATCAAAAGAGTCACTAACACTAAAAAAATGTTTAAGAATTCAAGCAAAAATAGGAATAAAAACACCCACATTAAAAGTGATACTAGCTTTTACTCTGTCCAATAGCTGAATTGTTAGAAAAATACCTGAGCGAAACAACCCGTAATCTTCAAAAACGAATTTGCGAACATAAAAGAGAGTTCATAAAAGGAAACGTAAATAATGAATTGGTAAGACATAATTTAGAAACTGATGACAGCTTTAATTTTAAAGATTCCAAAATGTTAATTTGAATCCATAATAAAGTTAGACTATGCTAAGTCATTTAGTTTAAATTCATATCAACATTTGATGACAATTTTAATACCAAATCCTGCTTATATATATATATATATATATATATATATGTGTATATAACTTTTAAGTGAATAGTTTGTAGGTAAGATTATTTTTTAACGAACAAGAGCCCCTTTGTTTGTACTCAGTTTAATGGTTTCAAGTATTGCTATGTAATATTAATAATGCATTTTAATATTAAACATTTGTTTGCACACAGGTAAATGAATTCAAGTACTGTTACGTAATACTAATATTTCTATCTGCCACTATTAAATGGTTTCAAGCATTGCTATGTAATATTAATAATGCAATCTAATATTAAACATTTGCTTGCACACAGTTGAAGAGATAAATAAAGTTCTACTGGACTCGAACACTCTACCCACTCCAGGTCAGATTGGATCTAGTAGTAATTGCAACGAAGTGATACTCCACATCGCCAAAAGCTTTTGGGCTGGAGCCTCACCATCAGATGCAGTTTTGTGCATTATCCGGGACACTCGTTGTAGGTGAAGGTATTAGTACTCATCAGACATGCAATCGACGTAGTCTACAGATGTAGCCGACTGGGCAGGTGTACATAATAAATAAGCCGGAAAATTGTTGAATTCAGTATCATTTCTCACTACAACACTATCAAACCAAGAATTGGCTTTTTTTTAAAACTTATATCCTTATTAAGTCAAATTAGTTATAAGAAGTTATTTAAATAGTTTGGTTTCATCGATTATATATGTATATAAGTAAGTAAATTTAGGGAACGTAGTCGAGGGAGACCCGAAGGCTGCCTTTTCAATAGCTACAATTCCGAGGAGTCGGGTGGGCGCACTCCATTCCCTAGATTGCTCAACTTTACCCTTGATACGTATCTTATAATGCTGAATATTTAACAAGGAGGTATCAAATACCATTTTAAAAAACTTTTGGGAATGATTTGACGTAAGATAGAACCCTGGTTCCTGAGGTCACTGGCGAACTCTCTACCCACTAGGCCAAGATAGATAGATAGGAACAGACTGAAAATGACAGAAGCAGATTTATATTGAGTGAAATAGACAGCCTAAAATTAATATATGAAATGACTGAAATTGTAAGATACTAAGAGAATGAGCAAAAAGTAAACATAAATTGATAGATAGAATGAAGTGATAAATATATTTTAAGGAAATATGTAAAGTTTAAACAATAAATTTCGAACACTAAACATATCGCACAATATAGGAACGGAACACCACAAGCAACAATACAATGTTTGAAACTTTCTCGTCAATTCGTTTCATTGAACAACTAAAAACTATTTTAAATGAAAGTCAGAAGATAGAACATTACTTATTCAAACACCCTGATGATGGTTTAATAAAAAAAAACAGATAAGTTTAACATTGGCGTATAATTCAACTATAAATATAATCATCTACTGAACTCCTTGTTTTTTACATATTTGTACATTTACATTTTCATATAAAGGGGTGGAAAAAATAATGGAAACACCTGTAATTTCAAGCAAATTCATTTTGATATGTTTTAGGTTTGGTTTGGTTTGTTGGGTTTTATGGCATATCAACCTTTGCAGGTTATTTAATGCCAAATCCCTTTTTATGTAAATAATCTGTTCTATTTAAAACAATCCACTTTAGCATAAGTACACAGTTTAATTGTCAAAACATTTCTATTCCAAACTATTCAAGAAGTTATATGTAACAATTTAGTTAAGTGTAAATACAATTTTAATGTCGAAAAACAATTCTATTTGAAATAATTCAGTTAAGCATAAGCACACAGTTTAAATGTAAGCACGGAATAATTGTCAAAAACATTTCTGTTTCAAGCTATTCACTTTACTCAAACAATTCAGTTTAGCATAAGAATGCTGTTAGTTCTATTTAACCCATAGATAGGTCCCTATCAGGTGCTACCATTCCGGGCCAGAGTGGACCGGGGAGCAATGGCAATGAAGGGGTACTCCGCATTCCCCAAAGCCCCAGCATCACTGGAACCTCACCACCAGATTGTTTAGAGTCATATCCAGGACACTCGTTGGTGGGGTCTTACCCCTCTGCTGAGAAGCAGTCGGTGTATTCTACAGCCCCAGCCGACTGAGCAATTGATATGTTTTAGGACTGCCTTTGGCTGTAATTACAGATTGAATTGCCCGGATGGCTATGGCTGTAGAATACACCGACTGCATCTCCGTTGAAAGGAAAGACCTCCCCCAGAAAGAGTATCCTGGATATGACACTAAATAATCTGATGGTGAGACTCCAGTAATGCAAGAGTTTTAGGGAATGTGGAGTACCCCTTGACTGCCATTGCTCCAGGTGCACTCTTGCTCGGAGTGGTAGCACCTGATAGGTTCCTATCTATGAATTAAAGAGAAGTAAACTGTGTGCTTTAGCTAAACTTAATTACTTGAAATTGAACTGTTTTGACGTTTAAACTGCCTAGTTATACTAAAATGAATTGATAGAATTAGAACTGTTTCGACATTCTTATTTTTAAACGGATCATTGTTTTTCATGAGTGTGCATTACAAAATAGATACCACTATTCAATGTATTCAGTTGTCTTAGTTCTTTCAGACATGGATTTCACTAATTTAAGATGATGTTTTTATCAAATTGGTTTCAACCTTCCCATTGACCGATTTTTCTAACGTCAACCAAAATTTTCTTCAATTGGATTTACATCCGAACTGTTCGCTGGCCATGTCATTGATTTTTTATGCCTTTCCAGAGGAAAAGCTTCAATCCCTTTTTGCTCTGTGACAAGATACCTAATCATCCGGAAATTTCACTTCACCATCAGCAAACCAATTTCAAATGGACTGAATGAAAAAATTACCCAGGATTTCAGTGTACATCTATGCATTGATTTTTGAGGTAACGATTGCCACCTCGATCAGTGCTTTAAATAACATGCAACACTATATCATAAATGATTTGGAAAATTTACTTGCTTTCACCTGGCAGTTATTTTTATTTTTCATTTGATCGGTAGTTGACAAAAATCCAGCATTATAACCTTCGCAAATACATATTCTTGCAATGAATATCACATTCCTCCAACTGTCAACACGCCATAGCTCACTTTAAACATATTTGTTGTTTCTTTGTGCATTAGATAGTAGGTTGGTTGGTTGGTTTGTTTTACGGTGTATCAATCCTTTTCGGTTCAATGAACGTCGAATTAAATTTCAAACAATTCAGTTTATGATAAGTAAAGTTTTGTTTACAAACAGTTAAATGTCAAAACAGTTCAGTTGAATGTCAAAATATTACTATTTCAGACAATTCATTTTAGCATGAATACTCAGTTTAGTTCTATTTAAAAACAGTTCTATTTAAAACCAGTTGAGTTTAGCATAAGTACGCTGTTTCAATGTCAAACACTGTTCTATTTCAAACAATTTAGTTAAGCCAAAGTACAAAGATTAGTTCTATTTGACCCGTAGATAGCAGGTGGCTGGTACTACCAGCTAACTACGGGTCAAATAGAACTAATCTGTATAGGTAGCAGGTGCTACCACTCCAGATCATAGTGAATATGGGAACGATGGTAATGAAGGGACACTCGGCATTCCCCAAAGCTCCAGCATTACTGAAACCTCACCATCAGATTGTTTAGTGTCATATCCAGGACACTCATTGGGGAAGGGGGTCTTACCCCTCTGCAGAGATGCAGTTGGTGTATTCTACAACCCCACCTGACTAAGCCACTGGACACTCGCTGGGAGGGGGTCTTACGCCTCTGCAGAGAAGCAGTCGGTGTATTTTGCTGCCCCACATAACTGGACAACATTCGTGTTAATTTTTGTCTGGATTTTTTCTAAATACATTCCTATTTCTTACATGTCCATCACAAATATTAACTTCCGTTTAGATCCATTTAGTTTTCATTTGTGATGATGAACATATTATTACCAGAGTATATTGCTTTAATTTTCTCTCCTGACGTTTTTATGTCTTTTGATGTCCACTAGTTCGCTGGCCAGTCGGTTGGGGCTATAGAATACACCAACTGCATCTTTGCCGAGGGGTAAGACTCCCCCAATGAGTATCCAAGATATGTCAATAAACAACCTGACGATGAAGATCTAATAATGCGGGAGCTTTGGGGAACGCTGAGTACCCCTTTATTGTCACCATTCCCAAGTTCAGACTGTACTGAAGTAGTAGCACCTGATAGTGTCCTATCTATGGGTGAAATAGAACTAAACCATGAAATTATGCTAAAGTGGATTGTTTGAAACAGAACTATTTTTACATTTAACTGTTTCAACAAAAAACTGAGAGCTTATGTTAAACTAAATTATTTGAAATAGAACTGTTTGATTATTTAACTGTCTGTAAGCAAAAGATTGGTATTCAATTAAGTTGTGAGAGATAGAGAGCAATACTTGGAACCATTAAACTTTGTCGATATGCTAAACTGAATTGTTTGAAAATGAACTGTAGACTTTTAAACTGTACTTCTGCTAAATTGAATTGTTTGAAATAGAACTGTTTCTCATTTAACTGAGTGCAAACAAAAAACAACTGAATGAACTGCTTAACTGAATTATTTGAAATTAAAAGAAATTGTGTGGAAAAATGAACTCAGCCTCTTTTAAAAATGTTGTGTACAAAATGATTACAAATTATATATTTGATTAATGTATTAAAAAAAATGGGCTTTGAATGACCCACGATGGTTGATATGCCATGAAACAAAGAAAGCGAAACCAAACATTTCCTTTATATTTGCATCAAATTTTAAACACATCGGGCCAAGAACAACCAAAATCTTTCGCCATAAAACGCTTTGAATTACCTCCTTGATTTAGTTTGGTAGTTTTTCTGTTGTTTCAACCGACAGTTTTTTTTGTTGCTGTAGTTTTTGGAGGCATGTTTCCTTTAAAGTGGACATTCCCAGCCAGTTGTTAAGGTCTGGAAGATCTCTCTTTTGACTTTATAATGATTTGATTATCAAGGCTTCTATTGGTATTTGTTTAAAGATTAGAATTATTGTGATATTCCACCATATTTTCCTCTACATGGCTTGGAAAAAAATTAAATAATTGAACCTAGTTTGTTTATGGTATATTCTATGCATTCAGAATATATATATATATATATATATATATATATATATATATATATATATATATATGTGTGTGTGTGTGTGTGTGTGTAATTGATAAACAAACACCAAAATAAAGTAGGCGAGTTCGAACTCCAGTCGCTCTATTACGTTCACTTTCGGGCAAATACCCTTGGGAAAGGTATGAACCCCCTTATCCTTTCAGCTATGGGTTAAATAGTACCACTACTGTTCTTCTCGGAGAATGGGCTGGGCATTAAATAACCTACAAAGGTTGATATGCCGTTAAACAAACAAACAAACAAACAAAACCAAAATAAAATCTAAATTGTCAGATGTGAGGGAAAACGATTGCGGAACCAGCATCATTATTCTCGTGTTTCCTACTCGAAAGTACTGAACAATAATCACAAATTTTCAATGAATAGTGATTGAAATAATTTTTAGATATATTCAAAATAAAACCATTTATGATTGGGAAATTCTTGTAAACCATCTCCAGGTGAGTATATGCAACTACGTCCGGAAGCTTAATATCTATCTATCTATCTATCTTCTGTTCATATCTATTTCATTAGATTAGCTCTCTCCCCCCATCTTCCTCTATCTGTCTATCTCTCTCTCTCTATGTCTCTCGATATATATATATATATATATATATATACTACTTTATATCTCTCTCTGTTCCTATCTATTTCATTTGACTACCTTTTCCTACACCCTCTTTCTCTCTATCGTTATATATATATATATATTTATATATATATGAGTTCTAATAGAACGAAACAGATCTGTCTGTGGATGACAATATATATATATATATATATATATATATATATATATATATATATATATATATTCTGTACATTACTTTACTTTATATCTAATTTTGTTCATATTTATCTCTCTACAGATCTATTTAAACTTTCTAATTGACACAAACGCTCAAGTACAGACACATATATTTGTTTGAATGAAGTATGTAGGCCATTCTAATATATTCACGAAATATACTGATCCCTTTAAATGATATTATCCTTTATCACGTGATAGATTACGTGATTAACTGTTTGTCCTTCTATCTATTTATTTATCTATCTACTTAAGGAGGAGTATAATCCGTTATATTATATCGCAGGTGTAACATTAAGGTGGAAATGATTCTCGTCGTATTTAAGAATAAGTATCCGGTTAACTTAATTAACTCTTAATTGTGTTTCTCTGAGACGTTCTTAAAGGAGCGGTGGCCAATATACACAGGCACCCAAAACTGAAACCTTATTTCTTATGGACATTCTCGCCATTATCCCCAAGACCGAATTTCCAGTACAAAAGAATTCCTCGGAAAATTAGATTATTAAGCGCGCCAATCTTCCCACCAAAATTTCTTCGGCCGAAGATGACGGCAAAGATGTCATCGCCATCGACTTCCAGCAATGATTGATTCCTTTCATCTTGTCTTGGCAACGGAAGCAGATCGAAGATCTTGATTCCTGCTTTCTATTCCGACCCAAACGAGATCCAGAATAAGTTTCTGTAAATTTAATTAACTCATGGCCTTCTTTGATTGTACTGGTTTGATTAGTACGTAAAGGAATTGCAACCAAGATACCACGGCATACAAAACTGAAAACCTAGAATTTAAATTCTTGCCGCTCAATGGCGATGATAATTATTAGCATCACCCTATTGAACTCAAGGCTCTCTTTTATCTTTTACACCTGGGAAGGAACAATTACCCAGAGAAATATCTCTTCCATGTAAACTCGTATATACTGGATTGATTTCCTGATAGATACCTACATTTGTTAGAGCCTTCAATACATGTTTGAACTGATTACAGTGTGTATAAATGTATCCACTTGGAAACAGGTATCTATATTTGAATGCATGTGTATGGGCAGGTACATCTTATATAATACACACACACACACACACACACACAAATGAATATATATGTATTTATATATATACTCTCCTACCCGCGTACGGTTGAGTTCTCTGACGAAGAAGTAATCGTGTTGCCATTAGCGTTTATTGCAAGCCTCTTCATATATGAATTGAGGTCTCGGTAGCCATTGAACGGATGTATGTCGTCGTCGTCGTCGTCATGTCGCGCCGCCAGCACAGATATCGCTGACCCTCTCTCGCCACTTCTCCCTATCATTCATCGCCTCCTGCAGGTCTTCAGGGTTACATCCTGTGTCCTCACATAGTTGCTGTATGTAAGTTCGTGCTTGTCGTCCTGCTTTTGCACATTCATATGTGGGGGTCCACAGGAGTACATCGCTTATGAGCTCGTCCTTGCTTCTCCAGCAGTGTCCCGCGTGTCTGGTTCGTCTTACTTGTATAGTTTTCGTGATGGGGGGCAGGTGTCCGTATAGTTGGTGTTTCGTGGGGTGTTGTCGCCTGGACTTGTTCAATACTGCTCTCAACATTCTTGTGTAATTTCCGTCTAGTTTCCTCTCCAGCCGCTTAGTTAGCGTCCATGTGGTGCATCCATATAGCAGTATCGACACAACCGCTGCCTGGAAGAAACTGCGTTTCATTTTATCGGTTAGGTCCGACTTCCATATGATCGATAGCCTATCGATAGCCGTCCATGCCTTCGTCAGTCGTGTGTCGATGTCTTTTTCGGTTGATGAGACGCTATTTCTAGGTAGGTGAATTTGTCTACTAGTTTCAGAGAGGCTCCGTCTAGTGTGTCAATGTTGCCCGTTTGGTTGTAACATATATATTCAGTTTTGTGTGCATTGACATGGAGGCCAATGCCAGCTGCAGCTCGTTCCAGACTATGCAGTAGTGTCTCTGGTTGATTAGGCGTATTCGCCAGTAACGCCAAGTCATCAGCGTAGTCGGCGTCCGTGATTGTTTATGCGGGGTACCTTTTGCTTCTTCTCTTAGTCAGCTCGAAGCCATTTTCTCTGATTTTGTCGATCGAAGTTCTAAACACATAGTCTAGACAGATGATAAAGAGGTACGGGGCTAGTGTGTCTCCTTGTAGTACTCCTGCAACAATGTCGAAGTATTCCGTGTCTCCATCTGGTGAACGTACTTTCACTTTGGTGTTTCTGTAGAGAATCATTATTGCTGCTACGGTTTCTTTTGGTAGGCCGTATGCTAGTAGGATTTGCTCCATCTTCCCTCTGTGTATGGAATCGAAGGCCTTGGTAAAGTCGACAAATAGTAATGTCGTCTGAAGGTTTTTTGCCCGAACGCCTTCAAAGATTCTACGGATGGTCAGTATTTGTGAGGTTATGGATCTATTTTTCCGGAAGCCATTTTGGTTTTTCCTAAGGATGTTGTCTATTTTGGGTTCTGTGCGGTTTCGTAGTAGGGCATTGTAGATTTTGGCTGCTATGAATATAAGTGTTATCCCTCGGTAGTTCTTGGCTAGTCCGAGGTCGCCTTTTTTAGGGAAAGGAAGGATGCATTCCTTCGTCCATCTTTCTATCCTATTTTGACTATAGACTGCGTTGCATTGCCGGAGCAGTATATCGTCGAATTGTCTAGTCTTCCACACTTCTGGGGGGATCTCGTCTAGCCCTGCAGCTTTCTTATTTTTAATTCTTCTGAGAACTGAGTAGAGTCCTTCTTTGGTGAAATGACCTAGTTTAACGTCTAATTGCTTACTAATAATTCTGGTGATCGGTTCATCCGTTATTTCCGGTGGGTTTCCTAGTCGATTTTTGAAATGCTGTTCCCACAGTTTTACTCTTTCTTGTTGGCTTGCAGCTTTCAATTTTGCTTTGGCTGTACTCTTCCTTCTACTTGCTTCGTTTATTGTTTGCCAGGCTATCCTGGATTGTCTATCTTCCACCGAGTCTCTAATCTTATCTATCTGATTTTGTATGTATTCTGCCTGTTCTTTTAGATATATTCCTGTTAATTCTAATGCATATTTATCTCTAATATCTCTGTTGTTGAGTAGGGCCCAGTCATAGGGCTTGGTTGTCGCTTTACTTGTGGCGTTTTTTTGTAGGCTTAGACGTACTTTGGCCGTAACTATTCGATGATCGGAGGACACACCCTCGAAAGAGGAGTATGCCTCGCAATTCATCGCACTGTTTTCCCATTTCCTGTTTATAAGGACGTAGTCTATCTGTGCTTTACTCTTATTCGCGTATGTGTAGGTCCATAATTTACCCTCCCTTTTTCGAAAGTTTTTATTGAGGCATGTTAATCTATTTTCTATCATGAAATCTATTAGATGTTGTCCATTCCTGTTTGACGCGTTGTGTAGGCTGTATTTGTTGTTTCTGTTTTTCCCGATTTGTGCATTCATATCTCCGCCAATGACTAGCAGGTTGTGTTTCGGAATGCTACGTACTAGGGGAGGATAGATCACCCAACAATACCTCCACTTCAATAGCCACCATTCCAAAGACTGTATAAAATCCATCCCTTACACTCTAGCACGTGGAATATTCACCATAATCACATAAAAACCTAACAAAAACTCGCCTTAAAGAACTACACACAACCTTACACATGAGAGGATACCCAACAACTCTAATAAATTAGAGATAGCAGAAGAATTACCCCCAAAAGAATTACGAAGCCCGAAAAAACACAACAACGAGAAACCCCTAGAATATGTTGCAACCTACTATTCGAAGAAATAATAAAAAAATCTCGAAGAACTTAAAAACACTGACAAATCAAAAGAAATACTTCAAACACTAAAAATCAATAAAAACCAGAGACAACCCAAAAAACTGAAAAGAATACTCATCTCTTCTACATTCAGAGAAAACACAACAAATGGACTTATCATATGCAAGAATAAAAAATGTGGAATATGTGATATAATTATAGAAGGTAAATCCTATACCTATAATAGCCGGAAACAAAATTCATAATAAATTTAGACTTAAGCTGCAACTCAAAAAACCTAGACTACAAAATTGAATGTAGCCAATGTTAAGAAGTATACGTAGGATCAACACCAGCCGTCAATACCAGGATATCACCCCACAAAAGCAATATTGAAATATGAGAAAATAGAAAATCAATGTATATAAACATCAATACGAATGTAGTCAAAGTAAATTTAAAACCATGCCCATATATCAAACTGACGATTACACATTACTTCAAATAAAAGAAAAAAACTTCATAGATAAATCAAGCCCACGTTGAATAAAACATAAATTATGCAGACATACAGGGAAACAAACATACACATATATATGCATATATATACATAAAAAGTAAAGTTGGCGACCTTAGTCGCAGGGTACCAGAAGGCTCCCTTTTCAATAGCTACCACACCGAGGGGTAGGGGAGGGCACTAGTCCATTCCCAGGATTGCTCCACTTTACCCTTGATCTTTACCTTATAATGCTCAGCGTTAAGCAAGGTGGCATCAATTACCATCTTTTGAGTCTTTGGTATGACCATTGGCGAACACTCTACTCATGAGGCTAATGGCACGGTATATTTGTATAAAGATATTAATAAAATCATTGGTAAAAAGAGGGGGAACTAAAACAATAAAATAGCGAGGGCCCTTTCGTCCGGCACTTGTCACGCTAATCACCGGAAAATTTCTAAAAATGAGGTTTGAATTAATCAATAGGATTAAGGAGATGAGGTGAGAAAAAAATCAAGTTATCCCAGTCTCCAACAGTTTCCCCAAAACATTCAAAATATGAGAGCTTAATTGTCTGCACAGAGGAAGGCAATTTATGGCAATATAAATCGCCTCGTAGACTTTAAGGTGAATTTAGTCTCTGGCTCTGTGCAGAACAGAAAAGCAATCATCTTCATAGCTTTAATGAAACAGGCCACATCTCCACACCAAACGGTAGCTCTCTGAAACTAGTAGACAAGTTCACCCACCGAGGAAGCATTGTCTCATCAACCGAGACAGACATCGACACGCGACTAGCAAAGGCTATCGGTCATATGGAAGTCAGACCTGACAGATAAAATAAAACGCAGTTTCTTCCAAGCAGCAGTCGTATCGATACTGCTGTCTGGATGCACTACATGGACGATTACTAATCGTATGGAGAAAAAGCTTGACGGCAACTACACAAGAATGCTTCGAGCAATATTGAACAAGTCACGGAGGCAGCAACCTGCAAAGCAGCAGCTGTACAGCCATCAGGAAAACAATCAAAGTTAGACGAACCAGACATGAAGGACACTGTTGGAGAAGTAGGGACAAGCTTATAAGTGATTTTCTTCTATAGACCCCCTCACATGGCCGAGCAAAAGCAGGGAGACCTGCTCGAATCTACATACAGCAGCTCTAACGCACAAATGTGATCACTATATAAATTTGATCACTATATAAATCTAACGCACAATGTGATCACTATATAAACCTATGCAAAACCTAAGAAAAAACATGCGACTAACAAACCTACACGAGTGACTTCGAGTCTCATTAGGTGTCCATTTAATAAGGCATTGTACCAAATATGTTCTATGACGAAAGCAACAACAGGAAGCATACCTATATATAAGAACTAAATAAATAATTCTTAAAAAATTCTCCTAGTGGACCAATTCATTTTGAAATATTTACCTTTTTCTCTCTTTGGAGCAACAGCAAAAAAGAAAAATAATGCCTTATAATTCCTGATGTGACGTGGTTCGCATGTTGGCTGAGCGGTATGATAGTAAATCTAACGTAAAGTTGGGCGGGTTTCGATCCTAGCTTCAAGCGTCCTGTGTGTCCAGCCACACTGAAGAGTCGCGATACAACGAAAAAGTCTGTCTGTGGATAATAATATATAAGCTCCCCCCACGCGCGGGTGGAGAACTCTGGGGAAGGAATTTACGACTGCCACTCGCATAATGCAAAGCTTTTTAAATGAATTGATCACTCCGGTAAGGCAAAAATGTAAACAAAAGAAAGCTACTACAAAATGCCTAGCTGACGTGGTTCACCTGTAGGCTGAGCAGTATGATACGAGGTCGAACGTAAAGTTGAATGGGTTTCGATCAAGCATATTGAGTGTCTAGATGCACTGAAGAGTTGTGATATAACGAAACAGTCTGGCAGTGGATGACAATATATACGAGGGGCATACGATAAGTTTCCAGACTTTTTTCGTATGGACACTTTTATTGATAGTATATACATGAAACTCTAATCCCCTTCGAAGTAATCTCCATCGGATGAAATGCACTTGTTTTATCGTTCCGACAACTCCAGGAAGGCCCCATCGAAGTCTTCTTGTGTGAGCGTGTCAATGACCTTCGTCACAGCTTCTTCCATCACCTCAATTGTCTCATAACGACAGCCTCTGAGCTTAGGGAATAACCAAAAGCCACTGGGAGCAAGGTCAGGACTATAGGGAGGGTGAAGAACTGTCTTGGTGCCCATCTTGGTCAAATAGTCTGTGACAAGGATAGATGTGTGAACTGGTGCATTGTTCTGGTGGAAATGCCACGGAGCCGATTTGAAGAGTGCTGGCCTCTTCCGCAGGAATCTCTTCCTGAACTCCCTTAAAACCTCAACATAGTAACCCTAACCCTAGCCAATTGGCCAATTAACTCTGGTCAATTGACTTCCTTACTCCTCCCACACGTCTCATCATCCCTCACAGACTCCCTGCCTTTCTTGAATCTCTTATGCCACTCAAAAACTGCTGCTCGATTCATGCAAGATGGTCGAAAAGCAGTCTGAAGCATTCCATACGTTTCTGTGTCATTTTTTCCAAGTTTAAAACAGAATTTTTTGCATATCGTTCTTCTAAAATGTCAGATTGCATTTTTGAAATTCACCAGCTGTGACAATCAGGCTTTAGTAGGGTATATTCCAATTACTGCTGTAGCTGTTCATTTGAACCTGAAATCATAAAAATTTGTCAGTTATCTCATAATATGTATAGCAATAACATAGTGAATTTACAAGTGTCTACGTCAATTTTATGCCCGTACAAAAAAAAGTCTGGAAACTTTTCGCGTGCACCTTGTATATATATATATATATATATATAACAATTTGGAGAATTTGCATTTACCTCGTTGCGTTAAAAACAGGTATCTAATCTATAAGGAATCAAATTTTTCAATGCTCACTGGTGATATAGCAGTTGTGTGAAACCTAGCCACTAAAAAATTTGGCTCAGTCGATTGGGGCTGCACCGACTGCATCTCTGTAGAGGGGTATGACTCCCTAACAAGTGTCCTGAATATGACACGAAACAATCTGATGGTAAGGCTCCAGTAATGAGGGAGCTTTATGGAATGCGGAATACACCTTTATTGCCATCGTTCCCAGGCCCACTCCACGCCAATATATGAGTCAAATAGAACAAAAGAGAAATGTATAAAATAGAACTATTTTGACACTGAAACTATGTATTCTTGCTAAACTGAAATGTTTGAAATAAAACTGTTTATATATATATAGAGAGAGAGAAAGAGACAGACTGAGAGAGACAAAGAGAGATTTGGCATTTACTAACCTATTAAATTTGATATGCCATAAAACCAAACCAAATTCTTAAATTTCAACCTTGTTTCAGTTTGCAGCCAACCTGACAGAATGGCGCCTGATATGAAAGTAGAGTTCTTTTGTTGAATTCCTCAATAAATATATAGCCAATGCTTGATACTTTCTGTTTTGAGAGTATTTTTTACAAGAAGCTTGTCTAACCTCTTACGAGGCTTGAAATACACTGACTGGATCCCCAGCAGTGTGTTAAGACTTCCCCCCACTAAAAAAACCCTCCCGTGTATGACAATAAACTGTATCTGATGGTAAAGTTCCTGTTCTGGGAGTAGCTGTTAAGGTCCCATCTACAAGTCAAAGAGATCGTTAAAATAATTCATATTCATTGGGTATACGTAAAAAAAAACACTTTTAAAAAACGGTGACACAAAACTGTCAATATGAACGTACAATGAAAGCGATTTACCAACATTTCGATATAAAATAGCTTTCGATGGGTTGGTCTGCTGTTAAAGTCAATCAAACAATGAGTGCCGAAAATTAGAAAAATCTCTCAAAATTTCAAAGTATCCGTTTGAAAATTATTTGTATTAGATAGGGACATTTGATACCATGTAAGTTGTGAAAATATTGCATAATAATCCTTAACCAAGCTGTCAATCAGAGATTTCTCCGCACAGGACGCACCTGTGCAAATAAGTAGAATCATTATGTGGTTGAGCGGAAATATGTGGGCGTTGTGAAATGATATATGCATATGCCAACGTGAAATACGGTAGTCTTGCAATGATCGGTAGTTAGTCTAGTCTAGCAGTCAGGGGTCAGAGAATCACGGCCAGCGTGGGACCGCAGCCCAGAGGCGGTCTTCGGTTGAGTACGTCTCGTCGGGAAAAGAAGAGGTAAAGCCTGGAAGATAACACAATGTGGTATCTTCCTGGTCAAGAGAAGAAGTTATGGGTGAATATCGCGATCTATCTTCCTCTCCCATTGTCTGAGTTTGTCTCTCACCCACCTACCGAAGACTCGACTCTTTCAAGATAAATAAAGACGAATAAATTTTTGTAAGAAGAAAGTGTAATTCCCTCATTCCTTATGGCTACACAACATTATTTTTTTAAGAATAGAGACTCAAGATTATTTTTATTAATTACTTAAAACCATTAGCAGAGAGTAAATGAATTATAATTATTATTAAAGAGAAATAGTTACTAGAAACCATGTAAGTGTTTCAAAATTATTTGTATTTGATAGAAATATTTGATATCAAAATTGGGAACAAACAAATGATTATAGAATAATAAAAAATGCAAATGAATCATATTTTGACATTAGATAACTCATTTGGTGTTGGTATTCTTTAAAATAAATACACCAAATGAAACCTTTTCTTTCTTGTCTTGGTTTGGTTGTTTACTGGCATATCAACCTTTGTAGGTTATTTAATGCCAAAGCCATTCTCCTAGAAGAACAGTAGTGGTACTATTTAACCCGTAGCTGGGAGGATAAGGGGGTTCATACCTTTCCCAAGGGTATTTGCCCGAAAGTGAACGTAATAGATCGACTGGAGGACGAACTCTCTGACTACGATTCCGCAGTCCATCACTTTAACCATTACACCACGAGGACACCCCCGTCTTCTGGTCTTGTATTTCTCTCTCCTTTTCTTTTCTTTTCTTCTGTTTCTCCGCAAGAAAATGTTAACAAATGGCATTAAACTGTATCTGGTATGGTGGATCTAGTACTAGAGATCTAGTATTAGAGATCTGGAAGAGACTGGAGTGCCCCTTAAATGTCATTACTCCAAGGTCCTCTGGAGTGGTCTCATCTATGAGTAAGATAGGTCTGTTTGAAACCATATTACTGTGGTCAAGTAAATTATTATCAAACAAGAATAGTTACTTGAAAACAAACAATTATTTGTATTTGGGATTCTAGATACCATAGAAATTATTTTCATTAGATAGGAATACTTGAAACCATACAACTGTTTGCGAATTATTAGTATTACACTGAAATAAATATGGGGACAAATGCTTTTTGACAAATAAAATTGCAATTAAAAATGCAAGGGTACAATGAATTAAATTCCTGCCTTAAATAACTCATAAGGTGTTGATGTGCCGTTAAACAAGTAAATCTGATTTTTTTTTTTGTTTTAGTTAAATAGCAGGCATTACTTTCCAAGTTCTCGTTGTAAACAGATTCCATTTCATAAATATCTTCTTTATATCTTGATTTTGCTAGTTGATAATTTTTTTTTTTGCTTCATGAATTTACCTTTCGTGAGGAGGTAAGAAATTTCAGCCAGTTTTTCTTTGAAACATTTACAAAGTCGTCGTTAAACTTTGCTTTCGATTTTTTTTTTTTGTATAAACAACAGGCGACTTTTTTTAAAAAATGAACAGAGTGAGTATATTAAAAAATAATATATGAACAAAGTTGTTTTAAAAACCAAGAAAATGAAAAAGAGAATGTCATGACCAAGCAAGATTACATTTAGAACACAGTATTAAAATATATATAAAGTTGTAATTAGCTAAAAAAAAAAGTGATAAAAATGTCATGAACATTCTAATTTTTAGTACCAGAAAGAGACAATTTTATGAATAAAAAAATGAGGAAATTTTTTTAAAAAAACGTAAAAAGTGAAAAAATAAAGTTATCTTCAAAGAATCTTTCGGAAACGAGATGAGATTGATCTTAGTTTAAAGAATGATCTTGTGAGAAATATTTCTCTGAAAAAAATCGTGGACACCCCAGTCAGCTGGGGCTGTAGAATAAACCGACAGCATCGCTGTAAAGTGGTAACACCCTCTCCTTACCAGTGTGCTCCATATGACAAAACAAATTGATGAGTCTTCAGGAATGATGGAGCTTTGGGGAATGCAGATTACCCCTTCATTGCCATCGCTCCCAAGTCATGCTGGTGGCACCTAATAGGGTCCTATCTATGGGCCAATAGTTATATGTGACCCATATAACTATTTGACATTAAAACTGAGTACAAAGAGACTACTTATGCGAAATTGAATTGTTAGAAGTAAAACTGTTTGATCATTTAAATATATGTAAAAAAATGACTGATGTTTAATTGAATTGTTCGTGATACATCGTAATACTTGGAGCCATTTAAATGTCTGCAAACGTATGGGTAATGTTGAATAGAATAATTAGTATTAAATAGCAATACTTGCAACCACTTCACAGTGTTCAAAAGAATGAGCGTAGTCTCGCTTAAAAATGTATCTGCAAAATGAGTTTACAAATCATAAATATTTCATATATATGTAAAAATAGGATTCGGCATTAAATAGCCAACAATGGTTGATATGCCATTAAGCTTAACCCAGCCAAATCAGAATCTTTGAAAAAAGGTATATTTACGTAAATATTATGTAAATATGCTGTGCCCTTGAGGGTAGAGAGCTGCAGTCCCACCCTATCAGTGATGGTGCAGTTGTTTTCAAACATATATGTTTTTATGGGGTAGACTTACTGGCTTTTAAATTCTGGTTTGGAATGCAGATTTTTCCTTCTCCCAGATCAGTTGCCTGACCAAGCCTGCTCTGCCTTACTATATACTCATAACTAAAGGGAACATAGAAGAATTCCAGTATTTTTCATGAATATAAGCATGAAAAAAAAATGCAAACCGTCTTCTTCAAAACTTAGTTTATTGAGTTAGACGATAATCGTAACGCAGAGGACCAGCCCAGTCAGCTGGGACTGTACAGGGTTAAGACCCCATCCCCAAGAAGTGTCCTCGATGTGACATGAAGCAATCTAATGGTGAGGTTCAAGAAATGCTGAAGCTTTCGGAAATGAGGATTACCCCTTCATTGCCATGGCTCCCAAGTCCACTCTTGTCCGAAGTAGTGGTACCTGATAGGGTCCTATCTATGAAACAAGTGGAACTGATTGATGCTTCAAGTAAGTTAGGCTAAATTGAATTGTTAGAAATAGAATTGTTTAATACTTCAACGGTTTGTACCTACAAAATGTGTTTAAAATCAGATATTTGATATGTATGTAAAAAGAGAATTTGGCATTTAAGTAGTCGAGGGTGACCTGAAGGCTCCCTTCCCTAAAATCATGTCTAAACCTCAACATAAACACAACGGGCCAACAACAAATTGGTATAAACAAAAATAAATATTCAATCTGAAATCAACGAGTATCAATTGGTTGGTTGGTTGGTTGGTCTTACATTACATAACATTTATTCATTTATTTACTAATTTAATGACTTTCCACTCCAGAAGGTTAATGCGAAACCCAACGCAATCTATAAAAAAGAATCTACGAACACCAACCATGAATGAAAACAAATGACGATCGAAACGCCCTTTTCTCCGTAATGTTAGGGCTCAAACACACATTCGATATTTTAAAGAAGCCCTAATCAAACCCATATATTGCAAAAAATTCCGGAAGACCCAAAGAATCTGCGGTCATTTCCAAAACGAACCATATAAAACAACGCCCAGGTTTTTACCACATTTCACCAAACCTGGCGAACATCATACTAAACGAAAACAAAATCAAAATAGAAAACAGATATAAAAAGCATTTTTTTTACTCTGTACCACCATACTTTTGAGATTCCTTTCCATTTCTTTATCCCTATATCTCTAGCCCTTCCTCGCCCTAATTACCACCAAGACACCACAATACAGACAAATTTCTTCGACAACACATTATAGTCAATATCCTTCCATGAAACGACATATGCCGAAACTCCTTTCACCCAAAACCTTCCCTACTTTTTTTATCAACTCCCTAAAACCTTTCTTCATTTTCAAAACAAAAAATCTTTAATGAAACCAGATACATTTGATTTTAAATCTTTCCCTGCTTTCCTGCTAAAACTATACCCCCGCCACCATCTTATCATTTCTTCTCACATGCTTTTAAAAAGAAAAACTCAGCAGACGGTCCCTTTCTGGGGATGTTCAATGAAATAAAACCGAACGAAATATCACACATCTAAATCTGAGTAAAGTGTTTGATTTATCAAACTTTCCACATATTTCATATTGTCAGATTCACTACAATCTATCATTTCAACGTATATATATATATGTATATATATAGGGGTATTATTTTACACTTTTTTCCCATCTTTTTCCTGTGTCTATTCTGATTTATTTTATCCATAGGATCTGTGTCTATTCTGATTTATTTCATCCATTTTCAAAACGCGTAACAGGATGGAAATAAATTAATAATCCTAATGTGACCTGTTTTTTGCTTTTCTCAATGAATATATATATATATATATATATATATATATATATATATACCAGGAAGCACTCCTGGTATAATATTATCGTCGTAGGAAATTGAGCTGAGTTCTAATTCTGAACATAGCGGTTTTTATTTCATATAACGTTAATACTTTTGAGAAATATATATATCCAATTATTCTCCCATCAGCTATGGGTAAATAGTAGGGCAGACTAGGTTCCTTAAACTTGGCATGGCAACCGGTCAAAATGAAAAAAAAAACTCTGAATTCAAATCAGTTGAAATTTGCTTAAAAATTGACCTTGTGTCACATCCTGCTCGTGTGGGTGGTATTCATTTACATATAAATGTAAGTATGTGGCGATGCAGAAAAGTAAATTAACGTAATAGACATATTTATGTTACTGTGATTCGATTTGACATTTAATAAATATATCAGCAGCTGTTATTTAGAGTACAATCTGGACAAGGACTTTCTTAACGGTTTCCATGACGATAATGGCAACAAATCCCTCTATCTCATCTCGCCATCTTCTGTCTGGTAGTGATAATTATTTCGTTTTCTTTTGCAAAACAAAATTAGAAATAGTTGTCCAACCAATACTTCTTACGTCTGAAGCACAAGCTTTCTAGTATTTTACAGAGAGACACAAGGCTGACTTTTAGTCCAAACTCACGCACAAAGCAGACTGGGTTCTTTAGCTTTGATACGGCAACCAGTCCAAGAGAAGGAAAACTTTGAATTTAAGACAGATGTCATCATCATCATCATCATCATGTCGTGCCACTAGCACGGATATGCCTGACCCTCTCTCGCCACTTTTCCTTATCGTTCATCGCCTCTGGCTGGTCTTCAGAGCTACATCCCGTATCCTCACATAGCTGCTGAATGTATGCTCAAGCTGGTCGTCCTGCTTTTGCCCGGGAATATGTGGGGGTCCATAGGAGTACATCACTTATGAGTTCGTCCCTGCTTCTCCAGCAGTGTCCTGCATGTTTGGTTCGTCTAACTTGGATAGTTTTCGTAATAGGAGGCAGGTGGCCGTATAGTTGGTGTATTGTGGGGTGTTGTCTCCAGGACTAGTTCAATATTGCTCGCAGCATTCTTGTATAATTGCCGTATAGCTTTTTCTCCAGCCGTTTAGGTTTGGTTTGGTTTGTTTGGTTTTATGGCATATCAACCCTTGTAGGTAATTTAACGCCAAATCCATTTTTATGTAAATAATCTGTTCTATTGAAAACAGTTCAGTTTAGCATAAGTACACAGTTTAATTGGCAAAAACATTTCCATTTCAAACTATTTAAGCAGTTATATGTAATAATTCATTTAAGTGTAAATACAGTTTTAATGTCGAAAAACAGTTCTATTTCAAATAATTCAGTTAAGCAGAAGCACGCAGTTTAAGTGTAAGTACGGTTTAATTGTCAAAAACGTTTCTATTTCAAGTTATTCAGTTTACTCAATTCATTTTAGCATAAGTATGCTGTTAGTTCTATTTAAGCCATAGATAGGGCCCTATCGGGTGCTACCACTCCGGGCCAGAGTGGACCTGGGAGCGATGGTAATGAAGGGGTACTCCGCATTCCCCAAAGCTCCAGCACTGCTGGAACCTCACCATCAGATTTTTTAGTGTCATATCCAGGACACTCGTTGTGGGGGGGGGTCTTACCCCTCTGAAGAGGTGCAGTCAGTGTATTCTACAGCACCAGCTGACTGGGCAATACACAGATTTAAATGTCAGACTGTTTTATTTCGGATAATTCAGTTCAGCATAAGTATACAGTTTATATGTCAAAAACAGTTCTATTTCGAGCAATTCAGTTCAGCACTAGTACGCAGTTCCAATGTCAAAACAGTTCTATTTTAAACAATTCAGTTTAGCATAAATACGCAGCTTAAATGCAAAAATCAGTATAGTGAAAGAAGCACGGTTTAGTTCTATTTAACCCACAGATAGGACCCTTATTAGGTGCTACCACTCTGGGGCAGAGTGGACCTGGGAGCGATGACAATGAAGGAGTACTCCGCATTCCCCAAAGCTCCAGCATTGCTGGAGCCTCACCATCAGATTTTTTAGTGTCATATTCAGGACACTCGTTGGGGGGGGTCTTACCCCTCTGCAGAGAAGCAGCCGGTGTATTCTACAGCCCCAGCCGACTGGGCAATCCAGCCGTTTAGTTAGCGTCCATGTAGTGCATCCATACAACAGTATTGATACGACACCTGCCTGGAAGAAACTGCGTTTCATGTTATCGGTTAGGTCTTATTTCCATACGATCGATAGTCTATTGATAGCTGCCCTTGCCTTTGTTAGCCGCGTGTTGATGTCCTTTTCGGTTGATGAGACGCTGCTTCCTAGGTAAGTGAATTTGTCAACTAGTTTAAGAGGGGTTCAGTCTAGTGTGGAGAGGTCACCTGTTTGATTATAGCACATATATTCCGTTTTGTGTGCATTGACATGGAGGCCTATGCCTGCAGCTGCTCGTTCCAAACTATGCAGTAGTGTTTCGGCTTGGTTGGGTGTATTTGCTAGTATCGCTATGTCATCGGCGTAGGCGGCGTACCTTGTGACATATTCTATTCGTAATAGAGGCGTTGAGTAAATACATGCTCTCGAACACATATACATATAAAATATGTGCACCCCATACACATTTAGCCAGTCGGCTGGGACTGTAGAATACACTGACTGTTTCTCTACAGAGTGGTAAGACCCCTAACGAGTGTCCTGGATATGACACTAAATAATCTGATGGTAGGGTTCCAGTAATGGTGGAGCTTTGGGGAATGCACAGTAACCGTCAATTGCCATTGCTCCCTGGTCCACTCTGGCCAGGAGTGGTAGCACTTTAGGGTCGTCTCTATAGGTCAAACAGAACTAAACCATGTACTTATTCTAAACTGAAATGCTTGAAATAGAACTGTTTTGACATTTAACTGTGTGTAAACAAAAAACGATATATATATATATATATATATATATATATATATATATATATATATATATGTGTGTGTGAATTAGACACATTTTTCCAAATTTTGCATCCAAAATTTATAACTGCGTATTATACACTAGAACTACACAATTAACTTTTTTAAGTCACATACCTCACTATATTCGGGACGGGATGATTTAAATTATATTAACTATCCAAACTAATGTTTTACAACGTTACGTTGAAATATCTACATTCATTTGTTGATAATTTCATTTCTTTTAAAGTGAGATTATTTTCAGAGGAAGCTTGTTGTATTTTTGGGTGAAGATTTCCGTGTATTTGTTCTAAATACCGGGTGGATTATGTGTTTTAAGCTATAATACATACTATATAAATTATTTTTTTTATGGAGGTGCCCGTGGTGTATTGGTTATCGTCGCAGGAATTGGACACGGCGACACGAGTTCAAATCCTGGACTGATTGGATTTCACATAGCACTAATACCCTTGGGAAAGGTATGAATCCAATTATTCTCCCTACAGCTATGGGTAAATAGTAAGGCAGACTAGGTTCTTCAGCCTTGGTTAGGCAACTAGTCTAGGAGAAGGAAAACTCTGAATTCAAACCTGTTAAACTCCGCTCAAAAATTGACCTTGTGTCATATCCTACCCGAACGGAGGGGCTGGGTAAATATGATAAATTATTTTTTGAGACAGGACGAACCGATAAAATGTTGAACAAACGATAAAATTTAATTAGATTTAGTGGCTAAAATCCTTAAAAGTCAATCCGTCTTATATAGGAGAATTTCGGGGTGTTATACATAAGTATTTGTTATACAGAAATAATCACGGTATATATATATATATATATATATGCGTAAAGCAAGCATGCACTGTTAATTCTAAGGTAGCTGTTCTCTCTGAGAATACATTAATATAATTCATTTCTTGCCAAATCAACGAGTAATTAGATATTTTAAAGACCTCAGTCAATCTCACAGACAGCAAAGAGAAGAAAAAGATTTATAATTTTCTCATGAATATTAACGTAGCTTTGAGTTATCTTTGAGAAGCAAGACGTTTCTTCTAACGACGATTCCGACGTAGGTTTTTTTAGGGTTTTCACGCGCACGTTGCTGCTGTTGAATGTATAAGTGTTCCTTTTAGGGGATTTAGATCATATATTACATTATGAAGCACACTATTTCACTGGTAAAGTAAGATTCTAAGATTCGTATAAAAATCAAAAATAGAAAGCCACAGAGACGATTCCAATTTAATCACTGCAGATCGCAAGTCAATGATCAAGTTCTTCTATCTCTCTAATTTACTTATATTTTTGAAAGAAACATATAATAAAAAATTTGTGATAGTGTTGAAATCTATGTAGAATGTTTCTATTCTTTTAATAGTGTTGTAACCTCACGAAAGGTTACTGAATGAGAAATAACCAAGAGGGAGATGGGAAATTAAATGGAAGTCTTTATAACATTAACAAAATACAATACTCGCCAACGGCGTGAAGAAGGTACCTAATAATCATGGTGACTACTGAGCATATTAAGGTATTTGTCGTACGTCCCGCAAAACGGATGAGTACGGCACGAGACCTTTTTGACGCAGGTTCGTGCCGTATCCCTGAAACACCCAGTGGCTCAAAAAAATGCCTCGGGCCCCTTCGGCATTCCAAAAAAGGGGAGCCTCAGGCGCTAAGCGATAAACTTAGACCCTCCTAGGAAGGCTGAAACCTGGGGGGACGGCCATGTGAAGCTCGAGGAGGGTCAGCCACGTAACGTGATGCTGGGCTTCCCCGACACCCACGCCCGGTAGCCGCGAACGAGTGACTGCCACCGTCAGAGATAGTTACCATATTCACCCCCTCACAATAGTGTCTTACATATTTATGAAGAATGGGACGTATCCATTAATGTTCATAGCTACGGTATATAACGAAATAGTTATTTTTAATGGCAATTGATTTAATCTATTAAAAGAAAATAGCATAACCAATGACATTATAACGGAAAATTACACGTTTTACAAGAGCAAAGTCTTATTTCAACTTATAGTCAAGTAAAGTGGGTGATTTTAGTCGAGGGTGACCCGAAGGCTCCCTTTTCAATAGCTACTACACCGAAGTTGAGTGAAGGGCGCTACTCCATTCCCTGGATTTCTCAGCTTTACCCTTGATCCTTGCCTTTAATGCTGAGTGTGAAGCAAAACCGCACCTAGTACCATTTTTTGAGTCTTTGGTATGACACGACAAGGGAATGAACCTTGGCCTCTCGGAAAATTAGCAAACACTCTACTCATTAGGCCAATAGCCCGGTCTATTTCCACTTATACTAAGTAAAAAAAAACTAAGTATTTTAAAGTTGTAAAAGAATTTTGTGGATCCCTGAAAAGGAATTGATGTTACTCGGACGTTCATGAAAGAAAATTTGGTAAAGCTAGTGTGTAAAGCTTTCAACATGTAAAATAATAATAAATAAAATAACGTCATGCCTTCTAAGTGATATGACAGTTCCAACTGATAATGACAAGATATGCTGTGGCTGTGTCAATAAAAATGTATGGCTACACGACATGGACACTAACAACATGCTAATAAAAAAAACCTTGATGTGAACTATCCATGAATGCTACGTACTGTTTTGAACAAATCCTGGAAATACCACCCCACAAAAATGGAGCTTTACGGTTACTTACTCCCATCTAAAAAAATATTCGATTAAGACAAACAAGATATGTGGATCATCGTTGGAGAAGCAATGACGAACACCGAAATGAAACTCTTCTATGGTCCCTAATATGAGGGCCAGCCAATGTTGGCCGACCCGCAAGGATTTAATTTCGTCAGCTCTATACGAACAGTGGATGTCGATTGAAGGACCTGATGGGAGCAAAAGAATGATAGGGACGGATGGAGAAAAAGAGTCAGGGAAATCTATGCTGTTAGAGTAACTTGATGATGAGCATGATATGTTTTAGCATATGGTGGATTATGTTAGTTTCTGTAAATAGTTTTTTTTCTATTATGCATATTTATCCAACCCCTCCGCTCCAGCAGGATATGACACAAGGTCAATTTTGAAGTGGAGTTTAACAGGTTTAAATTCAGAGTTTTCTTTCTCCTAGACTAGTTGCCTCACCAAGGCTGGAGAACCCAGTCTTCCCTACTATTTACCCATAGTTCGTGGGAGAATAATTGGATTCATACCTTTCCCAAGGGTATAACTGCTATGTGAAATCGTCCAGGATTTGAACTCGTGTCGCTGTGTCCATTTCCTACGACGATAACCATTACACCACAGGCACCTCGTTTTTTTCTATTATGTAATGGATGATGAGCTAGACAGTAAGTAAGTGAGTTCGAACTTCAGCAACGCAATGAAGTTCACTTTCGGACAAAGACCCTTAGGAAAAGTGTGAACTCTCTTATTTCTTCGGCTATGGACTAAATAGGTCCATTAGTTTTGCTAAAAGATATCTTAGACATTAAATAACCCACGAACGTTGATATGACCTTAAACAAAGAAACCTTTAATAGTACTGCACTGTTCTTCTACAAGGATGGCTTTGGCATTAAATAACCCGTGAAAGTCGATATATCATTAAATAAAGAAAGCTTAAATAGTACTGCTACTGTTCTTCTACGAGGATGACTTTGGCATTAAATAACCCGTGAAAGTTGATATATCATTAAATAAAGAAAATTCAAACATTATTGCTACTGTTCTACGAAGATGTCTTTGACAGTATATAATCCAAGAAGGTTGCTATGCCATTGAAAAAAGAAACCAAACCAAACCGAACGTTATTTGATGGTTATTATTCCTTTCACATATCCAGTTATGATATCCATAGGTTCTTATATAGAATCGCTTAAATGCTGATGTTTTAATAAGCTATTCTTTAGTGTCACGCAAGTAAACTCTCATAGCAAAAAGTTGTATATAGTGATCACTTGTATATAATGATCAGCGTATTCGAACCCTCTAATGAGCCCATCGCTTCTTTCAGGGCTTAGATTACACTGACTGTACCCCCTGCCGAAGATATGGAATTTACAGTATCTAATTGTGAGGCAATAGTTTGGAAGATCTAGGAAGTGTGGAATGCTTTTGTTGTATAACCATGATATCAATAATAATGATAATAACAGACGGATCATCTAATATAGGCCAGACGACCAGACCCAATAATAATGAACAAAAAAAAAAAGAGAATTTGCAAAATGGTCGACGACTTTGCTGCCCCAGCTGACCACAGAATAAAACTGCAAGAAAGTGAAAAGAAGGCTAAGTACCTTGACCTTGCTAGGGAACTGAAAAAAACCTATGGAACATGAAGGTGACAATTATACCAATTGTGGTTGGTGATTTTGATACTGTAACTAAAGGATTATTAAAGGAACTGGAGGACTTGGAAGTTGGCGGACGAGTGGAGACCATCCAAAGTACAGCATTATTGAGAACGGCCAGAATACTGAGAAGAGTCATGGAGAGTTTAGGAGACTTGTTGTCACTCAAACTCCAGTGAAAAACTTTCAGCTAAGGATGATGTGAAAAACTCTGATGAGTAAATAATAATAATAGTATTATTATTATCATTATTATTATTAAGGTGGACTCTGTCGTTTCGTATACAAACGATTTATCTCTTTTGCATTTAGTCCTTGGCGATACGAGGAGAGATTCACAAATCATTAAAGCCGATGTTAACCATACTATACTGACACCCTCCAAAACGGAACATCTTATAGTGTCTAAGATATTATTTTTGTCGGTTGAGACCCAAACTGATCTGATCTCATAAGATCCGAAAAACTCAACCGCTACCTTACAACGGTCGAACCTCAACTTTTTCATAATCCTCAAATTCTCAGGATCATCCCGTCCAGATATGACGTCAACCACCCACTCAATTCACTCCAACTCTATTTCCTCTTTGGGAATTTATTATGACAGTTGATGATTGTCATATCCTTTTCGCACGGGCGGGCGAGCGCCTGTTTGAAAAGACATGTAAACCAGAGATATAAGTGGTTTGGGTTGGTTTCTTTGTTTTTAATGGCATATCAATTTTTGTATGTTATTTAATGCCAAAGCCATCCTCCTAGAAGAACAGTAGTGGTACTATCTAACCCATAGCTTGGAGGATAAGGGGGTTCCTACCTTTCCCAAGGGTATCAGAGACACGGAATAATTCAAAGCTTTGCCGAACTAATAAATAAAATATAATCAACGAAAAAGGATTATAATTTTTTCATCATACAACGTGTGAAAGCACGTGCGATACAATGTCCTCAACAGCCGCTATCCAGGGGTGATAACACAGTTTCGGTAGCTCAAGGCAGTACTGCCAGCCCTGGCGCTACCAAATGATTTTGCCACCGGACAGGGTATTAAGAGAAAGATATATATATATATATATATATATATATATATGCGCCAGATCAATTAAATGCAGAGACTACATTGGACGTTAATCTTCATTTTCTGAGTACAGTTCGTGATTTGAAAAAAAAAACGCGTTTACTTTCGGCGGTTGATGTTATTACGCGTTTACAGTAACCGTTTCTTACGTCATCCCACGGGAAAGGTGGTTCCGCGTGTATTTCCTTCATGCTGAAAACTTTCTCGCTTTCGACCAAATCCAACTTGATGTGTATCGCGCCATGGTCTGAAGACGATTTGAGGCAACTTTCAAACTGCGGCCAGTGATTCCTATTTTTGAAAGAAACGAAATGACTGAGTGACCTATAAAACCACGACAACCAACCTCAATAGGAATCACATGGCATATCCAACCCTTTTCCACGCAGTCGGCACGCAGTGTCTCGTAGCGTTTTTTCTTTCGCTCGTGTGCTTCCTCCCGGTTTTCTTCCCAGGGGACAGTCAATTCTATGAGGAGGACTCTCTTCTTTGAATCGGACCATGCTACACTGTCCGGCCGCTTTTCTGTTTGAATAATGTGAACTGGAAATTGTAGAGATGTCTTGAGATCTGCTGAAACTTTCCAGTCACTAGCTCCGTTCAGTAGCTTCATGTTAGGATTTTTTTGTTTCCTCAGGGGACATTCACCTTCCTTGAGAAACTGAATTATGGGTTCCTTGGCTATTATGGGTTGCTGATTTGCTGTCTCACATTGTGCTCTTAACAATTCTATTATCACTTCTAATACCTTGTTATGTCGCCATGTGTACATCTGAAACGAGTGTAGACATGCAGATAGGACGAGGCGCAAAGTACCCCGATCACTTTTACACGTCAAGCACATAATTAATCATTACCTTAATTATATAACACTACTTCACTGTCGTTACTTATAGATCAGGTCTAGTCTTACAAATAATGCCAGTAGTGTTAGTACCTGTCAGAGTCCTATGTATGTGTTATAAAGATCTGTCTAAGAAATATTCATATCCGTTGGGACCGTGTGCAAAAAAAAAAAAGATTAAAATTAAGTAGACGCAAATATAAATTTGAATGTAATATGAACGTGGTTCCTTAACATTTAGGCATCAAAAACGCTTGATAAATTGACGTGCCCTTAAACTTAATCGATAAAACATCTCTTTGTATGAACTGCGTACACTAACGTGCGTGCATAAAAATTAATGTTGTTTTCAGCATTATATCAATATTATAATATTATGAATTACATCATATTATAATAAATCATATCTTATTATAATATTATAATATTAAAAATAGATTAATTAGGATATAAGTAATTATTGCATCAAGCAAGATCTACAGACTCAAGATTTTCTTATCAATGAAAAATCTTGCTTTCTAAGCAGTAAATAATGCTTTTATTGAATTTTTAAAAATCTTAAAGAATTTGAAACACACACACACACACAAACAAACACACACACACACACACACACATATATATATATATATATGCATATAAAGTTTACACACACACACATACACACACATACGCACACGCACACACACACATATGTATATATGTATATATATATTGGGGTGTAAGGTATATTGTTTAGTATTCATATATAAATAAAAACATTCTCTTAACAGTTTTTCCATATATATATATATATAACCGTATATATATATATATATATATAGTTATATGTATGTAATATATGAGTTCGTTCTCTATCTAACACTCAGAATCCTGAAAAATTTGTTTGTTTTTTTTACCGTACTAGAAATTTCTTTTTACAAGGGCTTTGACTTTGTCATTGCAATGGTTGTCTGTAAAGTCGCTCGGTGTGACATTGAGTAAACACGCCTCCGTTGGCAAGGGATGAGTCGAAAATATCACTATATATATATATATATATATATATATATATATATATAACGAAAAAGAATTGGATAGGGACAGTGAGTGTCATAACGAGGCAGTTCGAAAGACGCATTGGGGATTTGAAGCTGACTGGCTCTTGGAGGCGCGGAGAATGTGGGTTGAAGTAAGATGACTTTTACAAAAACCATGACATCTCCACAAACTTGAAAAAGCAAATAGTAAAAGCTTTTCGAACATTCATTGGGTTCCTTTTCTGATTTTTCTCAGAATGTAACGTAGCTGCATTTTTGCCAAAAGAATATATGTGCCGGAATCACTGTACCATAGTTTGGTTTGGTTTTCTGGCATATCAACAATTGCTGGTTATTTAATGTGAAATCTTTTTACATATATATCAAATAAATGATTTGTAAACATATTATGTAGAAACACACTGTTAAATGATCAAACAGTTATATTTATAACAATTCAGTTTAATATAAGTCAGCTAAGTTAAATTGCTATCTAGTAAGTAAAGTTAGCGACCATAGTCGAGGGTGACCCGAAGGCTCCCTTTTCGATAGCTACTACACCAAGGTGTAGGGGAGGGCGCTACTCCATTCCCAGGATTGCTCCACTTTACCCTTGAACCGTACCTTATAATGCTGAGTGTTAAGCAAGGTGGTATCAAGTACCATTTTTAAAGTCTTTGGTATGACTCGACCTGGGATTGAACCCTGGTCTCCCGGGCCATTGGCGAACACCCTAACCGCTGGGCCAATCAACGTTCAATTATTATTCAATTAAACATCAACCATTTGTTTTCAGCCAGTTAGATGTCCAGTCTTTTTCAAACAATTTAACTTAGCATTAGTTATTCATTTGCACTCATTTCAAATGTTAAACAGTTCTATTTGACCTAAAGATAAGACACAATCAAGTGTTACCGCTCCAGTCAAGAGTGGACCTGGGAGCGATGGCAAAGAAGGGGTACTCCATATTCCTCCCAAATCCAGTATTACTGAAGCCTCACGATCAGATTGTTTAGAGTAATATCCAGTAAACTCTTGAGGTGTTTTTACCCCTATGCAGAGATGCAGTCAGTGTATTCTACTGCCCCAACCGACTGGAACCACCATGATCTAGGTTAGTTTCTTTAATCAATCTTCATGGGTTATTTATGACCAAAGCCATTCTGGTGGAATAATAATAATAATAATAATAATAATAATAATAATAAGAAGAAGAAGAAGAAGAAGAAGAATGATGATGATAATAGTCATATTTACCAACCCCTCCGCTCCAGCAGGATATGACACAAGGTCAATTTTTAAGCGGAGTTTAACAGGTTTGAGTTTTCCGTCTCCTAGACTAGTTGCCTCACCAAGGCTGAAGAACCCAGTCTGTCCTAATATTTACCCATAGCTGGAGCGAGAATAGTTGGATTCATACCTTTCCCAAGGGTATTAGTGCTAGGTGAAATGCTATCAGTCTCGCCCAGGATTTGAACTCGCATTGCCGTGTCCATTTCCTACGACGATAACCATTACACCACAGGCACCTCCACAGAATGATAATAATAATAATAATAATAATAATAATAATAGTTCTATTTAACCTATAACTGGAGGGATAAGGGGTTTATACATTTCCCTGTGTATTAGTCCAAAAGTGAATGTAATAGCTTGGCTGTAGTTCAAACTGACTTACTGCGATGTCACTGTCTAGTACATAAACCATTAGACTACGTTTTCACCAAAATGTACCCGAATTGATTAAAAAGTAGATATAAGAAATATAGGGTGTGTGTATGTGTGAGTGTGTGTGGGGGGGCTCCAATCAAAAAAAAAACAAACAAGCAAATGAGGGTTATTCAATAAATAAGGGGAATATTTTGCAAAAGCAAAATTATTTTGTTTTCCATAAACATGAACACAGCAAAGAGCCTGTGCCTATTTTTGGAGGTGCCCGTGGTGTAATGGTTATCGTCTCAGGAAAGGGACACGGCGATACGAGTTCAAATCCAGGACGAGACTGATTGCATTTCACATAGCACTAATATCCCTGGGAAAGGTATGAATCCAATTATTCTCCCTCCAGCTATGGGTAAATAGTAGGGCAGACTAGGTTCTTCGGCCTTGGTGAGGCAACTAGTCTAGGAGAAGGAAAACTCTGAATTCAAACTTGCTAAACTCCGCTTAAAAATTGACCTTGTGTCCTATCCTGCCCGAGCCGAGGGGTTGGTAAATATGATGAACTTGCATTGTTTGAAAATAGTTTACAGCAATAAGATTATTTTAATCTCGTAAAAATATTTGTTTTGAAGCTATTCAAAAGGTCAGCAAATTAAACAGAGCTCCACCTTTGAACGAAGGTCTGTGTTCAGTTTCTGGGGTCCAAGAAATGTCAATCAGATTTACACAAGAATATGTGATATGTAGGGAGAAGCATATTTCCCCTTCCTACTTCTCAAAATGTTTATAAATTGACTAATCATGGGTTTGCCAATAAGAACATAAGTTTAAAAAAAATTGTCGAGTGGAAATGTACTGACTGAAAAAATTCCAAGTAACTCAGTCTGTAAAGAAGGTCATGCTGACAGTATTCAGGGTCATCAAAGAGCCTGTGCCTATCGATTTCCTTGGAAATGGTGCAACTATAAACAGTACTTTGTACTGCCAACTCCTCAGTCAAAATTCACCTTATTTATTAAATGACCCTCATATATATATATATATATATATATATATATATATATATATATTGAAAGAGAGAAAGAGAGAGAGAGAGAGAAACTCTATATATCATATATATAAAAAGAGAGAAATAGCGAGGAAGAAACACTTACAAACACACACACACACCATATTTAATGGATTTGATTCCCTTGAAGTTGCCATGGATACTCATGGCTGTGTGTTTTGTGTCTGACGGTCAGGGTAATGTAAGTTGTGCTGTCTGCGCAGGACTACTGTACGGTGAGTGGAAAGTGAAACACATACAAACTAAAACTTGTCTCTTCATGTAGCTTTTCTGTAAGGGCAGTTGAATTCTCGTTCCTTCTTTGTTTTCCTGAAAAGCCGGACTCATATCTGGATTGAAGGTCTCTTACTTGTCACCGTAAAACTGACCAACGCAAAACACCAGGAATTTTAGTTTTATAATCTTTTATTAGTCAAAATACAATTGACTTTAGCGTCAGAGGTTCTGTTTGTTTGCTGTTGTTTCATAGCATATCAACCCTTGTTGGTTATTTAATGCTAGATCATGTTTATATATATATATATATATATATATATATATATATATATATATATATATATATGTGTGTGTGTGTGTGTGTGTGTGTGATTTTTAAGAGAAGTTTTGAGCTAATTTGTTTGTACTCATTTAAATGGTTTCAAATATTTCTATCCCGAATTATTTGTTTGCTATTTAATGGCATATCAGCCTTCTATGGATATTTAATGCCAAATCCACCCATTTTTAGAAGGACAGTAATGGTACTATTTAACTGATAGATGGGAGGATAAGGTTTCATACCTATCCCTAGAGTGTTTGTGCGAAAGTGAACGTGAATTCCTCGACAGGAGTTCGAATTCGCGTATTACGATTCCGCAGACCAACGCTTTAACCATTTTACCACGGATTGTTCAATATGCATACAGTTGAATAGCTTTAAGTTTTGCTATCACAAAAAATTCTTTTTAATATTAATAATGATCCATAGAAAAAGATTTGTGAATTGCAATTTAACAGTAATAATTCTATTCCACATTATTCATTTGTTTGCACACAGTTTAATAATTTTAAGCCCGGGGACGTTATAATAATAATTCATTTCAACATTAATTCTTTGTTTACGCACCGTTAAATTATTTCAAGTATAGTAAACGATCAAATTGTTCTATTTTACACATAGATAGTACCTCACCATCAGATTATTTATATCTTATTTATAACACTTGTTGGGGGCAGGTCTTACCTTTCTAAGGATAGCAGTCGATGTATTCTACATCCCCGGCCAACTAGGACCTCATGTAAGAGGTGAAAAAGAGAAAAAAATGCCGAAAGGTTTTTCTTTTGGCTCAATTCTTTTACGAACGAGGCCTTTCCATTTGGGAGATCCGAAATTTCTGACAATCACTTTCGACAATCGAATATCCACTGTCTATCGACTTGGTTGGTCGAATACTCTCAAAATACGAGGTGCAAAGTGTAAGTTTCCAGACTTTGTTCGTATGGTCGCTTTTATTGATAGTACGCACATGAAACTCTAGTCCCCCTCGAAGTAATCTCCTCCTGCTACAATGCACTTGCTGTACCGTTGCAACAACTTCTGGAATGCCCCATGAAAGTCCTCTTGTGTGAGCGTGTCAATGACCTTCGTCACAGCCTCTTTCATCTCCTCAATTCTCTCATAACGACAGCCTCTGGGCTTAGGGAATAACCAAAAGTCACAGGGAGCAAGCTCTGGGCTATAGGTAGGGTAAGGAACTGTCTTGATGCCCATCTTGGTCAAATAGTCGGTGACAAGGATGGAGTTGTGGACTGGTGTATTGTTCTGGTGGAAATTCCCTGGACCCAATTTGAAGAGTGCTGGCCACTTTCGACGGAATCTCTTCCTGAACTCCCTTAAAACCTCAACAAAGTAACCCTAACCTTTTGGCCAATCAACTCCGGTGTATTGACTTCCTTACTCCTCCCACACCTCTCATCATCCCTCACAGACTCCCTGCTTTCCTTGAATCTCTTATGCCACTCAAAATCTGATGCTCGATTCATACAAGATGATCGAAAAGCAGTCTGAAGCATTTCATACGTTTCTGTTGCATTTTTTCCAAGTTTAAAACACAATTTTATTGCATATCGTTCTTCTAAAGTGTCAGATTGCATTTTTGAAATTCAGCAGCTGAGACAATCAGGCTTTAGTAGGGTGTATTCCAATTGCTGCTGTAGCTGTTCATTTTAACGTGAAATCATAAAAATTGGTCAGTCATCTCATAAGATGTATAGCAATAAGATACTAAACTTTCAAGAGTCTACGTCAATTTTAAATGCCTGTACGAAAAAAGTCTGGAAACTTATCGTATGGCCCTCGTATATTGAGACTCTATGCTGTATATATAATCAAGAAAGGTAATTTAGAAACCCAGTTATCTTAACTATATCATCTTCTTTTCTCTCGTTCGCATCTGCGTGTACTTCAAAGAATCTCTTTGAAGTATCCTTTTTTTTTTTTGCAAATCCTATTTTTATTTGACATCGACCTGTCTTTTTTTAATACTGAATATTATCGTGAACTTTTTAATTGAGGGAATTCTTTTACTACAAAACCCCCTTCGCCTTAATTTAACCTGACCTTCAAATGTGAACTTCAAAGTATCCGCTTTTGATTGATGGTCACTTATTGTCAGGGATTTTAGTCATTGACTTTATCTGTATATGGGCTGATCGGTGATTTCAGATACTTATTTGTACATCCATTTCTTCGTCGACCAATATTTAAAATTCGTTTGGTTGACCGGTTCATTCTTTTATTTCCTTCTTCATCTAAAACAATCATAAACCAAGTAATAAGTAAAAAGTATAGTTGTCTCCCTTTAGTCGAGGGTGACCAGAAGGCTCCCTTTTCAATAGCTACTACACCGAGGGAAGGGCGCAACTCCTTTCATTGGATTGCTGCACTTTACCCTTGATGCATACCTTATATTGCTGTGTATTAAGCAAGGAGGTATCAATTACCCTTTTAAAGTCTTTGGTATGACGCGACCTGGGATTGAACCAGGTCTCCAAGCCCACTGGCCATCACTCTACTCACTGGGTCAATGTGCCGGTGAACCAAGTAATACCCCCACAAAATAATATGGTGAATTTAAATTGTAATTTAACAGAGTTATCTTGCTTTTGAGAATATCGTAGGACTATTTTTTTTTTTACATTGAAACTGTACTTACGCTAAACTGAATTGTTTGAAATAGAAATGTTTCAACATTTAACTTTGTGTTTGACTAAACTATTTGCTTGAAATAGAAATGTTTTTGATAATTTAATTGCGTACTTATGTTAAATTGAATTGTTTGAAAAAGAACTGTTTATTTATATAAAATCCCTATGATTTTGCTAAATTACTCGTCTTGTAGAAGGTACACCGCAACTTCAATAACCTCTAATGGTGTTAATTGGCTCTTCATTTTGTGAATATGTTTTGAAACTTGATGAATGGGACTGACTCGATGTAGTGTCGTTTCTCTTCATAAACACTTATGCGTGTAATTTTCTTCACAACTTTCTGGAATGAGTTAATATGAAAAATTAGGTTTTTGTAGTTTTCTCAGAGAATAGATTGATTATCGAAAAAAATCACATGTGACCCGGTTGAGCAAGTGTAGAGGATTTCGAAGCTGGCAGGAGGTGACAGCCAGGTATGGGCTGGCGATGTGAGAATATTGTGTTAACCCTTAAACTAGATTTAAACAATAGCTGATTTTGGGATCCATTTTCAATGTAGGAATAGATTTGGATTATGAAGAGATGACGTCACTGAATTGTTGGCGTTTGGACTGCGAAAAGAACGGATCAACTCCTATTGAGAGAGACTGAGCACACACGAAATTTTAATATCAGTTGATCGTGACATCTTCAGTATAAGCTCGGTCAGACACCTCACTAATCTATGCTCTCATCAATGAATGATACCAGCATTTCATTAAGTTGTTAAAGTTAACTTTAGACCGACACACATATTACCAATCTATTTGCTGTATCTTGTTTTGAATAACTGTAGATGCCATACGATAGTTGATTGTATTTCACTTAATACACGTTAAGGTGATATTATGGCTTGTTGAAAAAAAAAGAGAAGGATGTGATTTTGGTATTATTAGAAGGAAAGAAAGCAAGAAGGAAGGAAAGAGAAAATGAGCAAAAGAGAAAGAGAGAATGAAAGAAGTTAAATAATGGAAGAATTAGAAAGAAGAAATGAAAGAAGTTGAAAGAAAGGAAAGAACGAAAATAGAAGAAAGAAAAGAAAGAATGAAAGAAGTTAAAAAAAGAAAAAAAAGGAAAAATTTGAAAGAAAAGATAGAATGAATAAAGTTTAATGACAGTTCATTAAACTGTTTATAATCAAACTGACATTATTGTTCTTTCAGAGAAGGGACAGACTTATCCTCTTCAGAACATTTATCACCAGAGGAGACTACGATTGCTTAACGGTTTGGGAAACAACAATTTACTTGATCTATAAGAAGCACAACACATTTTAAATATCAAGTTTGACGATCCACAATTGAGGCTGTACCATACGGACAGTTCTGTATTGTAAACACGCCACCATTCCGGCTGCTGAGTAAAGAGTGAGATTTCACGACGAGGTTCAAACTGAGCTACGCGTTGGCATGTTCGTAGTGCAGAAGAGGGAGTTTGAAACAAGACGATCATGTCATAACAGAAGAAGCCTGCAGTTCTTCCCTGGGATAAATTTGGATTCCTTGAACTCCTCTCCTGGCTATTTTGGCTATTTTGGCAAATGCCCAAATCAAAGTTTATAACAGCAGTTTAAAAGTTTTCAAAGCCCCCCTCTTCAAATGTGATTCACCTGAAATAATATGTTCTCTTCCACTCCAACTTTGTTTTCCATCTCTTATGGTTTATGGTTACCCCCCACCTCTCTCTCTCTCTCTCTCTCTCTCTCTCTCTCTGTTTCTCTTTCTTGTCCTGGAGATTACACTAGCCAGTCTCTGTTGGTGTGGTTCCAGTTCGGGAGTTCTATGGGGTGTGTTCTATCCCCTCATTCACATAAAATATAGATTGCTATTGACAGGTTAACAACCATATGGAAATCTAATCTCTTTAATGAAATAAAACGGGATTTCTTCCAAACAGCAACTGTGTCAGGAATACTGTATAGTTGCACCACATAGAATTCAAATGAAACGCCTTGAGAAAATGCAAGAAGAGAACCACTCAAATATACCACAGGGCATTTTGAATAAATCCTAGAAGCAGCACCCTATAAAACAGGAGCTGCAGATGGCGAGAAGGAGTCGAAGAAATCCGTGTCTAAATGAGATTGATGATGATGATGATGATGATGATGATATGGAAAAAATAGTATTTTCGTGGCTGAAAATTTTCTCTATGCAAATGTTTTATTGTGTTCTGTGTCTCTGTTGAAGATTTTACGGAAATAAATCGGAGGCTTTAATTTCGGAGCACTCTCTCATTATTCGAAGACATTTTTTTTTATTTTATTAGCCTAGCTTTTAAATCATCAGCGTACAGCATCTTCTACTGTTCTGCCTGGCAAGTTTTGTCTCATGAGAAATGGTTTCAGGAAAAATTTCGAGTCACCCAGGAAAAAGAATGTTTTGGAAGGAGTTTGAAAGTCACAGGTGCCCCGGAAAACAACATCTTATGATTTGAAAACCAATGGGAATTTACGAACAAGGTATATGGCAAAAATGTCAAGGGGATTTGTTTGTTTGGAAGTAAATATATGCAAAACAGCTTGCTGAGGTGTGAACGGATGAAAACACATTTTAAGAGGAATATTGAGGAACGAAATGTATTTTATATACAACGGACACACATACTACTGAATGTAATAACGTTAAGGTGATATTATGGCTTGTTGAAAAAAAAAAGAAGGATGTGATTTTGGTATTATTAGAAGGAAAGAAAGCAAGAAAGAAGAAAAGAGAAAATGAGCAAAAGAGAAAGAGAGAATGAAAGAAGTTAAAAGAAGAGAAATAATGGAAGAATTAGAAAGAAGAAATGAAAGAAGTTGAAAGAAAGGAAAGAACGAAAATAGAAGAAAGAAAAGAAACAATGAAAGAAGTTAAAAAAAGAAAAAAGGAAGAATTTGAAAGAAAAGATAGAATGAATAAAGTTAGAAAAAAGTAGAAATAATAAAAGACGTAAAAGGAAAATGATGAAGTAAAAAAGAAATCAGAGAATGGGAGTAGGAAAAAGAAAGAAGGGAATGAAATATGTAAAAAGACAAGAAAATATGAAAGCGGTAGAAAGACAAGAAAAATTAAACCAATAGATAGAAAAAAAGAAGGAAAGCGGGAGGAAGAAAATAAAGAATGAAAGTGGTAGAAAGAAAAGAAAGAATAGAAGTGGTAGAAAGACAAGAAAAATTAAACCGATTGAAAGAAAGGAAAGAAGGAAAGTGGTAGAAAGAAGAGAAAGAATGAAAGTGGTAGAAATAAAAGAAAGAATGAAAGTGGTAGAAAGAAAGAAAGAATGAAAGTGGTAGAAAAAAAAGAAAGAATGAAAGTGGTAGAAAGACAAGAAAATATGAAAGCGGTAGAAAGACAAGAAAAATTAAACCGATTGAAAGAAAGGAAAGAAGGAAAGTGGTAGAAAGAAGAGAAAGAATGAAAGTGGTAGAAAGACAAGAAAAAATGAAAATGGTAGAAAGAAAAGAAAGAATGAAAGTGGTAGAAATAAAAGAAAGAATGAAAGTGGTAGAAAGAAAGAAAGAATGAAAGTGGTAGAAAGAAAGAAAGAATGAAAGTGGTAGAAAAAAAAGAAAGAATGAAAGCAGTAGAAAGACAAGAAAAATGAAAGCGGTATAAAGAAAAGAAAGAATGAAAGTGGTAGAAAGAAAGGAAAGAATAAAAGTGGTAGAAATAAAAGAAAGAATGAAAGTGGTCGAAAGAAAAAGAATGAAAGTGGTCGAAAGAAAGAATGAAAGTGGAAGAAAGAAAAAAATGAAAGCGGTCGAAAAAAAGAAAGAAAAAGAGCGGTCGAAAGAAAAGAAAAAAGGAAAGCGGTTGAAAGACAAGAAAGAATAGAAAAAACAGAAAGAAAGAAAGAAAGAAAGAAAGAAGATGTGTAAGAATAATAGAAAGAAAAGAATGAAAGTAAGAAAGAATTAGAAAACCGGGGAAAAAGAAGAATATACGAAAAAAAGGAGGAAGGAAATAGAAAGAAAAGTAGAAATAAAACAGAAAAAAAGGAAAGCAATAAAGAAACAAAACGTGAAGGGAAAATAATAATCATGAAGTAATGGTTAGTAAACAATAATAAAATGAAATATATCCTCACTGAGTGTCCAATGAGAAAATTTGCACACACTTTTGATTTCATGCTAGATGTCATTTGTTCAGTCTACCGCTCGGCTGCTATATGTAACAAGATAAAACCATTATTGTTTACTGACAGTGCGATTAAACTCCTATTGCCACACCATCAACATCCACTTGTAATGTTGTATACATCATAATAAAATAAGAGGGAATTATTTCCAGAGATTCCACCCATGAACAAGATATGCAGACTCTCGTGTATGTCAAGCAAAAATGCAAAATGATGGTAACGATATGGCAAAAGTTTTCTAACAGAAAAATTGCTCAATACAAAATCATTAATATACCCACTAAATCCGACGTATTTTCTGTGACAGGAGGTATCAAGTTCTGAATGACAGACTCTTCGCTGTTCTCGAAGTATTTAGGATCAAAAGATTAGTAAACTTGTGAATCATAGAAGTAATGATACAAATTATTGGTTAATTGTTGTAAAGGTTCTTTTTTTACCATTTTAGATGAGCTGATAACAGAAGAATTGTTTAATCGTTGTAAAGGTTCTTGTCGGAGCATTTTAGATAAGCTGATAACTGAGATATAGTGGACTAATGTAACCCAGATTTTCCCAAACAAAATTCTTCAGGCTTTGAATTCAAACATTGCCTTCTCTTAGACCGGTTGCCTTAAGATAGGTAATGAGCATAGTCTGTCCTACTATTCATTCAGAGCCGAAAGGAGAAAAGAAAGGTTCATGCATCACCAAGGGCATTAGTGGGAAGTGTAAAATAAAGTCTCTTCCAGGAATTCAACTCGTTTTTTCAGAAGAATGGTGATGTGTACAGAAAAGAATGTGTGAAGTGTTTGGCGAAGCATGTTTTAGTCAAGAAATGTCTACAGTTACGCTAAGTAACAGGTTCAGACTAAAAAGACCTCGTCTTCTGGGTTCGAAGAATGATGGCATAGGAGAAAGAATAAAGAGTCTAAGTTCTCTTGTGACTAACAGATACGTGATGTGGGAAACCACGAACTATTTCTTTCGTATTTTTGTAAAGTATCATGATAGTCCATAAGAGTACATCACATATGAGCTCGTCCCTGCATGTCTGGTTTGTCTAACTTGGGCAGTTTTTGTGATAGGAGGCAGGTGGCCGTATAGTTGGTGTCTTGTGGGGTGTTGCCGCCAGGACTTGTTCAAGATTTCTCGCAGCATTCTTGTGTAATTGCCGTCTAGACCCCCACATATGGCCGGGCAAAAGTAGGACGACCAACACGAACATACATTCAGCAGCTATGTGAGGATACGGAATGTAGCCCTGAAGACCTGCCAGAGGCGATGAACGATAGGGAAAAGTGGCGAGAGAGGGTCAGGGATATCTGTGCTAGTGGCACGTGATGATGATGAACATTATAATGGGAACAGTTTCATTTGTGGACGATATACAAGTTGCATTTGCTCTATCTCTACTCTCAGTATGGACTCAAATGCTTTCATTCTACGAACAGTCGTGTTGCTTTGAGATTTTTTGTACGTACTCACTCCGTCGATGATTCGACATATGATCAGAATCTGAGTGCCCAGTCGGCTGGGGCTGTAGAATACACCGACTGCTTCTCAGCAGAGGCATAATGTTATATTTTGACCCTCACCCCGGCCCAAAAATACTATTCCAAGGTGATACATCGGAAGGAAGTGACACATTCCAATGGCCAGTAATCGAAAGAGATCGCGTGGGCGGATTAAGGCTTATGAGATGGGACAAGGTGAAGGTCCCATTGTGCCACTACAGTGATGCACCGGAAGAGAGTAACCTCTGAACTGCATGACAGTTATTTCCGCTTGATGACGATTAAACATCCGATTTCAAAGATCCAGTGGGCGATCGTGTGGGCGTTGAATTATTATATAATTGAATTGAGTTGGGTGCCAAAGCAGTTGCCAGTAGAATTCCAGACAGCTAGAGACCAGATGTGGTAGGGAAGGCCACACCCGACCGAGGGGGCCCTCGGAAAGCCCCGATGGAGAACAAAAGCCCCAACATCAGGAGAACAAGAAAGACACAACGTGACGGTCATAACAGTGGGGTCAAAATATGAAGTTTATGTTCGGTCTCCGGCATCCTCTCACATGCAAACCTTTGAACAACCCTTTCGAAATCTTGCAATAAAGTGAGAGGTGAATATTTTTCTAAAGAAGTCTTCTTGCGTCTTCCTTCTTGCGTCGTTTATTACTGCGTCTGCTATCATTGCGTCAGCATGAATCAGTATATATATGTATGCAACAATAAGACACCCCCCCTCAACTATTGTCCTGGATATGACACTAAAAAGTCTGATGATGAAGTTCCAGTAACTTTAGGGAATGCGGTGTACCCCTTTATTGCCATCACTCCCAGGTTCACTCTGGCCCGGAGTGGTAGTACCTGATAAGGGTCTATCTATGTGTTAGATAGAACTAAACCGTGATTTTGCCCATTAATCTGTGTACTTACATTAAAACTGCGTGCTTATGCTAAACTAAAATTTTTTGAAAGGGAACTGTTTTAGATTTTGAAACTGTACTTACACTAAACTGAATTGTTCAATATAAAACTTCTGTACTAATACTAAACTGAATTAGCTGAATTAGAACTGTTAGAGTAAAATGAATAGCTTGAAATAAAAAGTTTTTGACTAATTAAACTGTGTACTCATGCTAAACAGAATTGTTTAAAATAGAACTGATTATTTGCATAAAAATGGATTTGGTGTTAAATAACCTACAAATGTTGATTTGCCAAAAATTCCAAACAAACAACCAGTTGACCAAAGGAATCTGAGATATCTAAGATCTATATTTCCGAATGTTGTTTTCATATTTTCTTAGAATTTTCTTGACTTTAGGTTAGATAAAACTGAGAAACACGCCATTATAAACCTTAGCAACTAGAGCAGTCAGAGTTATGCCTTCATAGTTCTTTGTGATTACGAAGTCATATTTCTTAGGGAAAGGAATCACGCAGCCTTTCGTCCATTTCTCCTTTGTGCTTTGTTTATACACTGATTTGCATAATGGAAGAAATGTTTTGTCAAGTTCCTTGTCTTCCATACTTTAAGAGGTGTTTCGTCAAAGACAGCAGTTTTTCTGCTTTTGAATTTTCCGCACTGCGTCAAGTTTTTTCCACTACTGAAGATTTTCTTCTTGGCTGGAAGCTTTTAGTTCTACTCTCACGTTGCTTTTCCTTCCGCTCAATTTATTTCTTGCCCAGTCGGCTGGTAGTGGGGCTGTAGAACACACCGAAAGCTCCTCTGCAGAGGAGTAATCCCCCACCCTTAACGAGTGTCCATGATATAAAACTAAAAAAACTGATGGTGAGGTTCCAATAATGCGGGAGCTTGGAGGTTCCGTGGTGTAATGGTTATCGCCGTAGGAAATGGACACAACAACACGATTTCAAACCCTGGACGAGGCTGATCGCATTCACATAGCACTAATACTCTTGGGAATGGTATGAATCAAATTATTCTCCTTCCCGCTATCGGTAAATAGTAGGGCAGACTGTTTTCTTCAGCCATGGTGAGGCAACTAGTCTAGGAGAAGGAAAACTCTGAATTCAAACCTGTTAAATTCCGCTTAAAAATTGACCTTGTGTCATATCCTGTTCAATCGGAGGGGTTGGTAAATATAAAAATGTGGGAGCTTTGGGAAATGCAGAATAACTCTTAATTACCATCGCTCACAGGTTCACTCTGGCCTAGAGTGGTATCACCTGATAGGGTCCAATCTATGTGTCAAATCGAACTAAGCTGTGTACTTATACAAAACTGAATTGTTTGAAATTGAACTGTTTTTATATTTAAACTGAGTACTTATGCTAAACTGAATTGCTTCAAATAGAATTGTTTTGACATATGAACTGCATACTTACGCTAACCTGGATTGTTTGAATTAGAACTGTTTGACTAAACTGGATACTTGAAATAGAAATGTTTTTGACAATTTAACTGGGTACTTATACTAAACTGAATTGTTTAAAATAGAACTGTTTATTTGTATAAAATCCGAAAGATTTCGTCTTGGAGAAGATACCCAGCAGCTTCAATAACATCTAATGGTGGTAACTGGCTCTTTATTTTGTGAATATGTTTATAAAACTTAATGAATGAGACTGACTCGATGTAGTGCCGTTTCTCTTCATAAACACGTGTAATGTGTATTGCTTCATATCAGGAATTTTTCCCAAAAAGATAACATGCGAAAGCCATTTTCAAGTATGAGATATATATATATATATATGGAAGAAAATAATGGATAGTAATCCGACAATTTGTGAAGAAAAATTGACAAGTAATCCAAATAGAAAGTGGGGATTTATATTTATATTTTTCTCTATAAATCCCCACTTCATTATATATATATATAAAATTATATGACTATAAAATTTGGTCCCCTGGGAAGACAAATATTATTTGTTATATTTGTAAGAAGAAAGCCCACAAAGCATTTCAATGTAAAAACCATGGCAAAAAGATTTTTGTCAGAATATAATAACCTTTTCTAAAGACCAAACCTATTTCTTTGCTTTAGGATATGATATTGTTTCGGGCAAGTGTAATTTATTGATCGACTGCGGTGCTACCGAACATGTAATAACTGATGAATCAAAATTTATTAATTTTGAACAAAATCTTGAACCAGGGAACCATTTTGTTGAATTAGTTGACGGGAGCCAAGCGAATAATATTGTACTGAAAAGAGTTAACGCCTGCATTTATATACGCAATAGTAAAGGACACATGTGTAATTGTATCTTTTAAAAATGCTTTATACGTACCAATTTTTAAACAAAATACATTTTAAGTGTAAGTGTCAACAAAAATGATGAGCATATATGTTTTGAGTGTGACAACTGCCAATTAATTTACCCTAATGGAGCAATTTTCAACATAACACTGAGAGGACGTTTATATTATCTGAAAAATATCGTTTCTACTAGAAATGCCACTTAAAATCTTTGACCTCTGTAATGAATCTGATATTAAAAAGTAACCCTACTTAGTAAAATGAGTTAAGATAAAACACACTCTTATGATAATAGCTCACAATCAAAACCGGATAAAAATACCGAATTTCCGGAATACTTAACCCTATATGACGTACGACCAAAAGACCACCTAAACACTGAAGGAGAGGGTCAAATAAGACGTTATCCAATCCGACAGAGAAGAAAACCTGATTTTTTTTGTAGTTGAAAACATGAAATTTAGTGAGGTTGATGATTGATTGGTTGGGTTTTATGGCATATCAACCTTTGTAGGTTATTTAACGCCAAATCCATTTTTATGCAAATTGTTAGTTATATTTCAAAAAATTCAGTTTTGCATAAGTACACTCTTTATATGTCAAAAACACTTCTATTTCAAGTTATTCAGTGTATTCAAACAGTACTAATTCAGCTAATTCAGTTTAGTATAAGTACCGATTTTGTTTACACACATTTAAATGTCAAAACAGTTTAATATTAAACAATTCCGTTTAGTGTAAGTAGAGTTTCAATGTCAAAAACTGTTCCATTTCAAACAATTCAGTTTAGAATTAGCACGCCGTTTAAATGTCAGTAGACAGTTTATTTGTCAAAAACAATTATTTTTCAATCTATTCAATTTAGTCAAACAGTTCTAAGTCAAGCAATTCAGTTTAGCATAAGTATGCAGTTAGTTCTGTTTAACCCATAGATAGGGCCCTATCAGGTGGTACTCTTCCAGGCCAGTGTGGACCTGGGAGCCATGGCGATGAAGGAGTGCTCCGCATTCCCCAAAGCTCCTGCATCACGGTAGCCTCATCGTTTATTGTTATATCAGGACACTCATTAGGGGAGTCTTACCCCTCTACATAGGTACAGTCAGTGTATTCTACAGCCCAAGCCGACTAGGCAATAGTGAGGTTGATTACTTCTGCACAATGCATACAATCCTCACAAACTATACTGAGGCCGTTATCTCTATCGACTCAGGTAACAGGATTTCGGCAATGCGAAGGGAATTTGATTCCTTAGGAGAAAGCAATACTTAGAATGACAGAAAGCTGCAAGAAATAAAAATATTGTTGGTAGTAAGTGTTTTTTTACTATTAAAAAAAAAAAGTGACGGAAGTCAAGAGCAAAAAGCTTGTAGCGTACACAAAGGCTACTCGCAAATATATGGCAAAGATTACAGAGAAACTTTCGCCCCGACATCAAATATGGCTTCCATAAGTTTACTATTCCAAATAGCAGTCCAGTATGACTTGTTATTTCATCATATAGGTGTTAAAAGTGCATATTTAAATGCCCCCTTAGACTATGAAATATAAAAGGAGCCGCCAGAAGGCTTTAAATGTAAGAATGGGAATTATCACGTTGCGCCATTAGCACGGATATCCCTGACCCTCTCTCGCCACCCCTCCCTATCGTCTATTGCTTCAAGCTGGTCTTCAGGGTTACATCCTGTATCGGAACATAGATGCTTTATGTAGGTTCTGGCTAGTCGCCCTATCTTTGCTCGTCCATGTGAAAGGGTCCATAGGAGTACATCCCTTATGAGCTCGTTCCTACTTCTCCAGTAGTGTCCTGCATGTTTGGTACGTCTAACTTGGATAGTTTTGGTGATGAGTGGTAGGTGACCGTATAGCTGCTTTGTGGGGTGCTGCCTCCAGGACGTGTTCAATATTGCTCGCAGTATTCTTGTGTAGTTGCCCTCAAGCTTTTTCTCCGTTCGTTTAGTTAGCGTCTATGTGGTGCATCCATATAGCAGTATCGACACGACAGCTGCTTGGAAGAAACTGCGTTTTTTTTTATCGGTCAGGTCTGACTTCCATATGACCGATACTGCCAATGGCTTTGATAGTCGCGTGTTGATGTCTTTCTCGGTTGATGAGACACTGCTACCTAGGTCGAACTTGGAATAAAACATTCTATACTTATTTACCTACACAGAATTTCGTGCAGTAACCTGTGGGCCCTTGCATGTACTTTCAAATTGTCCACAGTCAAATAACCTTCATTTTATTTTGGATAGACGATATATAATAGCTTCCAAAAATGACGCACACCTTATGCTAATTAAGAAAAGACTGAACTCTACACTTAAAATGACTGATCTTGGGCAATTATCCTGTTTTTAAGGAATACAATTTGAATGTGAAAATAGTATTATTAAAATGAATCAATCTAGATATATTGAGAAGATATCAAAGTTCAGCATGACAGATTGCAAACTACGCTCAACTCCACGTGAAATGGATATAAAGAAAACAAGTGACGAAGTCGATTTAATAGCAAACCTTATCGTAAAATTATTAGCAGTCTGATATATATAATGGTTGCAACAAGACCAGTCATTTGTTATACAGTAACTAGCTTGTATCAAAACCAAATTCTTTCCATTTAACGAAGGCAAAGCACGTCTTACGTTATTTAAAAGGTACAATAAATCAGTCACTAATTTTTAAGAAATCGCAGAAACTCTTAAAATTAGGAGTTTGTGACGCAGATTGGGCTAATTTAAGTGAGTGAAAAAGCGTGAGCGGATATTGCTTTAGATTGGCAAAAAAGTTCATGGAAATTTTAAAAGCAAAATTCAGTTACTTAGTCAACAAGCGAAGTGGAATCTATCAATATCTCATTAGCAAGCCAAGAAGCTCTGTATCTTAGAACCCTATTGAGAACTATAACAAAACTAGATTCACTTAAACACCCAACAACTATTCATTGTGATAATCAGTCTAGTATCATTTTGGCAAAATCGCCCAGTCGTTCATCAAAGAACGAAACATATTGATATAAAATTTCAGTTTATACGTGATGAAAAAAAATAAAGGCTCCATTCTTTTGGAATACTTTGAAAAACGTAGCTGGCGTGTTTACGAAGACAATGACAGGAATAAAATTAAACTCTTTCAGAAAGATTATTGTCGTGGAGTTTAGGGGTCAGTATGAAAACGAACGGACAAAAAAAGTAGGTTGAAACAAATATATTACAATAACTGAAAAACGTACAGAATACAGGTGTGATACAACAGTTAGGAATGTCCTTCCGGTATTGTCAGGCAGCTTGGAGGTTATCGGTATTTGTCTTCCGTCCCACCAACCAAAGGAGTATGGCACAAGACCTTTTTAGGTGGGTTCGTCGCAGTGCCGTAGCCAAGACACACCCAGCATTCCCCAAAATTCCTCGGGCCACGTCGGCATTCCCCTAAAAAGAGGGGGCCTCAGGTACCAGGCGAGGAACCTAGTCCCTCCGGGGAGGGTTAGAGCCTGGGAGGACGGCTCTCTGAGGCTCGAGGATGCCGGTCAAGGCGACTCGATTTCCACTGGAGCTAGGATACACCCGACCAGATCAGCGCTCCGAAAAAAAAAACGCAGCCGACCGAAATGCGTACCAGCCCAGCGCCTCCCAAAGAATAGTGCATACGCGCTACTCTGCTTGGAGGTTTTTGGTATTTGTCTTCCATCCCAACAACCGGACGAGTATGACACAAGGCCTTTTTAAGTGGGTCCGGACGCAGGTCAGTAACCCAGACACGCCCGGAAATCCCCAAAATGCCACGGGTCCTGTCGGCATTCCCCTTAAGTTAGTCCCAATGAGATACGTGTACCACAAAAACAAAGAAGAATAGAGCATTTGATATATAAAAATAGGGAAGTAGTCGCTAACACAGAAAAGGAATTGGGTCGAAAGCAGACGATCGAAATATGGATAGACCCAGGGGACCACCCTCCGATAAAATTAAGACCTTATCGAACCCAGATCCATAAACAGAAACTTGCAAAAGAAACGGTAAAGGACATGTTAGAATCCGGGGCAATCGAACGCTCTAAATCTCCTTGGAGTTTCCCGATAGGATGGGGGACACCGGTTCTGTGTGGATTTTAAGGCATTAAATAATATCACCAAGCCTCTGGCATACCCTTTACCATTAATCGACAATATCCTAGATCTGCTGGGCAGAGCAACCTATTTTTCGACCCTTGATTTGAGGTCAGGATACTGGCAAGTAGCTCTTGTTGAAGCTCATCGAGAAAAAGCTACATTTGCATGCCACGCTGGGCTTTTCCAATTTGGAATGATGCCATTCGGGCTTGCTAACGCGCCTGGGGTTTTTCAACAACTAATATCCGTCGTATTGGCAAGGCTGGAAAACTTCTTCATGGCATATTTGGATGACATATTAGTTTTCTCAAGCAGTGTCAGTGAACATCTCCAGCACCTGCAGGCTGTATTCAAAAGATTGAAAAGCCATGGTCTGAAGTTGAAGTTACCCAAATGCCAGTTCATGAAGAGACCAGGTATTTGGGTTTTGTCATAAACAAAAACGGGATAAAACCATATTACAATAAGATCAAGGTGATCCGATCTATGTCCGAACCAAAGACCGTTAGGCAGGTCAGCGTATTTATAGGGGCTATCGAAGGTTTATCCCAGCATTTTCCAGTATAACAATCCCCTAATAGTGTTATGTTTTGACCTTTTGACCCGACCAAAAATGCCATTCAAGGTGATGCACCTGAAGGAAGTGATACATTCTAATGGCAGATATGAGAGGAAATCGCGTGGGCGGAAATTGGCTGATGAAATGGGACGAGGTAAAAATATCCCATGATACTCTCATAGACTGACGCACCGGAAGAGAGTGGCCTCTGAACTGCATGACAGTTATTTCCGCTTGATGGCGATTAAACATTCGATTTCAAAGATCGAGTGGGCGATAGTGTAGGCGTTGAACTATTATATAACGCAGTCAAGACGGAAGTTGAGGCAGTTGAGTTCCAGCCAGAGAGTTCGAGTTCCAGTGGAGAGGAGATGTGGTAGGGAAAACCACACCAGGCCGAAGGGGCCTGGGGCCCTGATGAGCTGAGGTCCGGAGAAGATGCTGATAAGATGCAATAAAGAAAGCCATCACACAGCAGAGTGAGTCCCTAGGCCTCCGCTTGAGCAACCCTAGAGAACAAGAAAGACACAACGTGACGGTCATAACAGTGGGGTCAAGATATTACAGTTTATGTTCGGTCTCCAGCTCCCTCTCACAGTAAAACCCCACACAACCCTTTCGAACTCTTGCAATAAAGTGAGAGGTAAATATTGTTAAAGAAGTCTTCCTGCGTCTTTCTGCGTGCGTCGTTATTCATTGCGTCTGTTATTATTATTGTGCCGTTATGATGCTGTAGATGTGAATCTGTAGATGAGTATATAACAATAGCACTCACATTGAAACATGCTCGGTTCAAGTGGTCCAAGGAGTGCCTACGGTCATTCGAGGCGCTTAAAGATCAGTTAACGGCCATACCCTTATTAATATATCCAGAGTTATGTAAGCCATTGGTCTTGTACACGGACGCAAGTGATCAGTGTATAGGCACGTGTCTTACCTAGCCATGTCCAGAAAAAGAGGGTCCATCCTGTACCAGGAATTCCTAAGGAAATCCCCATTTATTTTTTGTCACATAAACTAAGTCCCACAGAACAAATGTAGCCAGTGATAGAAAAAGAAGGGTACGCTATGATATATGCTTTACAAGGGCTGGAAAATCATGGAAGAATATCTAAAGAACTGCGGTTATTTAAGAGTAAAACAAAGAGGTCAGTAACTCCTATAATGGGGAAGGCCTTAAACGTACTCTTTGGTACCGTAACGGAGCAAGAGTTGGGAACCATTAAGGATAAACTGAATAATTTCGAGAGGGATCACCGAACCTTAGTTCAAGTGGAAAAGAGAAGTATCTCAATTATAAACATAACCAAGGTAGAACTAGAGAAGGGTCGTCGAAATATCAATTGGTCGGTAAAAAACACGCAGGTGATGAGGTGGGAACTTGGCAACGTTATGGAGGCACTGATGACAAAAGTGATGGAGTTGACGCAGTGTATAAGAGAATACTTTCGATCATCCGCGATAATTAATCACATACGTCAGAAACAGCAAATCTTACTCATGACTCTGCAACATTTAAGAACACAATCTGACATGCTCTCGTTGGGTCATCAGTCACCAAGTATAGTTGACCCAAGTCATCACAGGGACTACTTGCTGAAGATCTGAGCAAAACTACCCCATCACTTGGGACTGCCTGTAGACCCTACGTTTGAGTTATGGGCTGCATAACTATTGTAGAACACGGTAAATCATGGATACTAGTATCTGTGCCATTGTTGGATGCAGGAAGTGTGTTTGAAGTGTTCGAAGTAATTAACTTACCTATCCCCTACCCCCGATGCAAAGCAAGGCCTTGGAATAGTAGCACAGAATAAAATAGAATCATAGCCTTTAATTTAGCTCGGAGCGAATTCATGCTACTAACCCATCAAAACGCCGAAAAATGTAGGACTGATATGCTCGGGACTTGTACATCCAGTAGTCCTATATATGTGGTTAGTAGTGAAGATAGAGATAACAAAAAGGGTGTGAAAAAATTGTCAGTCGGAAATACAGGTTGACACTATTTTGCCAAAAGCCGTTATTCTGACCGATGGAATATGGACAGTAGCTACAAAAACCGAGTTACAAAAGACGAGTTACAAATGATGCAGGTGTGCAGTGAGAAATCAACCACACTTAGGATTTTTTCCCCGTTAACCACTCTCGAGCTTCCAATTGGTTGCACAGCATATGGGGATACTATTATACTTCCACCACACTACCAGGCGGAAGAATCATTTGAAATGAGAGACTCTTGCGCTTAGTTAATGCCTCAGTTGATAAATGGGGTGAGGTTTCTCTACCCCCACCCCGATGATTGCGCTCTGGGGCCATTAGTCCAGTGTTTCTATTGGCTGGCCATGTATTCAGGTGCTGGGCCCCCATAAAAGAAGATCCCGAAAAGGAAAAAGATAGATTGATAGCTGGTTCCGCAGACCGAAGACTTGAAGCTTTTACCACCCTCTTTGCCACCACTGCCGCTTTACCTATAGTCCTCAACTTGACCGTCCCTAGCAACATTAATTTGCTCAAAACAGACTCAGGGCTAACTGTCATCGCCAGTCAACTTATCTCCGAAATAAATCCCTTGTTGTTGTTGTTGTACATGACATTTTTTTTAATCATTGTATAATGAATAAATGCTGTTATTTACAACTGTTATCAAGCGTTCCTGACTTACTGAAGTAGTTGACCAGCTAACAGCACCTGTAAAGACGGCTGTCTTCCGACCCAGCCAGAACCAATAGAAGTCCCAAACAGCTTTTCCCCGACTTTTTAAATTTATACTGGAAACATTTATACTGGAAACAGAGACTGAGTTCAAGTCTCATTGAGTACCCCATTAAAAAGGCCTTGTGCCACATATGTTCTCTGACGAAATCAACAAGCTGGAAACATACATATATATAACACGTATGTAAGAACAAAATAAATAAATTCAAAAAATAAAAATTTCTTCGTGGACCTTCCTATTTTCAAATATATCCTTATTCTTTCTTTGGACCTACAACAACCATCTTTATGTATATATATATATATATATATACTTTCGGTGGGTCAGAGATTTCAGCTTTTGTTCGAGCTGAGAATTTACTCTATGCAAATATTGAGCTCTTTTTCAAAAATATTTCATTATTCTGTGAAAAATTTCCATATTTTTCCTTTTTTTCCTTTTACAAGTTACCGTCTATTCTCAATAGAAAACCAAAGTGAAAGTACGTTCTCCAGATGGAGACACAGGCAACTTCGACATTGTAGCAGAAGTACAGCAAGGGGACACACTTGCCCCATACCTCTTTATCATCTGTTTAGATCACGTGCTTATAACATCGATTAATAAAATCAAAGAAAACCGTTTCGAGCTGACAAAGAAAAGAAGCAGAAGGTACACCGCAAAAACAATTACCGACGCCTACCACACCGATGACCTAGAGTTTCTGGCAAATGCACCCGCCCAAGCCGAAACACTACGGCACAGTTTGAAACGAGCCGCCACAGGCATTAGCTTCCATGTCAAATGCACACAAAACTGAATACATGTGCTTTAATCAAACAGGTGACATTTCCACATTAGGCAGTAGCTCTCTGAAACTAGTTGACAAGTTCACCTACCTAGGAAGCAGTGTCTCATTAACCAAAAAAGACATCGACGTGTGACTAGCAAAGGCATGGACTGCTACTGCCCATATTCCATCGGTCAGACTAACGGCTTTTGGAAATATAGAATCAACCAGTATTTCCACCTGGCAATTTATTTCACCACGTTTTTGTCATTTCTAAACAACTCCAGGATACACAAGTCTTCACTACTGGCTATCCGTCATATGGAAGTCAGACCTGACCGATAAAATGAAACGCAGTTTTTTTTCCACGCAGCGGTCGTGTCGATAATGCTACATGGATGCACTACATGGACGCTAACAAAACGTATGGAGAAAAAGCTTGACGGCAACTACACAAGACTACTGCGAGCAATTTTCAACAAGTCCAGGAGGAAACACCTCAGAAAGCACCAGCTGTACGGTCACCTACCTCCCATCACGAAAACTATCAAAGTAGGACGAACCAGACATGCAGAACACTGCTGGAGAAACAGGGATGAGCTCATAAGTGATGTTCTCCCATGGACCCACTCACATGGCCGAGCAAAACAGAGTGACCAGCTTGAACCTACATACAGCAGCTCTGTGCCGATACTGGATGTAGCCCTGAGGACCTGCCAGAAGCGATGAACGATAGGGAGAAGTGGCGAGAGAGGGTTAGGCATATCCGTGCTGGCGGTACGACAGGATGATTATATATATATATATATATATATATATATATATATATATATATATATATATTAGAGGTTTAAGTCCAAAAATTCAATGGAAAATTTTGAAAAATCTACAACCCTTAGCTGCTTTGATGGAAAATGTAATTTGTGTCTGGAAGAGATACAAATTATGTTGTACATTGATCTTGTTAACCTATTGAATCAGAGATGTGATTTTATTGCTAGATGTAGGCATAGAAGTAAATTTAGACTATTTTTAAAAATAAATGAATAGATAAATAGAAAATAGGAATAACTATGATTTATCAATTTAGTAAATGAATTAGAATTTGAATTTATATTATTGATTTTTACTCTATTATTGTAATTTGAGGGTTTTTTTTACTATAAATAAAATTAATTTTAGATTTTTTTACTTCATTTTAATGGTAAAAATTGATGTACGAAAATTAGATATGTATGAATAATCTTTTTTATATAAATATTTGAATTTTCAGACATATATTTTTGCTAATTTTCGCTAATTCTTCCTCTGTTAAATTTAAAGAATGATGAAACTGGATGTTCCTTTACCTGCCAAAATTAAGTTGATACTTATTGTTACTTGAAGTTAAAGGGTTACCTTTTTAGAGGAGAAATAAGTTTTTTTTTTCTAGTCTGTTTGTGAATGCGAAAAAGTTATTTGAATCCATTTTCTTGTTTGATCTGAAGAAGCCCTGATAATTTTATAGAGCATTGATTTATATCAATGCTTTTTAATTAGATGGAAATAAATTTATTATCTGAATGTGATCGATTGTTGTTTTTTTTTAAGGGAAAGTATATATATATATATATAAGTGTGTGTAAAGAAATGAGTTGAATAGGTTATTACTCCATTTTTCCAATAGCAAGATCTACACGCTTTGAGGAAGACTACCAATTGAATCAAAACCTATCTATCATAATTATTTCTCATACTAAAATAATTTTGATAAAATATTTTTTCATTCAGAAAAAAAGATTGATGTCGAAACGCGTTGACAAATAAATAAAGCATCAAACATATATCTTTTTCATTTTTACTTTTTCTACATATATATATATATATATATGTGTGTGTGTGTGTGTGTGTGTGTGTGTGATATTTGGAATAAAGTTTAATGAAAAAAAAACAGGTACATAAATAGAATGACAAATTCTTCGTAATTGCAACATTTTTGACCTGGAAATATTCGTAATTAATATCCAGCTAAGGTGGATAGGTTACCTGATACGGATGGAGGACACACGGTTTCCAAAACAACAAGTCCGTGGTCAACTTAAGAACAGTTTCCGTTCCTTGGGTTGACTTCTACTTCGGTGTAAGAGTAAACATAAGGACAACCTTATCGATGGAATTTTGGCTTTGTGACTTGCGAAAGATGGGCAGAAAACTGACCCAAGCGGCACAGAGATTGTTTCATAAAACTGAAAACGGTCTATTGAATTACCATGATCAGAAAATCTGGCTAACACTTGCGCGTGATATACGGAACCACTGGACAGCTGTTTCGACCTTATTAGGTATCATCTGCAGTGTATACCATGATCTTTCCCACTTGCAATCTCCTCTACTTGACCAGTGGCTCAGTCGTAGAGTTTCAGCTCTGCATTCTGAGGTCACTGATTTGATCTCCAGAGGCAGAGATCATGTTATACACTGCTGATGAGACGTAATAAGGTTGAAATAGCTGTCCAGTGGTTTCGTATGTCGCGCGCAATTTTTTGCCAGTTTTTCTGGTTATAGTAATTCACTTTAAAGATATAATTCCTCTACTTAAAATAGAAAAATGTACATCCATTTCCTTGCTTTGAGGTTATAATAATTAAGCAGATGCGTAATTCCAAAACTGGCAATGGCTGGTCGCTCGCCACTGTATCCGCATGGAAAAACTCTGTCAACGCCGCAGTAGGAGGGGTAGGATTACTTATAGGACCTAGAGCATTAAAAACGCTTAATAGCGTTGAGAAAATACAACCTAGAATGATGGCAGCTACATTTAACGGAAACCCCAGAACAACAATCATCTCATGCTACAGCCCCACCAATGTTAGTGAAAAAACTGAACTAGTCACCTTCTACGATGAGTTATCCTCATTAGTGCGTAACATCCCGAAACACAACATTCTAGTCATTGGCGGAGATATGAATGCCCAAATCGGGAAAAACGGAAACAACAAATACAGCCTCCACAACACGTCAAATAGGAATGAGCAACATCTAACAGATTTCATGATAGAAAATAGATTAGCATGCCTCAATACAAACTACCAAAAAAGGGAGGGCAAACTATGGACATACACGTACGCAAAAAATACTAAAGCTCAGATAGACTACGTCCTTATAAACAAGAAATGGAAAAATAGTGCACTGAATTGCGAGGCATACTCCTCTTTTGAGGGTGTGTCCACCGATCACCGAATAGTCACGGCGAAAATACGGTTAAGCCTACGAAAAAACGCCAAACGAACAGCGACTACCAAACACTATGACTGGGCCCTATTAAACAACAAAGATATAAGAGATAAATACGTATAAGAATTAAGAAACAGATTCGAAACTCTACAAGAAAAGACGGAAAAAAGTACACCAAACGACGAATACGAAAATTTCGTCAATGCACACCTCGAGGTAGCAGCAAAATACATTCCAACAAAAATTAAAACTAAATATAGAGTCCCATGGGAAACTTTAGCGGTGAGAGAAAAACGTGCACTAGTGAAAACAGCCTCCAAAAACTATCGAAAAAACCCAACAAACACAAATGCCTTAAAACTAAAAAATGCTCAATATCAATTAGCAGGCATATATATAAAGGAACAGACAGAATACATTCAAAATCAGATAGATAAGATTAGAGACTCGGTGGAAGATAGACAATCTAGAATAGCCTGGCAAACAATAAACGAAGTGAGCAGAAGAAAGAACACAGCCAAAGCAAAACTTAAAGCAGCAAACCAACAAGAAAGAATAAAACTGTGGAAACAGCACTTCGAAAACTTACTTGGAAACCCACCAAAAATAACGCATGAACCAATCACCAGAATAACTAGCAAACAATTAGACATTAAACGAGGACCGTTCACACAAGAAGAACTCGACTCGGTTCTCAGAAAAATTAAAAATAGGAAAGCTGCAGGGCTGGACGAAATTCCCCCGGAAGTATGGAAGACCAGACAATTCGACAACATACTGCTCCGACACTGCAACCGCAGTATACAATCAAAATCCGATAGATAGATGGATGAAGGGATGCATACTCTCCTTTCCTAAAAAGGGGGACCTCGGATTAGCCAAAAACTACCGAGGCATAACACTTACATCCATAGCTGCCAAAATCTACAATGCCCTACTACGAAACCGCATAGAACCCAAAATCGACAACATACTTAGAAAAAACCAAAATGGCTTCCGAAGAAATAGATCCACGACCTCACAAATATTAACCATCCGCAGAATCCTTGAAGGTGTACGGGCAAAGAACCTACAAGCGACATTAATATTTGTCGACTTTACCAAGGCTTTCGACTCCATTCACAGAGGAAAGATGGAACAAATCCTACTAGCGTACGGCATACCTAAAGAAACCGTAGCGGCAATAACGATTCTCTATAGAAACACTAAAGTAAAAGTACGATCACCGGATGGAGACACAGAATACTTTGATATTGTAGCAGGAGTCCTACAAGGGGACACGCTGGCCCCGTACCTCTTTATCATTTGTCTAGACTACGTGCTTAGAACATCGATTGACAAAATCAAAGAGAATGGCTTCGAACTGACGAAGAAAAGAAGCAGAAGATACCCCGCAACAACAATTACCGATGCCGACTACGCCGATGACATAGCGATACTGGCAAATACACCTGACCAAGCCGAAACACTTCTGCATAGTTTGGAACGAGCAGCAGCAAGCATAGGCCTCTATGTTAATGCACACAAAACGGAATATATGTGCTATAACCAAACGGGGGACATCTCCACTCTAGAAGGAACCCCACTTAAACTAGTAGACAAATTCACGTACCTAGGAAGCAGCGTCGAATCAACCGAAAAGGACATCGAAACGAGGTTAACGAAGGCATGGACAGCTATCAATAGGCTATCAATTATATGGAAATCAGACCAAACCGATAGGCAGCGGTCACATCGATACTGCTATATGGATGCACTACATGGACGCTAACAAAACGGCTGGAGAAAAAGCTTGATGGCAATTACACAAGAATGCTGCGTGCAATCCTGAACAAGTCCTGGCAGCAACACCCCACAAGACACCAACTGTACGGCCACCTGCCCCCTATCACGAAAACTATTCAAGTTAGACGAACCAGACATGCAGGACACTGCTGGAGAAGCAGAGATGAACTCATAAGAGATGTACTCTTATGGATCCCCACACATGGCCGCGCAAAAGGAGGACGACCAGCTCGAACGTACATTCAGCAGCTATGTGAGGGTACAGGATGTTGTCCTGAAGACCTACCTAGGGCTATGAACGATAGGGAGGAGTGGCGAGAGAGGGTCAGGGATATCCGTGCTACCAGCGCGAGATGATGATGATGATGATCATGATGACATGGCCCTGGAGGTGACTGTGTCCTCTATAAAGTGCACGGATGTAAGTTACAATATTAATTGGCTGCGCAATTGCCATGACTAGTTAATTTGGCATTGCTTGTGTGCGATATGGACCAGTGGCTCAGTCGTAGAATTTCGGGCCTGCATTCACGGGTTCGATCTTCATTGGAGGAGATTATGCAACTGATGAGACCTAAAAAGGTCGAAACAGCTGTCCAGTGGTTCCGTATGTCGTTCAGAAGTGTTTGTCGGATTTTCTGGTCATAGTAATTCAATTTACAATATAATTCCTTTACTTGAAAAATAAAATGTAAAACTGAAAACCTTTCAATAAAAAAAATGGTTGGAATAATATGATCAATTACGTGGAAGGCTGAAACACAAATATCTAGTTCTTACAACAAAGAGACACCAATGTTATGATTTTGACTTTGTAAGGCCGTTCTTGTTCCCCATGAAAAAGAAAAATGAATTTATCCTCGTCCATCTCGATCAAAGAGTCCGTCATGAATGGGTGCCTATGTATCTTTATGGATGTACAGATATATACATAGATACTATTTCGGCTGATGTATTATTCGACCTTCTTCAGGTGTTTCGGAAATCGGGAGCCCACACAGATTTAAAACTGATCCCTTTATTTAATTCGTGGGAGTAGATTTGTAACATATTGACTTCCGACCCAGCCGTCGATCAAGGAACAGGTGTATCCGGTCGAAGATATCAGGGTATAACCTTGACCGTGGACGGGTTGAATTGGGTGCAGATGTGACACCCACAAGAAGCAGGTGGATGTCAAACAATTATATAACCTGGGCTCACAGACAGGTCGAGTTAGTTGGAGTCAGCAGAGTTGGAGATAAGATGCTGTAGAGACAACCAGAACCCTTCAGAGGGCTATGGACGCTCAAGACCCCCGATTGAGCAGCCCAGCAGAACGAGAAAGAAGTGCTGCTAAAGACAAAGGAACTGGGGGTCAATATGTTTCAGTTTGTTCAGTCTCCAACTCACCTCTCACACATAACCCTTTCAGAACCCTTTCGCAAACATTTTGAATAAAGTGTGAGAGGTATATTTTTCTTAAGAAGTGTGTTCGTTCGTCAATATTGTTGATTTTGTTGCCGCATGCATCTGTATATGTTACAGATTGTTTTAATTCCGTTAACCATGATCGGGTAGAAGTGTTAAGCTTGAGTAAATATTCCTCATTTTTTACTTATAGTCGAACTGAACCTGCAACCTCAAGACGATTTCACTCAGAAGCAATATTCATTCAAACGCCTCTATCTGTTGCACCATGTGTTCTTCTGGACCATTCAGAGTAAAAAGTTCTTTTAAGTGAAATCCCAAGCAGGCCGAAGGATGTTTCGGCTGAAAAGTTGTGCGTATAATAATGAAGATGGAGAATTTAGTCCGAATATTCTAAGTGATAAAAATACTTTTATATGGCTAACAAAGGCTTAATCGGATAACTCTTTGGTTAGACATAGTTTTAGAATTAAAGATTCATTACCGTTAATCCAGAGAACACTAGCAGTATCTCAAAATCCGATCAGATTTTGTTGGATTTCTATTATATATATATATATATATATATATATATTATTGTTTGTTTTTTTTTAAATACCAGACAAGGATTTTATGTCTCGCTTTTTATTAATTTTTTTCTCGTAGGCGAATTTCGTGTCGTAACAGGCTGAAGTCATTTTCAAAATTGCCGAAAGTCTCTGTTCGTTTGGTTCGAGGACAGTTACTTTCGACCATCTTTAGTCATTGATGACAATGTCGGAGTTATTTTGTCCTTAGATAATTTCTTTGAGTGGTCGAAAGTACCCTTACTCCAACTACACTACCAGAGACTTTGGAACGTTTTTAAATTGAAATTAGAATCAGAATACCCACCATTTAGTAAGAAACAAATTAAACGACAGAAAAAATAAAGAGCAAATATATCAATATCAAAATAGGATTATGAAAAAGAATAAAACACGACTCTGAGTTTCGCAGTAAGATTTTTCGAAATATCACCCGTGATATATATATAAATATAAGAACGATTATTCACTCACGTAACCACTAAAAACAGGATCTCTTACAATGAAACACCATAAAGTTTCATCATATTTCTGTATTTACCTAGCTCTTTAATCGCGATGTGATACAAATGATGTAATGGTTATCGTCGCAGGAAATGGACACGGCGACACGAGTTCAAATCCTGGACGAGACTGATTGCATTTCACATAGCACTAATACCCATGAGAAAGGTATGAATCCAATTATTCTCCAGCTATGGGTAAATAGTAGGACAGACTGGGTTCTTCAGCCTTGGTAAGGCAACTAGTCGAGGAGAAGGAAAACTCTGAATTCAAACCTGTTAAAATCCGCTTAAAAAATTGACCTTGTGTCATATCCTGCCCGAGCGGAGGGGTTGGGTAAATAGGATCAAATGTTTATGATAACTTCTAGAGTGTTATAGCTCGGTTCGACCTCGTGAAGTATAAATGACCTACTAAGTAGACCAAGAATAGAGTTGAATACAATATGGGAACCGATGATTAAGAAGGCTAGATAAAAATTCTTTTTTTAAATCTGAATATGAGCACAGGTAAAAAAACATACATAATAGTAGTAATTCTAATCAAGTAAAGAACATTAAGTTTATAAGTCCCAAAAATTCACTCTGAATTTTCCAACGTAACGGTTATAGGCGTTGGTTCCCTAAACTTCTTAGGGGACAATCATCTGGAGGTTGCAGGTTCAAACTTGACTGCAGGCGAGTAATAATACGGGAATACTTCACACTTGTACCCGGTTATGGCTAACGGAATCGGAACAGACGACCCCCGTGGATTCAACAAAGGACGTAGTTCGAAGTTCCGTGAAGGTTCCCGAGTTCGACAAACACCTGAAGAAGGCTGGAGGACATATAGGCCGAAACGTTATGGAAATAACAATAAAGATGAAGATAATAGTCCGAAAACCCTTAATGATAAAAATCATCAAGCTTCGTCTCAGAAATTTAGACAATTAATATCCTGATGAATCATCTGAGTGGAATCTTTTGTCCAATTCATACAGTTACCTTTGCGCATGATTTTGTATTTCCCCCGATATATATATATATATATATATATATATATATATATATATATATACAGGCACTAATACACAGGCAAAGGTACATAGGCTGCTATAGGATTCATGACAGTACTGAAATTATTCCTATATTTTCAAAAAGTCGATGACTTTTTCGCTGTCCGGTATCCCTACCATCCAGAAATATATACATCCCGAACAAATAATTATAAAAACTTAGTGTTACTTTGACCTGGCCATTGGCCTAATTAGTAGAGTGTTCGCCAAAGATCTGGAAGACCATGGTTCAATCCCAAATCGAGTCATAAAAAAGATTTAAAAAATGGTACTTGATGCCGACTTGCTTAACTCTAAGCATTATAAGGTAAGTATCAAGGGTAAAGTGGAGCTATCCAGGGAATGGAGAAGCGCCCTCCCCTATACCTAAGTGTTGTAGCTAATGAAAATGGGGCTTTTGTGTTGCCCTCTACTTGCCAAATTTTAGTATGATGGGCGCCAAACAGACACATGCCCACCCTCTTACTAATATGATCTTTCTCTCTCTCTCTCTCTCTCTCTCTCAGGGGTAAAATAGCAACAGGAGTCAAACGAACTAAACCCTCAATACAATTAAAAGTCGAAGGACAGTTCTAATTGGATAAAACTAGCCAATTAGAGAATAGAAAGTAGCAGGAATGCCAATTGATTTTGACGACGCGATGATTTTCCTAAACAGAGCAGTTTCTGATAATGAATTTAAAGGAGAAGACACACTTATATGTTAGTGCTTACAAAAACCCAGCTGCAATCCAGAGATAAAAATATGAAGGGAAAGAAAGAAGTGGGGGATAAAATCGAAGCTCGAGGAAAAGTTCCAAGACAACGAAATCATTAAGTATACATTTTTGTGCCCTGGAATGACAGCGGAAGAGAAGCTCGTTTTATAACTCTGGCTATTATGGAGAGAAATAGCGAAGACACAAGAAAGATGATTTATTTACCAGACTCCTTCCACAGACTCATGAAGTATGCTCGTTTGTGTACTAGAATGACAGTGGAAAAGAAACTGGATATTATAGGAAAATAACGAAAATAGGAGAAAGCTGCTTCATCAAATTCCTTCGGTCGATATAGCTGAAACCAGCAACTATCTACTTCACGAACAAGCTTTAAACCCATAAGAAAATTTTTAAAAAAGGAGAAAGAATGAATAAAAAGATAAAAAGAGAGAGAAGAAAGACTACATAAAAAAATATTTTTTAGATTCAACAATACGAACAAGCTTTCCATCTGAATTTTCCCCCTTTTGTAAAACCTATGCACATTCAGTAACCCAAAATATGACATTATTCAGTTAATTTACTTTACTTTCTTTTTGTTTCCTCTTCGCTTCTTCCGAAATCCTGTTGTTGTTAATAGTACTGTTGTTCTGTTAACTCAATCTATCGCGGTTTTTGTGTCCTTAAAGCCGCTTAGTATTAGAGATTTTATCTATCTACGTGTGAATATTGAGGGAGACCCGGAAAAATGAGACACAACCAAAGCATTCCGTCTTTCTTATTTCATTTTATTTTTATTTGATTGTCAAGCCAAACGGTGTGAGCTTATCTACGGTTAACGGGGCACAACTCTAGACCTCTTAACCCCTGAGTGTGATAATAGGAAATATTCTTCTGAATCAAAGATGTCTTGATTTTATAATTTATGGCTGAACTTAGAGTAATCAAAACAGATATTATTATTATTATTATACTCATTTGCTAGTTTTCACACCAGCGTTAACTCATGCTTTTTCACTGGAGTTTGATTGACAGCAAACCTCTTCATGTCTCCAGGACTCTTTTCAGTATTCGGGCCGATCTAAATAATGATACTGTCTATTATTATTATTATTATTATTGGTATACTCATTTGATAGTTCTTTAAACCAGCGTTTCCACAGGAGTCTGAGTGACAGAAAGTCTCTTCAAGTCTCCAGGACTCTTCTCAGTATTCTGGCCGATCTCAAAAATGCTGGATTTTAGATGTTCTCCACTAGCTCTCTTATTTTCATGTCTTTCAGTCCTTTTATCAATCCTTTGGTGACTGAACAAGAGCACCAATTACAATTGATATCACCATCACCTTCATGTTCCATAGTTTTTTGTTCACTAGCAAGGTCTAGGTATTTATTTCTCTTTTCAACTTCCTTCAGTTTTACCTAATTCGGCAAATTCACTTTTTTTTTGTTATTCTCATAAGGTATGGTCGTCTGGCAAACATTAGATGATCTGTTTGTATCTAGAAATACCGTCTTATTTTCTGGGACGGATTCAAGGTTATGCATATACCATTTGTATGTATAATCAAATTTAAACTCATTCACAATTCCCAGTACATTCCCTTCCCCACCCAGTCGTGTTATAGTCATATATCCTCTTTGCGCTAATTCGCTGCTTTCGCTTATTATCTGATTGATCATTCAATCTCTGTGGCCACATTATCTATATCTGCTATTTTTTTGCGTCTTATCTATTTGCTTCGACATAGTTAGTCCTTATGGCGTTGTTTTGTGCTGCTATCTAAAGAGATTCAGTTTCTCTCTTAATGTTTACCTTTCTTAGCCATGACAAAGTTTTCTCGTGTGAGATTTCGCTTGTTTGTCACTTGAAATGTCCATTCAGTTGTTTTTCTTCCCATTTTTCCAGGTTATTTTTTCTGTTGATGGTTGTGTTGTCTGTATTGATTCTGGTGACTGGAATCAGTCTTCTCTGCGCTTTTTTATATAATCTTTTTGTTATTGTATCGAGACATCGACGTTATCGTGAATGCAAGCAAGTTGTCTTCCTTCTTCTTTTCTGTCAAAGTCATGTCTGAGATGTAAAACCATATGCATCGTCATGAGTTTCTTGTTCTGTGGTCCATTTGTTAAAGTTCTTCCCTCGTTCGCTTTAAGAATAGTCCCGAGTATCTTACAATGAGGACAGTCCTGGGATTTATCCCTTTGATGAGACTTCTGCTATGTAGTTTGGTTTCGAGTAGTGTTCTCGTTCTCATGAGCTATTCTTTTTTTATTTTTTTGTTTCATCTCCGCATGTTTAATGGTGTTTACTTCCAATATTTCCAAGTATTGGTAAGTTTTATCTCCTCCAAGCATTCTGATTTTTTCTTGATTTGGTAATTCTATTCCTTACGACGTATTTCCTCTTTTTTATTATTAGCATGGCTTATTTTGTATGCCAAATTCCTCTAAATATCTCAACTGTATATCCTCACTGCCTGTATTAGGGTTTCCTCCAATTCATGAAGCTTGTATCCACCTGTGCCTTTCTTAAGTATGTGATTGAAAGGTTCATCGCTATTACAAATAGTAATGGTGATAGCTCATCTCCCTGGAAGATCTGTCTCTGGATTTTCACCTCAGTTAAGCTTTTTGCTCCTGCTGTCAGTTCGAGTTTGCAGTTTTCCTTGGTATTTTCGATAAATATTATGACTTCGCCGTATATCTTGTACATTTTGAGACAGCCTATTGTCCAGCACTCCGGAATCATATCATATTTTTTTTTTGTAATCAATCAATTACATAGCTTTTTTCCATCTCATTTTGCTGTCCTTGGGGCTGTTTGGTTTGGTTTGGTTTCCTTTGTTTTGCTTTTTTGTCATATCAACCATTTTAGATAATTTAATGCCAACTCCATTTATATATATACATAAACAATTCTGTTTCAAACAATGCAGTTTAGCATAAGTACGCAGTTCAGTTTTATTTGACCCATAGATAGGACCCTATCAGGTACTACCACTCTTTGCCGGAGTGAGGGCAATAAAGGGGTACTCTGCATTTCCCAAAGCTCCAACATCTACTGGAACCTCACCATCTGATTGTTTCGTGTCATAAACAGGACATTCGTTGGGGAGTCTTAATTCTCTGCAGAGAAACAGTCGGTGTATTCTTAAACTCCAGCCGACTGGGTAACTTGATAAATTCATAGTTGCTCTCCTGTCTCTCTTGTCCCTTTGCAGTATCCTTTATGTTCCTTGGAAATAGTCTGCGGCTTTTTAGCGCATCGTATATCTCTTCACTAAATTACACCGTTAGCATTTTCCAAATCATCGTATATCTCTTCACTAAATTACACCGTTAGCATTTTCCAAATCATCGTATATCTCTTCACTAAATTACACCGTTAGCATTTTCCAAATCATCGTATATCTCTTCACTAAATTACACCGTTAGCATTTTCCAAATCATCGTATATCTCTTCACTAAATTACACCGTTAGCATTTTCCAAATCATCGTATATCTCTTCACTAAATTACACCGTTAGCATTTTCCAAATCATCGTATATCTCTTCACTAAATTACACCGTTAGCATTTTCCAAATCATCGTATATCTCTTCACTAAATTACACCGTTAGCATTTTCCAAATCATCGGTCGGCACGTTATGAGTCTGTCGTTTTGAGGACAGTTCCTTTTCCGGGGATCTTTTTGATCAGGATGGTCTTTCCTTTTGTCATCCATTCGGCTATGTCTGTTTCTTGTAGAGCTCTATTCATTTCGATAGCCAGTCTATGATGAATAGAAATGATTTTTTGTTCTACCAGGATCCGTGTATGCCATCATGGCCTAGTGTTTTCTAATTAGGTATTTTTTGAGTGTTGCTCTGAGTCAGTTGAGGTATATTTTCACCTTCGATGCTTCTACGAGAATTAACTATTTTTCCGTGATACTTATCCCTTATCAATTATGTTCCCTTTGTTCTCATATTTTGCTTCAAAATTGTTTTATTTCCTTTTCATCAGGTTGTTGGCTTGTCTTTGAATATTTCCCCTCTAAATTCTATGCCCAGTCGGCTGGGACTGTATAATACACTGACTGCATCTCTGCAGAGGGATAAGGCTCCTCTAACAAGTGTCCTGGATATGACACTAAACAATCTGATGGTAAGGTTCCAGTAATGATAAAGCTTGCAGTGAACCCCTTCTTACCAAACTCTACCGCATCTCACTTTTGTAACAAAAAATAAAGTTCTACTGTCATATATATATAGTGTACTTCTGTTTAAATCCTGTAGGATTTGGTTATAAAAAATACCTTATGATATCCGTTTGATTTGTAAATGTTCCATTAGAAATAAAATCCTGGTAGGTTTGAATTAAAAGAAAATTAGCTTTTTTGAAAAAGATGTCTACTTATTTAGGAGTGATACAGGATTTACAAAGCTTCCTCTTGTAAATGGTCAATTACTTATGGGTGATATTGTATAAATAGACGACTTTGTGTAACGGTAATCGTCTTAGGAAATGAACGCGAGTTCAAATCCTGAGCGAAGCAGCTTGTATTTTAGATACCGCTAATACACATGGAAAAGGTAAAAATCTAACAAATCTCCCTCCACCTATGAGTAAATAGTAGGACAGTCTGCGCTCTTTAACCTTGTTACGGCGACCGATATAGGTGTTCCTGGAGTATGTGGGCCCCGCCAGTCTATTTCAGCCCAAACCAGGTTACCGGACAATTGATTAGGAGAAGGAAAACTCTGAATTAAAACCAATTGTAGACCTGGAGAGGGATGGACTTCTGTCCAGGTCACATTACAAGTAGCGACCCCATGACCAAACAATTTTACAGAATAAGTTTTTTTAAGTCTAAAGATTATAACGGCTTTTCTTATGAAATTCACATGCTATGAGTAAAATAGTGAGACAAATTGGGCTCTCTAAGCATAGCGTGAAACCAGTTTAGGTGAAGAATAATTTTCGATTGAAAAGCATGAGTTGGACTTCCCAGGACAATTTAACCTTCTCTTCTGACTTATTCTTTACTTCCTATAAAGATTCAGGTTTTACGTTGTATTATCTTGGATATGAGCCTGTCTAAAATAAATAACCATATACGTTGCATTCTGAAAGAATGTTCTTCTAGTTAACATAAGATTCTTCTAATTACTATAAAGAAACCGGTCTCAAGTTATTTAATGTGATGTTTTCTGCAAGGAAATAACATATTACCGATGTTGGATTTACTATTTAGATTTACCAATTTGGAACTTTATCCTTTCTGGATTTAATATAAACTCTATTTTATATTCTTAATGAACTTGAGACTTGATACCTATCATTTATATAATTCATGAGATCATCATCATCATCACCATGTCGCGCTGGTAGCACGGATATCCCTGACCCTCTCTCGCCACTTTTCCCTATCGTTCATCGCCTCAGGCAGGTCTTCTGGACTACATCCCGTATCCTCACATAGTTGCTGAATGTATGTTCGTGCTGGTCTTCCTGCTTTTGTTCGGTCATGTGTGGGGGTCCATAAGAGTACATCACTTATGAGTTCGTCCCTGCTCCTCCAGCAGTGTTCTGCATGTCTGGTTTGTCTAGCTTGAATAGTTTTCGTGATAGGAGGCAGGTGGCCGTACAGTTGGTGTCTTGTTGCCGCCAGGACTTGTTCAAGATTGCTCGCAGCATTCTTGTGTAATTGCCGTCTAGCTTTTTCTCCAGCCGTTTTGTTAGAGTCCATGTAGTGCATCCATATAGCAGTATCAATGCGACCGCTGCCTGGAAGAAACTACGTTTCATTTTATCGGTTAGGTCTGCTTTCCATATAATCGATAGCCTATTGATAGCTGTCCATAACTGAAACTAAACCTTTTCCACAAGTTTATCTTCTCTATTACCATTTAAAGTTTCACATCTTCCAAACAAGCTGCATTGGCGCTTACCCTTCTTTTATACAACAATGTTAACGTCGACAAAGCATACTTGCTGTATGAACAACTAACGGCCTTCCATACATTGCTAAGGCCTCCCTTTAGATCCAGACACTGATACACGGTCTCGAGACACGATCGAATACCCACAACAACCATTTCTCGTGGAGGCGGACAGGTTGTTGAGGTAAGATTTAATTTTAACATTCTTGACAAGAATTTATGTCATATCTAATTAGCGATACTCAACTCACTTGTTAATTAACAACTTCGTTCTTAAGTTATCTTTTGTCCTAGAAACTGTCTTGATTTCAGAAAAACAATTAGATTATTCATGAGTGCTGACATTGTCGACTGAATACATCAGATTTCTTTCGTAGTCGTTTATTCTTAGAAATATTATTTTCTTTTCTGGCGGGATTTTTAATGATTTGAAAGCCGTCGTGATTATCCAAATTAGTCTAAAAGTGTACGCTTCAGAATTCTAAATGTACGATTTTTTATTATAAGCTTTTACTTTTTGTTATTGTATATCATTGAGATTTTGGCGAAAACGTATCAGAAACAATTCCAAAAACACTAAGAACTATTAGAGTTTATATATATTCTTGACACAGAATATTTATGAAAGATGAAAAGGGAAAGCTTAGATTTTAAAATGAAAAAAAAAAAATTAATAAGTTACGTCTAGAGCCGATAGCAGTAATATTTTAAGAGCAAACACGATAGAATTTGGTATATATTTTTTATGTTAGTTTCTTAGCGTTTCTTTTTGAAAATTAAATTACCCAATCAATAACAGATAATATTCTTGTGAGAAATATCGGTTGTCTCCTTGTGAATTCTAATCAGAATCAAGACATTGCAGATAGTCTGTCACATATATTTGAGAGAGGGGAGCAATATGAGGTCCACCTAAAAGGGCCCTATATAAAAGCAAAGAAAATACTTGGGTGAGTCAGAAGTTTTGCAAAGTGATAAAAAATGCAGCAGTTCCGGATACTTTTGTCGAGGTTGTGAAAGAGACCAACCACATTGGACTGTGACATGCCATTCTTGCCTGTTACTTCCCTTGTGCTGCTTGTCACATTTACTTTTATGGCAAGAACTACGGCCTCGGAATCCGCGCTTTTAAGTCTCCCTGAACTTCTCTCACTTTCAAGGTCCTTATAACCCAGACAAAATTTCCTGAATTCACTGGTAACTTTACTCTGATCAACCACACCTTTATGTTTCGCATACAAATGTTAAACTCCGCTTAAAAATTGACCTTGTGTCATATCCTGCCCGAGCAGAGGGGTTGGGTAAATAGGATCAAATGTTTATGATAACTTCTAGAGTGTTATAGCTCGGATCGACCTCGTGAAGTATAAATTCCCGAATAAGACTAAGTTGCACGTTCATCTTCGAGGCTTTCAAATCATACATAGAGAGAAGCAATGCCTAAAGTGTCAGCGCACGAACTACCACGGTACTACCAACTACTGCGGGTAACTTTACACGGCTTAAAATGCTTCAATCACGTAACCAATGAACCGCAAACAAGCACATACTACGAAAATATTGCAAAACTTTTGACTCGCCCAAGTATCCTTGGTCTTCCTGTTCATTTCAATCAAAATATTTTTTGGTTTCTTTGTTTAACAGTGTTATAACCATCGGGGTTATTTAATGCCAAAGACAGTCATATAAAAGACTAGCAGTAGTACTATTTAATCCAAATGTTGGGGAGAAGGAAGTTCATACATTTTATAAGGGTATTAGTCCTGAAATGAACGTAAGAGCCGGATTAGATCTCGAACACTCTTCCTACGATCTCACAATCAAGCATGTTAGCCGCTAAGCCAAGGGGATTCCCATCTAAAAACATTGCAAAGAGCAAGATTGTCGCATACATCTATTAGGAGCCAGTATACATTCATACGAGATCCATTTGTTAGAAGGAGCCAGTATACATTCATACGAGATCCATTTGTTAGAGAGAGCCAGTATACATTTATACGAGATCCATTTGTTAGAGGGAGCCAGTATACATTCATACGAGATCCATTTGTTAGAGGGAGCCAGTATACATTCATACGAGATCCATTTGTTAGAGGGAGCCAGTATACATTCATACGAGATCCATTTGTTAGAGGGAGCCAGTATACATTCATACGAGATCCATTTGTAAGAGGGAGCCAGTATACATTCATACGAGATCCATTTGTTAGAGGGAGCCAGTATACATTCATACGAGATCCATTTGTTAGAGGGAGCCAGTATACATTTATACGAGATCCATTTGTTAGAGGGAGCCAGTATACATTCATACGAGATCCATTTGTAAGAGGGAGCCAGTATACATTCATACGAGATCCATTTGTTAGAGGGAGCCAGTATACATTCATACGAGATCCATTTGTTAGAGGGAGCCAGTATACATTCATACGAGATCCATTTGTTAGAGGGAGCCAGTATACATTCATACGAGATCCATTTGTTAGAGGGAGCCAGTATACATTCATACGAGATCCATTTGTTAGAGGGAGCCAGTATACATTCATACGAGATCCATTTGTTAGAGGGAGCCAGTATACATTCATACGAGATCCATTTGTTAGAGGGAGCCAGTATACATTCATACGAGATCCATTTGTTAGAGGGAGCCAGTATACATTCATATGAGATCCATTTGTTAGAGGGAGCCAGTATACATTCATACGAGATCCATTTGTTAGAGGGAGCCAGTATACATTTATACGAGATCCATTTGTTAGAGGGAGCCAGTATACATTCATACGAGATCCATTTGTTAGAGGGAGCCAGTATACATTCATACGAGATCAATTTGTTAGAGGGAGCCAGTATACATTTATACGAGATCCATTTGTTAGAGGGAGCCAGTCTACATTTATACGAGATCCATGTGTTAGAGGGAGCCAGTATACATTCATACGAGATCCATTTGTTAGAGGGAGCCAGTATACATTTATACGAGATCTATTTGTAAGAGGGAGCCAGTATACATTCATACGAGATCCATTTGTTAGAGGGAGCCAGTATACATTCATACGAGATCCATTTGTTAGAGGGAGCCAGTATACATTCATACGAGATCCATTTGTTAGAGGGAGCCAGTATACATTCATACGAGATCCATTTGTTAGAGGGAGCCAGTATACATTTATACGAGATCCATTTGTTAGAGGGAGCCAGTATACATTTATACGAGATCCATTTGTAAGAGGGAGCCAGTATACATTCATACGAGATCCATTTGTTAGAGGGAGCCAGTATACATTTATACGAGATCCATTTGTTAGAGGGAGCCAGTATACATTCATACGAGATCCATTTGTTAGAGGGAGCCAGTATACATTCATACGAGATCCATTTGTTAGAGGGAGCCAGTATACATTCATACGAGATCCATTTGTTAGAGGGAGCCAGTATACATTCATACGAGATCCATTTGTTAGAGGGAGCCAGTATACATTCATACGAGATCCATTTGTTAGAGGGAGCCAGTATACATTCATACGAGATCCATTTGTAAGAGGGAGCCAGTATACATTCATACGAGATCCATTTGTTAGAGGGAGCCAGTATACATTCATACGAGATCCATTTGTTAGAGGGAGCCAGTATACATTTATACGAGATCCATTTGTTAGAGGGAGCCAGTATACATTCATACGAGATCCATTTGTTAGAGGGAGCCAGTATACATTCATACGAGATCCATTTGTTAGAGGGAGCCAGTATACATTTATACGAGATCCATTTGTTAGAGGGAGCCAGTATACATTCATACGAGATCCATTTGTTAGAGGGAGCCAGTATACATTCATACGAGATCCATTTGTTAGAGGGAGCCAGTATACATTCATACGAGATCCATTTGTAAGAGGGAGCCAGTATACATTCATACGAGATCCATTTGTTAGAGGGAGCCAGTATACATTCATACGAGATCCATTTGTTAGAGGGAGCCAGTATACATTTATACGAGATCCATTTGTTAGAGGGAGCCAGTATACATTCATACGAGATCCATTTGTAAGAGGGAGCCAGTATACATTCATACGAGATCCATTTGTTAGAGGGAGCCAGTATACATTCATACGAGATCCATTTGTTAGAGGGAGCCAGTATACATTCATACGAGATCCATTTGTTAGAGGGAGCCAGTATACATTCATACGAGATCCATTTGTTAGAGGGAGCCAGTATACATTCATACGAGATCCATTTGTTAGAGGGAGCCAGTATACATTCATACGAGATCCATTTGTTAGAGGGAGCCAGTATACATTCATACGAGATCCATTTGTTAGAGGGAGCCAGTATACATTCATACGAGATCCATTTGTTAGAGGGAGCCAGTATACATTCATATGAGATCCATTTGTTAGAGGGAGCCAGTATACATTCATACGAGATCCATTTGTTAGAGGGAGCCAGTATACATTTATACGAGATCCATTTGTTAGAGGGAGCCAGTATACATTCATACGAGATCCATTTGTTAGAGGGAGCCAGTATACATTCATACGAGATCAATTTGTTAGAGGGAGCCAGTATACATTTATACGAGATCCATTTGTTAGAGGGAGCCAGTCTACATTTATACGAGATCCATGTGTTAGAGGGAGCCAGTATACATTCATACGAGATCCATTTGTTAGAGGGAGCCAGTATACATTTATACGAGATCTATTTGTAAGAGGGAGCCAGTATACATTCATACGAGATCCATTTGTTAGAGGGAGCCAGTATACATTCATACGAGATCCATTTGTTAGAGGGAGCCAGTATACATTCATACGAGATCCATTTGTTAGAGGGAGCCAGTATACATTCATACGAGATCCATTTGTTAGAGGGAGCCAGTATACATTTATACGAGATCCATTTGTTAGAGGGAGCCAGTATACATTTATACGAGATCCATTTGTAAGAGGGAGCCAGTATACATTCATACGAGATCCATTTGTTAGAGGGAGCCAGTATACATTTATACGAGATCCATTTGTTAGAGGGAGCCAGTATACATTCATACGAGATCCATTTGTTAGAGGGAGCCAGTATACATTCATACGAGATCCATTTGTTAGAGGGAGCCAGTATACATTCATACGAGATCCATTTGTTAGAGGGAGCCAGTATACATTCATACGAGATCCATTTGTTAGAGGGAGCCAGTATACATTCATACGAGATCCATTTGTTAGAGGGAGCCAGTATACATTCATACGAGATCCATTTGTAAGAGGGAGCCAGTATACATTCATACGAGATCCATTTGTTAGAGGGAGCCAGTATACATTCATACGAGATCCATTTGTTAGAGGGAGCCAGTATACATTTATACGAGATCCATTTGTTAGAGGGAGCCAGTATACATTCATACGAGATCCATTTGTTAGAGGGAGCCAGTATACATTCATACGAGATCCATTTGTTAGAGGGAGCCAGTATACATTTATACGAGATCCATTTGTTAGAGGGAGCCAGTATACATTCATACGAGATCCATTTGTTAGAGGGAGCCAGTATACATTCATACGAGATCCATTTGTTAGAGGGAGCCAGTATACATTCATACGAGATCCATTTGTTAGAGGGAGCCAGTATACATTCATACGAGATCCATTTGTTAGAGGGAGCCAGTATACATTCATACGAGACCCATTTGTTAGAGGGAGCCAATATACATTCATACGAGATCCATTTGTTAGAGGGAGCCAGTATACATTTATACGAGATCCATTTGTTAGAGGGAGCCAGTCTACATTTATACGAGATCCATTTGTTAGAGGGAGCCAGTATACATTCATACGAGATCCATTTGTTAGAGGGAGCCAGTATACATTCATACGAGATCCATTTGTTAGAGGGAGCCAGTATACATTCATACGAGATCCATTTGTTAGAGGGAGCCAGTATACATTCATACGAGATCCATTTGTTAGAGGGAGCCAGTATACATTCATACGAGATCCATTTGTTAGAGGGAGCCAGTATACATTCATACGAGATCCATTTGTTAGAGGGAGCCAGTATACATTCATACGAGATCCATTTGTTAGAGGGAGCCAGTATACATTCATACGAGATCCATTTGTTAGAGGGAGCCAGTATACATTTATACGAGATCCATTTGTTAGAGGGAGCCAGTATACATTCATACGAGATCCATTTGTTAGAGGGAGCCAGTATACATTCATACGAGATCCATTTGTTAGAGGGAGCCAGTATACATTTATACGAGATCCATTTGTTAGAGGGAGCCAGTCTACATTTATACGAGATCCATTTGTTAGAGGGAGCCAGTATACATTCATACGAGATCCATTTGTTAGAGGGAGCCAGTATACATTTATACGAGATCCATTTGTAAGAGGGAGCCAGTATACATTCATACGAGATCCATTTGTTAGAGGGAGCCAGTATACATTTATACGAGATCCATTTGTTAGAGGGAGCCAGTATACATTCATACGAGATCCATTTGTTAGAGGGAGCTAGTATAAATTCATACGAGATCCATTTGTTAGAGGGAGCCAGTATACATTCATACGAGATCCATTTGTTAGAGGGAGCCAGTCTACATTTATACGAGATCCATTTGTTAGAGGGAGCCAGTATACATTCATACGAGATCCATTTGTTAGAGGGAGCCAGTATACATTCATACGAGATCCATTTGTAAGAGGGAGCCAGTCTACATTCATACGAGATCCATTTGTAAGAGGGAGCCAATATACATTTATACGCGGTTCATTTTTAGACGCAGCCTGTATGCATTTATACGAGGTCCATTTGTTAAACGGAAGCAAAATGCATTCCCAAGAGGTCCATCTGTTCGAGGGCGCCAGTATGCAATCATACAATGTCCATCTAAACGCCCCTTATTTAAAGATAAATATGACTGATTAAAAATAAACATTATCTTCTTCATAATAAATTGCTTGGGAATGTATACATCGACGATGATTTCGTTCCAATTTCTTGAAACAGTGCTGAAAATCTTTAAATGCCTCTGCCTTCGATTAATTCGTCACCACTTGTTCGATTTTTTCAACATTCCGTTAGTGGCGACCACAGGGTCAGGTTTTGAACTTTGAGGACATAAAATCGACCTAGGTTCTCAGGTCAGAGAAAAAAAAAAGAATTCTGTTCAAGGAGTATATGCATATTTTGGCAAGAACTCATTCACAGCTCCTTGGTTGCCAATCGAGAACTGCTTAGAACAAGAACAGGGTTGGACGAACGAAAAGAAGGTAATATCAGTTGAACAGTGAAGGGACTATTTCCGAAAGGTTGAATAGTGACTCACCAAAAATTCACGGTCCGATGAAAATTGAACCAATAAACGACAATTTTTTTTAAATATATACATATATTGTAATATATATAAATATATATATATATATATATAGAGAGAGAGAGAGAGACAGAGAGAGACAGAGAGAGAGAATTGATGACAAGGTAATCCAAGCAGGAGTGATTTGTTGAGAAACAAAGCAACGCCATCGCATTTCGGTTCTAATGAAACATCATCAGAACTGGGAGGGACGATCCTAGTGATGTTAAATCAACGATGAATGTTTAAAAGAAAACGTTCATAATCACATTTTATATCTAGTTATTTCTTACGATTCACTTGTTTTCTTTGTTTAATGGCATGTCAACCTTCGTGGGTTATTCCATGTCAATGTCTTTTAAGAGGAAAATCGCTGACTAATTTTTTTATCTATTGTATATTCCCTTGTACAAAAAGAGTAAACCTACCGTTAACCTTTCGAATTTCAATATTATTGATTACTCCAGACACAGCAGTTTGAGAACTCAGGTTTACTAAAAATACGTTGAATATATCCCCTGCAGGGAGGTTAGATCCCCCTCCTAACACGTGTCCTTGTTTGGAAACTAAACTGCAATTGATGGCGAAACTCTAGTTCTGGTACTCAGGCTCATATAGATTACCACTTTATTCCATCCTGAACTGGAGTCATAGAACCTCTATTATCTCATCTATGAGTCAAATTAATCTGTTTAAAAACCAAATGTATTTGATAGGAATATTTGTTGCCATATATATATATATAACTCTTCTTTTTTTTTCCTACTACGAAACCGCATAGAACCCAAAATAGACAACATCCTTAGGAAAAACCAAAATGGCTTCCAGAGAAAAAGATCCACAACCTTACAAATACTGACCATCCGTAGAATCCTTGAAGGCGTTCGGGCAAAAAACCTTCAGGCGACATTACTATTTGTCGAGTTTACCAAGGCCTTCGATTCCATACACAGAGGGAAGATGGAGCAAATCTTACTAGCATACGGCCTACCAAAAGAAACCGTAGCAGCGATAATGATTCTCTACAGAAACACTAAAGTGAAAGTACGTTCACCAGACGGGGACACGGAATACTTCGACATTGTTGCAGGAGTACTACAAGTAGACACGCTAGCCCTGTACCTCTTTATCATCTGTCTAGACTACGTGCTTAGAACTTCGATCGATAAAATCAGAGAAAATGGCTTCGAGCTGACTAAGAGAAGAAGCAAAAGATACCCGGCAAAAACAATCACGGACGCTGACTACGCTGATGACTTGGCGTTACTGGCGAATACGCCTAATCAAGCAGAGACACTACTGCATAGTCTGGAACGAGCCGCATCTGGCATTGGCCTCCATGTCAATGCACACAAAACTGAATATATGTGTTACAACCAAACGGGCAACATTGCCACACTAGACGGAGCCTCTCTGAAACTAGTAGACAAATTCACCTACCTAGGAAGTAGCGTCTCATCAACCGAAAAAGACATCGACACATGACTGACGAAGGCATGGACGGCTATCGATAGGCTCTCGATCATATGGAAATCAGACCTAACCGATAAAATGAAACGCAGTTTCTTCCAGGCAGCAGTTGTGTCGATACTGCTATATGGATGCACTACATGGATGCTAACTAAATGACTGGAAAAGAAACTGGACGGAAATTACACAAGAATGTTGAGAGCAGTATTGAACAAGTCCTGGCGACAACACCCCACGAGACACCAACTATACGGACACTTGCCCCCCATCATGAAAACTATACAAGTAAGACGAACCAGACACGTGGGACACTGCTGGAGAAGCAAGGGCGAGCTCATAAGCGATGTACTCCTATGGACCCCCACATATGGCCGTGCAAAAGCAGGACGACCAGCTCGAACTTACATACAGCAACTATGTGAGGACACAGGATGTAACCCTGAAGACCTGCCGGAGGCGATGAATGATAGGGAGAAGTGGCGAGAGAGGGTCAGGGATATTCGTGCATGACATGATGATGATCATGATGATGATATATAACTTACCGGCTCATTGGCCCAGTGTGTAGAGTGTTCGCCAATCATCCGGGAGACCTGAGTTCAATCCCAGGTTGCGTCATACCAAAGACTTTAAAAATGGTACTTGATACCTCCTTGCTTAAAACGCAGTAATATAAGGTACGTATCGAGGGTAAAGTAAAACAATCATGGGAAAGGAATAACGCATCTCGGTGGAGTAGCTATTGAAAAGGAAGCCTTCTGGCCGCCCTCGACTACGATCGCCAACTTTACTTTCTTATATGTATATATATATATGCGTGTGTGTGTGTGTGTGTGACAACAGTTTATGATTGTAACTATCTCACTTGGTGGGTTAGTGGTAGATCAAAATGCGCTATAATTTGTTGAGTGTTCAATATCTGCGATAGAGATATTATATAATAATAGATATAATAAAAAATATAAGAAATGATCATAATGATATATATATATATATATATATATATATATATATATCATTAGGAAAATTTCGTTGATGATTTCAATCTTCATTTTTTTCTATATGTTTGATCCTTGCATGTATTTGCTACAGGTGTTTCAGGTGTCTTAGATCCTTTTCAAGCAATTAAATTTACAGACACCAATGAGACAATCAACGACAATTAATTCTAATGGGACAAACAGAAGCAGTTGTCTTGGAATTGACTAGAATAACCGAATTAATTTACGACTCCTCTCTTAACTACTATTCTGGAAAGAAAAATATTATATTTTCATAAAAAGATTTAAGACACCCAAAACAAGTTAAGCAAATATATCCATATACGAAATGAATTAAAGATGAATCGAGTACCAAATACTACAATTGAAATCCCTTGCACACTTTCTATTTGTAGAATATTTACTTTCCTCTAGTTCGATCTTTACCGGGTCATTGGTCTAATGAGTAGAGTGTTGGCCAATGGCCCGGGAGATCAGGGTTCAATCCCGGATCGAGTCATACCAAAAACTCAAAAAATAGTATCTGATGCCGCCTTTCTTAACACTCAGCTTTATAAGGTACAGACCAAGTGTATAGTGGAGCAATCCAGTGAAAGGAGAAGCGTCCTCCCCTACACCTCGGTGGAGTAGCTATTCAAAAGGGAGCCTTAGGGTCATCTTGGACTATGGTCACCAACTTTACGTAGTTTAATCTTCAACAATTGATAGATAGATAGATAGATTGCAGTTTTAGAGACCGACAAAATGCAGAGTAATCCTTCATTGCCTTTACTCTGAAGTTCTCTCTGACCCGGAGTGCTATTATCTGTTAAGGTCCAATATTTGGATTAGAAAGTTATGTTTATTTTTTTCTTATTCAATAGAAACCTGTGCAAAAAAACTCTCATAAAACAGGTTGAATACCAGTAGCATATTTGGCTAAAGTGCTTTGTAGAAAGCAATTTTCCTCTTCAAAGACATTAACATGGAATAACCCAAGAAGTTTGAACAAAGAAAACAAGCGAATCTTTTCGGGCTGTAGAATACACTGACTGCACCTCTGCAGAGGGTATCCCCCCCCACGTGCAAGTGTCCTAGATATGACACTAAACAATCTGATGGTGAAGTTCCAGTAATGCTTGAGCTTTGGGGTATACGGAGCATCCCTTCATTGTCATCGCTCCCAGGTCCACTCTGACCAGGAGTGGTAGTACCTAATCGGGTCCTCTCTATGGGTAAATAGAACTAAAATACCTACTCATACTAAACTGAATTCAGTGAAAATAGAACTGTTATATATTGACCCTCGACCGAGCCGTCAATCAAGAGATGCACCTGTGTAGATAAGCGGAAGAACAGCGGTGGGCGTTAGACAATGATATAACCAGGTGCCCAGACGGTTCGAGCCAGTTGGAGACAAGATGCCCAAGTGAGAACCAGCTGCAGACAGAGGGCTTTGGGCCCTCAGTGACCCACGGTTGAGCAACCCAGGCCAAGATGAGAAAGAAGTACTACTGGGGTCAATATAGTAGTCTGTCCTTGTCTCCACTCATTTCTCACACACAACAAACATTACCCTTTCGAAAATAAAATGTGAGAGATTAATATTTTTATTAAGAAGTGTATTCGTTCGTTATTGAACTCGTCATTATTAGTTGATTATGTTCTCGTGTATATATATACACGTGCAGTTGTATTGTGGCTATACAACACTCTTTAGACAGTTTCAAAACTGAGTACTTACGCTAATCTGAATTGTTTGAAATGAAACTTTTTGACATTGAAATTGTACTTACGCTAAACTGAACTGTTTGAAATAGAATTGATTATTTGTATAAAAATGGATTTGGCATTAAATATACTACAATAGTTGATATGCCATAAACCCCAACAACTAACAACCAACAAATCTTAAGAAACAACTAGATATAATGTAAATATGAACGTTCTATGAAGATGATTTCCAAACTTCTCAGCATAAAATAACCCTAGATGCGTTGACATGCCGTTAAAATCAGTCAATCGTTCTATAAAGCCACAACATAAATTTTATATAAAATTATACCATGAAAGCAATACTCCAGCGTCTAGGCATAAAATAGCCTTAGAGGGGTTGACATGCCACCAAAATCAGGCAATTATTCAATTTGATATGTATCATCTAGTTGCACATAATCTCTTAAGAAACCACAACACAAAATGTTAATATCAATGTTCAATGAATGAAATTCTCCAACCTCTAGGCATGAAATAACCCGAGACTGATTAACATGCCGTTAAAATCAATCAATCAAATTTACTTTCAGATGTGACAATATACTATATAATATGACATGCGGAATAATATTGTGTAAATAACATTTAAATGTGTATAACTTAAAAACGTGACTGTGATTACTAAATTCTGACATCAGATTTGACTTCGGGGCCCCGAATAAAGTTAAAAAGAGAACAATTTCCTTTATTAGCAGACGAAAAGTTCTGTTTTATTTATTTATCTATTTATTTTACTATTTGTTTGGTTGTTCACTGATATAAACAAAAGCATTTTATTGTGTGATCGGAAGCTAAAGTTAAAGAAAAGAAAAGTGAAGTTTGCTTTCAAATGAGTAACAAGGTCTAGACAGGACACGCAACAAATGCCAGAAACATAAGACAGCGAATCGATGCCGTGGGATCATGTGATTTTCACATTTTCATATTTACAAGAGCCAAGATTATATGTACGTACGATCACGTTCTTGGTGTAAAGGTATCTTGTATATTTTTTAGAATTTGCATTATAAATCTTACCAAAATCTCAAAACATATATATATATATATATGTATATTAAAATAGGTAGGTCCACGAAAAGATTTTTATTTTTTTAATTAATTATTCATTTTGTTCTTGCCTATGTTTCCAGATTGTTGCTTTCGTCAGCGAACATGTATGGCACAAAGCCTTGTTAATGGGGTTCTCAATGTGACTTGAACACACACGTGTAGAGTACCCCATTAACAAGGCCTTCTGCCATATTTGTTGTCTGACGAAAGCAACAAGGTGGAAACATACACTTAGGCAAGAACAAAATAAATAAATAACTTCAAAAAATGCAAATCTCTTCGTGGACTTACCTATTTTAGAATATATTTATTCTCTCTTAGGACCTACCACAAATTTATATATATATATATATATATATATATATATATATATATATATATATATATTCTGAATTTATACAAAGATTTCTTTGCAAACAGCTGTGTTACTTCCAACAAAGCCTGATGATGACTCTGGGTTCAGGCGTGGTTTCGAAGCCGAAGCATCATAACCGATAACAAAAAGCACCCTATCAATACCTCACGATATCACTTGTTTTGCCCACATCCTGTGAGAATGCCATGACTACACTGACTGATGCCGTTAGGGCTTATATTCTGGGGACATCAATAGGCAATGAGCGAAGGCATGGACAGCTATCGTTAGGCTATCAATCATAGGGATGTCTGACCTGTCTGATAAAATAAAACGTGATTTCTTCCAAGTAGTGGTTGTGTCAATACTACTCTACGGATATACAACATTTACCAAGACAAAAAGTATTGAGAGAAAGCAAGAAAGGAACTGCACAAAAATTCTACGCGCTCTATTGAATAAATCCTTGAAGCAACGCACCACGAAGCAGTAGCTGTACGGCCTTTTACCCCTATCTCAAAAATCGTCAAAATAAGACGAACAAGACTCTTGGAGAAGCAAGAACGAACTAAATGACGTTCTCTTATGGACCCCTTCACATGGACCTGCAATGGTTGGCCAACCAACAACAACCTATCTATAACAGGGGTGTCCTCGTGGTGTAATGGTTAAAGCGATGAACTGCAGAATCGTAGTACGCGAGTTCGTACTCCAGTCGCGCTATTATGTTCACTTTCGGGCAAATACCCTTGGGAAAGGTATGAACCCCCTTATTCTCCCTCCAGCTATGGGTAAATAGTAGGACGGACTAGGTTCTTCAGCCTTGTTGAGGCAACTAGTCTAGGAGAAGGAAAACTCTGAATTCAAACCTGTTAAACTCCGCTTAAAAAAAATTGACCTTGTGTCATATCCTGCCCGAGCGGAGGGGTTGGTAAATAGTACCTATCTATAACAGCTCTGTGCTGACACTGGATGTCGTCTGGAAGACCTGCCGGGGGCGATAGATAACAGGGAAGAATTGTTGTATAACATGAAGGAAAAAAACCATAATACATGGTTTACAGAAGTATAATTCTCTGTTTATTTCAACTAAGGGTCGAAACTCTGTAGATGTGTAAGAGAGACAAGGACACGGAGACACACGGAGGAATGCTATATTGACCCATAAGGTCTTAACCATGTTGCGCCATATTCAGGATCTTAGGTGTTCCTTGACTTGAAGTACTTAACTGGGGGCCACTCTAGCCCAGCTGCACACCCTGGGCGCCCGTAAGTGCAACTAATAATTACCCTGTGGATATCTGTATATACAATTTCACAACGCCTAAGTATTTTCGGTATTCAAACCAAAGGATCTGCTTACACCCACATATTCGTTCATTTGCTTACACTGGTGCATCCTGTATAGAGAAATCCCTGAATGACGGCTCTGTCAACGTGTTATATAGTCATCTACATCATCATTCAGCATCACAACGACACAATATCATAGACAGACGCATGAATAAACGACGCATGCAGAAAGACGCAGGAAGACTTCTTTAACAATATTTTACCTCTCACTTTATTGCAAGGGTTCGAAAGGGTTGTTCAAGATTTGCATGTGAGAGGGTGCTAGAGACCGAACATAAACTTCATATTTTGACCCCACTGTTATGACCGTCACGTTGTGTCTTTCTTGTTCTCCTGATGTTGGGGTCTACTCCATTAGGGCTTTCCGAGGGCCCCCTCGGTCGGGTGTGGCCTTCCCTACCACATCTTGTCTCTGGCTGTCTGGAATTCTACTGGCAACTGCTTTGGCATCCCAAACTCAACTGAGTTAAATGATAATTCAACGCCCACACGATCGCCAACTGGATCTTTGAAATCGGATGTTTAATCGTCATCAAGCGGAAATAACTGTCATGCAGTTCAGAGGTTACTCTCTTCCGGTGCATCACTGTTAGTGGCACAATGGGACCTTCACCTTGTCCCATATCATAAGCCTTAATCCGCCCACGCGATCTCTTTCGATTACTGGCCATTGGAATGTGTCACTTCCTTCCGGTGTATCACCTTGGAATAGCATTTTTGGGCCGGGTCGAAGGTCAAAATATAACAAACGGACAATATGTAACAAATTCTGAGAGAGAACGAGAGATCCAGGGAAATTTATGCTAACAGCATGGCTTGATTGTAATATGTATATGTATATTTATATATATATTTATATAATTTTTGAATGATATATCATGTTAGAAATTACGATGAGAAGAAAATCCGGCAAACAGCTACATGTGACATACAGAGCTGTTTCGACCTTATTAGGTCTCATCAGCAGTACACACCGTGATCTCCACCACTGGTGATCGAACCAACAACCACAGTATGCAGAAGCCGAAACTCTACCACTGGGTCACCGGTTCACGCCACATATAAGCGATGCCGAATTAACAAGTAACAGAAAATTGCGCTACCAATTGACCAAATGTGTCTTTTTTTTTATAGGTACGTATTTCCCTACAGAGTACACGGCCACCTCCAGGGCTACGTCTTCTCAAGGCAGAGTTGTGAGTCCTCATAACATAAGCCTCATGGGCAGGAAATATTATTATATAATTTTGAATGAAGGAATTGATATATTATGTTAAAAATTACCATGACAAGAAACTCCGGCAGAAGCCGAAATTCTACCACTGGGCCACTGGTTCACGCCACATATAAGCGATACCGAATTAATTCGGCTTCTGCATTCTGTAGTTGTTGGTTCGATCTCCAGTGGTGGAGATCACGGTGTGCACTGCTGATGAGACCTAATAAGGTCGAAACAGCTGTTCAGTGCTCCGTATGTCGCATATCGGTGTTTGCCGGATTTTCTTGTCATGGTAATTTCTAGCATAATATATATATATATATATAGAAAGAGAAAGAGAAAGAGAGAGCTTATTCTTTTTCGAAAGCAAAAATTCATTTAATGGGGGTGGCTGGAGATTGAGTTGATAATGAAACCTTGACATTCCACCTGATAAGAAATATGTTATCCAGCCATTTCAGAAGCATTGTTCTCGCAGATCTTCATATATTTCCGACTAAGGCTGGTGCGCCCAATTGATATTTCCTTAAAAGCGACCGTTAAGTCTACAACGAAAGCCTTCAAAGAAAAAATGGCCGTATCAGGACGCTCGGCAGTTATGGCTGTTTCAGTTGGAAATGTGAGTTGATGTCCCAAATCAGTTACAACGTGCCAACCCGTGGAATTATGAAGCAATAATAATCTTTACCTCGAGTTAAATCCTCTTTCATAGAGAGTATGTTGAGTCGATAAACAAAAGGACCTTGTTTACTCTCGTGGTACTCCTGGCGCTGTTTCCCTTGAAACGAATTATTAAATCTCAGACTGAAACTTACATCGTTTTCAACTTCAGCATCCAATGGATTAGCATACCTTTAATGGATTAGCATTCCCTTAATGGATTAGCATTCCCTTAATGATTGATGAATTGCGTACACTGCAGCACTGTATGTCTGTAAGTAAAGTTGGCGACAATAGTCGAGGGTGACCCGAAGGCTCCCTTTTCGATAACTACTACACCAAGGTGTAGGGAAGGTCGCTACTCCTTTCCCAGGAATTCTCCACTTAACCCTTTATCTGTACATTATAATGCTGAGTGTTAAGCAAGGAGGCATCAAGTACCATTTTTATGACTCGACCTAGAGAGCTCAAAATCGTTACCGGATTTAAGCAGATTCGTGTACTTATTCTACCTTCATTTTGAGTCATTTTGGGGATATGTTTGTTTACTTTGTGACGTAGTAATTGATTTGAAAGGTCAGACGTGTGGATTACCAGCACATCTGAAAATCGTTGCCGTGAAATTCTACGTTTTTACCCGGCCTGCTTTAATATTTTATATGTATACTGTTCAGTGACAGCATTAAATATTTAAAACTCATAATAATCTATATATATGAGACATTTAGTTAGATAATCTCCAAGTTCTTGGAGTTATGGAGGATATTTAGTTTAGTCTCCACTCACCAAGACCCAATAATTGTACTAGTACATCAAATGTTACGTTCAGGCTAGTTGGATCTTATAGCATATTTGTATTTGTACATTATTTAACACCAAATCTTGTTTATACACACACACACACACACACACATATATATATATATATTACGATATTTAACACCAAATCTTGTTTCTACATACATACATATATATATATATATCGACATTTGTGGATTTTTTAACATCAAGTCTTGTTTATATCATCATCATCATGTCGCACTGGTAGCACGGACATCCCCGACCCTCTCTTGCCACTCCTCCCTATCGTTCATCGCCCTAGGCAGGTCTTCAGGACAACATCCCGAATCCTCCCATAGCTGCTGAATGTATGTTCGTGCTGGTCGTCCTGCTTTTGCACGGCCATGTGTGGGGGTCCATAGGAGTACATCTCTTATGAGTTCGTCCCTGCTTCTCCAGCAGTGTCCTGCATGTCTGGTTCGTCTAACTTGTTTATATATATATATATATACACACACACACACGCACACACAAACATATATATATATATATATACATATATTACAATATATGTGGATTATTTTACACCAAATCTTGTTTATACACACACACACACATATATATATATACATACACATTAAGATATATGTGGATTATTTAACATCAAATCTTGTTTATATATATATATGAATATATATATATATATATATAAACAAGATTATAATGATATAACCAGTGTTCGCCACTGGCCCGGGAGACCTGGGTTCAATCCCAGATCGAGTCATACCAAAGACTTTAAAAATGGTACTTGATGCCACCTTGCTAAACACTCATCATTATAAGGTACGGATCAAGGGTAAAGTGGAGATATCCAGTGAAAGGAGTAGTGCCCTCCCCTACACCTTGGTGTAGTAGCTATCGAAAAGGGTGCCTACGGGTCACCCTCGACTATGGTCGCCAATTTACAATTTATATATATATATATATATATATATATATATATATATATATATATATATATATATATATTATGACATATCAATCTTGTAGTAGGTTTTTTAATGAAATCCTGTTTAAGCGTTTTGCAGATAACATTTGAAAAAGAAGCTAAGCTCTTTAGTTAGCTTAAAATTTAACTGCTTCAAGTGTTTCTATAAAACATGAATAATCCTATTTTCTAATGATCCTTTTTGCTACACTTTCATGTATTGCTATATAACACGTGGTTAGATGCTCAAACAGTTCCATTTGACCCATAGATTGGGACACTATAAGGTACTACAACTCTGAGTCAAAGAGAATCTGGAGCAATGGCAATGGCGTACTCCACGTTTCCCAAGTCTAGAGCCACACCATCATATATAGTTCAGTATCCCATAAGGACACTCTTTGGGAAAGGGGTCCTTATCCCTCTGGATAGATGTTGTCTGTGTTTTCTACAGCCCCAGCCGATATGCAGAAACATCTAAAACATACATGATATACAAACATATCTTAACAGAAAAAATAGGCTCATAATATTCGAAGAACAAACACTTTGTGAGAGGGGTGGAAAAATGATCTTACTTGATGAAAATAAGTACAATGTCGATGGTCAGGGGATGAGACATCTCCTGTGTTCAAAGAAGAAAAGATATGGACTTTCAGATTTTAAAAGAAAGTGTTACACAATGCCATCTTACGGACATGGCCAGTTTCTATGGGAGAGAATAAATGAGATAATTGTCTCTCTACAAAATATTTCGGATATTACTTTTAAAGCATATTAACTGAAACTCTTCAGATAAATTGCATACGTAAATATACCTTCTTTTTATGATTTAATATGTTGTGTTATTATTCTACATATTTTAAGCAATGTTTTAAGAATTAGAGATGCTTTAAGCGTTGAATTTCTCTCCCCAACACACGTATATATATATATATATATATATATATATACATATATATATATATATATATATATATATATATATATATATATATATATATATATATTCCCCACTGTTAGTAAAATTTTACCTTATTAAAACGCTTCCGGAGTAAATATTGAAAACGCACCAGACCAATGCCAATAATTTAGCTTTTATTATTGTAAAAAAAATAATAAATACGATTCCTCTACTTTTTGTAATTATCAAATGTAACTGGATGTATATTCAAAACTCACTTTCCACAGTAAATTAAATTCATTTCACCTCAAATCTAAAATTAATCCTATTTTTTTAGTTGATTAAGCATTATCTATGATATTTAGTAAATTAAACATTTTCTATGATATTTGTCAATAGTTTAAATTTATTCGTATAAAATTTATATAATAAAAAAATGGGAAGACACCATGTGATGTGAACGTATGTTTCACTGGAAAGGTAACTGAATTAATGGGCGCGAGTATAAATTTTGAATAAAAAAATTTAATTTTAATTTTAATTCTAAATTTTGAATTTAATCTAAGATAAGTATTACTGTAATCTTTACATAAGGTTATTAAGAATTGTTGTAATTCCTAGATTATTGTTAAATCTGGACATTTGCGTTGAAATGTATTTAGAATTCAAGAATTTAAAAATTAAAAATTTAATTTACTGTCGAAAGTGAGTTTGATTATACGTCTAGTTACTTGATTGTGACTCCGCCCGGTAATAAAAGAAAAACCGGAAGTGGGCAAAATGGGGAGGAAACCCTTCAACTATCTTCTACCCACTTCCCACCCTTCCCTCCTGTGTCTATTCTGACTGTAATTTTTCTATCCATTGGATCTGAAGAAGTCCTGTTAT
>OY757938.1:25122643-25125143 GCA_963585895.1 Sepioteuthis lessoniana
TCCGTACTGATATCTGAAAGTATTGGTTTAGTCTTCTAAAAAGACAAATTAACAACAGAAAGAGCTTGGGAGAATTTCGGTAAATCTATCTACCAATTTAAACTTAAAGCCAAAAAACATCTCTGGAAACTTGAAAGGATCGAAATAAAATCATACAGACAAAATGTGTTATTATCTAACCAAACATGCTTAAACAAAGAACTGCTGCCTAACTACTCACACGCATATATATATATATATATATATATATATATATATATATATATATTCTCCTCTTCTTTTTCTCTATTATATTCCCCTTTTAATTTACTGGTAGTAACAGGTTGAAAAAAGCCAGTCGAAACCAGTTGTTTCCTCTTTTTAATAATAAAAATGCCTACAAATTCCCTAAACCTCTATGTCTTCTTGGCCATCAACAAGTTCTTAACTATCAACAACTTGTTTAAACATATATATATATATATATATATATATATATATGAAAACATTAAACGTTTATAACTCATACGCCCTGATGAAGGTCTCAAAGCCGAAGTTTTTAACATTGGCAAATAAAGATATTAATAAATTCATCCTCTGAATATCTTGTGCTTTTTTCCTCTCTAAACCTTTTCATTATATACATTGTCATACTATCGTTTTTATTTATAGTTATATATATATATATATATATATATATATATATATAGTTTTAATAAATAATGATGTATATTTGTACTGAAATAGGATTTTATATTGATATCCAGCCGTATAAATATGTACATTTTAAAAAAGATTTTAAGTTGAATTCATTATATATAATCTATTTAATTTACATGCACATATAAAATAGTTAGATTCTTTTAACATTACAAGATAGAAGATTTGGTTTTGTTTGGTTTCTTAGTTTAATGGCATATCACCTGTTGTGGGTTATCTAATTCCAACGCCATCCCTATAGAAGGTCAGTAGTGATACTTTTTAACCTCTTGCACGAGTTCATACCTTTTTTAATGTACCATAGCCAGATACGGATATGCGAAATGGACATATAATGTTCATATATATATATATATATATAACATAGAACATAGGAATCTCGAAACACGAAAAACACGACTTCTTAGATCAGGTACGAAACTTTTTATTACCTTTGAGTTTAAAGGTTCTTCCACACAAGGAGAGAGATACACATTCTTTCTATTCTGGCTTTTTTCATCTGCCCCTCCCCCCAATCTCGTGTGACACCTGCCAAAGTCCTCCGCGAGAAAGCGAAAGTCGACCCTTCTCGTCCGGTGTCTTGTTTTCAACTCTAACATTCTTCAAAATCACCCAAATCCTCCGCGCGCTTCCGGTGCGTGACGTCATTCACACTTGCTTGCCTCGTTTCCTATCTGGGCTATTGTGACATCTCTGAGAGACATGTCTGCTCCGCCCGCACGCACGCGCGAACACCTGCGTTAATGTTACACCTAAGTAACCCATGCACTGAGCCGAAAGGTTCTCAGCCCAACTAAACCCAAAGGCATAAAACGAAATCCCTCGGCCATTATATTACATCAAGCTAATAATACGAGTTTGAACGTAATTACGCGTTTTGGTTTCCAACTCGCTAACTATGATGTCACAGTCGAACAATAGCAACTACGGCATAGGGACTACCCACCTTACAAATAACAAGTAATTTTTTGTAAAAAAAAAAGTGCATTATTTGATTTGTCTGGCGATATGATTATTCATTAACCACATTATCAAAATTAATATTTATTCTCATTTTGTACGATCTGAATTTTAACGAACAGCTTGCAGAAAAATCTGAATCAAAACAAAATAATTATCCTCTGTGCTATTTTGAACAAACCCTTGCAATATACAAAACGGGAATTGTACTAGCCCAACCGGCTGGGCCTGTAGAATACACCAATAGCTTATCGGCAGAGGGATATGACGTTAAACAATCTGACGGTGAGGTTCGAGTAATGCTAGAGCTTCGGGGAAATACCATCACTCCCAGGTCTAATCTAGCCAGAGTGGTAGCATCCGATAGAATTCTATCTATGAATCAAATAGAACCAAAGTGCGTGCGTATGATTAACTGGATCGTTTGAAATAGAACTGTTTCGACATTAAAACTGTGTATTTATGCTAAACTGAATTGTTTGAAATAGAACGGTGTTTTGACATTGAAACTGTGTCCTTATGCCAAATTGAATTTTTTGAAATAGAACTGTATATTGTGAATTGAATTACCAGTGAATCCGGAGAACACTTACGCATGACATAGGGAAACACTGGACAGCTGTTTCGACCTTATTAGGTCTCATTAGCAGTTTATACCATGATCTCTACCGTTAGAGATCGAACCCACAACCACAGATTGCAGAGCCGAAACTCTACAACTGACCATCAACCCATATCGCATAACCGTGACGCCAAATTAATTAGTCATGGCAATTGCGCGGCCAGTTAACCTGAATGTGTCTCGCGAGTAACATCTGTACTCTTTACAGCGGACACGGTC
>OY757938.1:25130143-25197643 GCA_963585895.1 Sepioteuthis lessoniana
TTTAAAAAACGCGTTTACTTTCGGCCGTCGATGTTATTACGCGTTTGCAGTAACCGTTTCTTGATGTTTCATGCTGAAAAATTCTCGCTTTCGACCAAATCCAACTTGATGCATATTGCGCCGTGGTCTGAAGACAATTTGTGGCAACTTTCAAATTGTGAACAGTGATTCCTATTTTTGAAAGAAACGAAATGACTGAGTATCCAAGAAAACCACGACAACCAACCTTAATAGGAATCACATGACATATCCAACCCTTTTCCACGCAGTCGGCACGCAGTATCTCGTATCTTATGCTGAAACTGTCGTTCTAAAAATCTGAGGGATATGGAGTACTTTATTGCCATTACTCCCGGGTCCACTCGGACCCGGATTTCTAGTACTTTTAAGTGTTTCTTCTTTGAGTTGAATAGAACTATTCAATCATTTACTTTGTATTATTATCACTTAGTCGTAATCGTATTTTAGTGTGCAAACTATATTACATAGGAATACTTGATAAATAGAATTACTAATGCTAAATAGCCTTCTTTAAAACCATTAAAATGTGAGCAAACAAACAATTGATATCAAATAAAATCATTAGAGTTGGAGGTGCCTGTGGTGTAATGGTTATCGTCGTAGGAAATGGACACAAATCCTGGACGAGACATAGCGTTTCACATAGCACTAACATCACTGGGAATCCATTTATTCTCCCTCCAGCTATGCGTAAATAGTAGGGCAGACTAGGTTCTTCAGCCTTGGTGAGGCAACTAGGAGAAGGAAAACTCTGAATTCAAACCTGTTAAACTCCGCTTAAAAATTGACCTTGTGTCATACCCCCCCCGGCGGAGGGGTTGGGTAAATAGGATTAGTGTTAGATAAGAATAATTGAAACCATTTAAGTTAATACAACCAAATGAACTCTGACATTATTTGTATCAGGTTGGGTTTTGGTTTCTTTGTGCAATGACATATCAACCCTCGTACGTTATTTAATGCCAGAGCCATCCTTCTTGTAGAACAGTAGTGGTACAATTTAACCCATAGCTAGGAGGATTAGAGGGTTCATGCCTTTCCCAAAAGTATTTGTCCGAAGGTGAATATAACAGCGCAGCTGGAGTTCGAACTCGCTCACTGCGATTCCACAGTCCAGTGGTTTAACCATTACATCATGAAGACACGCTCCCTATTTATATCATATACGAATAAATGATATCATATAACTGTGTGCCAGAATTCTTAGAAACTACATAAAAATGTAAACGTACGATGATCGCTATTCCTTAACGTCTTCGTATAAAATCACCCCAAAAGAGTTGACATTCCCTTAAACTCAATCAATCGTAATCGTAAAAAATACAACCGCGTTAAAGTTACCACCATGCTGAGAGCATGAAAGCAGAAATAAGGATTTGGCAAGAACGTCTTTACGGAGGAAAAATAAGCTAACAGTTCATCATCATCATCACGTCGCGCCATCAGCACGTTTATCCCTGACCCTCTCTCGCCACTCTTCTCTATTGTACATTGCTTCCTGCAGGTCTTCAAGGCTACATGCCGTACAGAGATCTGCTTTATGTAGATTCTAGTTGGTCGTCCTACCTTTGCTCGTCTATATGAAGGGGTCCACGAGAGTTCATCACTTATGAGTTCGTCCTTAATCTTCCAGCAGTGTCCCGCATGTCTGGTTCGTCAAACTTTGATACTTTGCTAATAGTTAAATAAATAAATTGATAGCCAGAGATGTCATTCAAGTGATGAGTATTTTTTCATTAAAAATGCTGGTTTTGTCTATAGGCCATATAGGTCCAAGTTTTGATTTCTTTGTTTAATGGCATCTCAAACTTTGTTGGTTATTTAAATTCTAAGCCTTCCTTGTATAAGAAAAAGTAGTGATACTATTTAACCAACAGCAAGCGTAATTAATTAAAGTAAAGTTGGCGACCATAGTCGAGTGCGACCCGAAGGCTCCCTTTTCAATAGCTACTACACCGAATTTTAGGGGAGGGTTCTCCTCCTTTCCCCGGATTGCTCCCCTTAACCTTGATACGTACCTTATAATGCTGAGTGTTAAGCAAGGTGGTATCAAGTACCATTTTTTAAGTCTGTTGAATGACGCGACCTGAGACTGAACCCAGGTCTCCCGGGCCAATGGCGAACACTCTACCCACAAGGTAAATAGGATTAGGGGTTTCAAACCTTTACCGAAAGTGAATGAAATAGGTCTACAGGAGTTTGAACTGTGTTTCTTCGAAACTGCACCATTTCGCCTACCAAACAAATGTGCTTTGTAATTGTTTGTAATCATCTTCTTCTCTTTTTTTTTTTTTTCATTCATATCAACTCAGTTACGTGATGCTTAGAATAGGTATTTAATAGTGAATGAATAGATTTAGTTAAAACAAAACTCATATGTTTCAATCAAGATAGTAACATCCATATTTACCCAACCCCTCCGCTCGGGTAGGATACGACACAAGGTCAGTTTTTTAAAGCGGAGTTTTAATAAGTTTGAATTCAGAGTTTTCTTTCTCCTAGACTAATTGCCATTCCAAGGCTAAAGAAGCCAGTCTGTCCTACTATTTACCCATAGCTGTAGGGAGAATAATTGAATTCATACCTTTCCCAATGGTATTAGAGCTATGTGATGTCCAGGATTCGAACTCGTGTCGCCGTGACCATTTCCGACGACGACATTACACCATGGGCACCTCCACTAAAGATAGTACTATCTCCTCATGAAGCAGTAAGCCTCGTAGATCAGTGGACTTGTTGCAACGTAACAATGTTTCGTCTACTGAAAACGATGTCAGCAAACGCATAAGTAAGACATAGACTGCTATTGATAAGTGAACGACCGTATAGAAATTTCATTTCTCTGATAAAATAAAACGGGAATTATTCCAGGCTGTAAGTATTACTATATGGCTGCACCATTTGGACTTTAACGAAAGTCCCAGAGAAAAATCTAGATGGAAACTAAGCAAGGATTAAGCATGCTGTTTTGAACAACTCGCATCTCGTAAAGCCTTTAAATAGCTGAGGCACCTCTCAACAAAAAAAGCAGATGTACGGCCACTTACCTCACATCTCATAAACCATGCAAGTAAAATAAGCAGGATATGCTAGATAGTACTGGGGGTGTACAAAAGAACTTATTATTGATGTTCTCCTTTAGACTCCTTCACATGAAGGCACAAGTGTTGGTCGACCAGAAAAAATTATATTTATCTGCATTGTGCAGGCACTGGATGCCATCGAGACGACTAGCTTAGTGCGATGAAAGAAACGTATAGCGAGAAAAAGTCAAGGGAGTTCATGCTGTTGATGACAAGTCTATGAATATAATTCTCTTTTGCAATCCGAGAGGATACTACCTAAAAAAATAAAATTGTACTCCTACAGGTACCATGTAAACTAGTCCCTCTGGCATGAGCTGCTTTTGGTGATTTAGCGATAGCACGTGTCCAAACTCAACCTCTTGATATCGTTTCTTACAGTGAATAAATAGATTAATATTGAACTAGAGTTGTCCCATATTATAAATTATATATATAATTGTGACTAATCTTTGTTTATTTGTACGCGAAAGGAAAACTCTAAATAAAAATCTGTTAAATTTCATAAAAAATGAACTGCTGTCTTACCCCTCTTGTAGTCGAGAACTTAGTATATATATATATATATATATATATATATACCTAGATAAATTGGTTTTGGTCCTTTATATATATATATATATAGTCAGTAAAATTGGCGACCGTAGTCGAAGTTGACCAGAAGGCTCCCTTTTCAATAACTACTACACCAAGAAGTAAGGGAGAACGCTACTCCTTTCCCTTGATTACTCCACTTTACCCTTTATACATACCTTATATTGCTGATTGTTAAGCAAGGAGGTATCAAGAACCATTTTTTAAGTCTTTTGTATGATTCAAACTTACATAAGCAAGCAACCCTTGATGATGGCCTAAGAAGGGTCCGAAAGCGCTCAGTACAATTTTGGGAAATTCAGCTATCAATTCTAACCTGAAACTATGACACTTATCGGAAAAATTAAAAGGATCTTAAATGAATTATACAGACAAAATTTGTCTTTTTTATTTAATGAAACATGCTTAAATGAACGACTGCTGTTTAACTATATATATACATATATATATATACCCCTGGACAAAAATATGATCACCCTCAAAAATGAAGAAAACGATATTGTTTACAATTATTCAATTATAAAAATTAGAAATATGAAATATAAGAAGACATTTAAATTCATTTTTTATGTGTAGATTAGCATTTATGCTAAATTTGAAAAAATAAAATTTGACATAAATGTAAGACCACCAATAAAAACTTAAGAAAAAAAGGACTTAATTTAATTTAGAAAATTATTATTTATAGTCTACATAATATAAAGGCTATTAAAACTGTGATACATAAAATACCAAAATCATAAATGACTAAAGGAACTAAATTATCTGATTTTGAAAAAGTTGACATTACAGTGCTGAAATGAATTGGAAAATCTCAGAGAGAAACTGTTATCTGCAATTATTTGAAAAGTTCTAATAAATATGAAACAAGAAAACTGACTGGCAGACAAAAAAATTATCTTTACCATTCAAGAAAGTAAAGAAAAACAAAAAACTTTGTGATCATCCAAAATACTGAAATCTCTAGTTTATGCTCCTTGCATTATCAGAACGATTAGCAGCCATTAAAACAAGGACAAAATTTAGCATAAGAAAAGAATTCATCGTCTAAGCTTATCTATGAAGTACAAAGCGAAACGACTGGAATATGCTCGTCAAAATTAAACCATGAGTGCTAAAGATTGACGAAAAGTTGGTTTCTTGGACGAAAAGAAATTCAATTTAGATAGTCCAGATGGGTTTCAGATGTACTGGCACGCAAAAAAATTTCCAGAAGAGAATTACTCAACAAGACATAGTGGAGGAGGATCTCTTATGATCGGGTGTGGCGCTTGTCATCTTCCGGAAAACTTAAGTCAGTAGTCAACAAAAAGCAGCAGATTATGTGAAGATGCTAAATGATTTATCTCTCGCATAATAAGGGCGTCTTCTATGTGGAGAAGAATGGATTTTTGCAAGATAATGCTGCTATCCCCAATGCATCAATAACAAAGAAGTACTTGCTTGCACTAAGAAAAAAAACTTCTTGATTACCCAGCGTACTTTCCAGACCTCAATCCTATAGAAATTTTGCGGGGATTAATGTTGCAAAAGTTTATGAAGGAGGTCGACAGTAGTCAGCAATTTCTGAACTCAAAAACGCAATCTTAGACGCATATGAAAGAATACCTTCGGTTCAACTTCAGAAACTTGTTAATAGTAAGCCGATCCGAATTTTTGAGGTTATCAAAACTAACGGTGGATCTATAAAATATTAGATAAAAAATTTGTCTTTATATTCTATAAAACAAAATTTGTCAACATCCAAAATATTGAAATCTCTAGTTTATCCTCCTTGCAGTATCTGAACGATTTGCAGCCATTTAAACAAGGACAAAATTTAGCTGGTCTTATTTTTATGTCAAACAAAAAATTCCAAAATTAAGCATAAATGCTAATATAAATATAAGAATGGATTGAATTTTTTCATATTTTAGATTTAATTGTCTTTATGCCATTTTTTATATCTGATTTTTATAATTTGAAAATTGTAAACAATATATTTTTCTTTATTTTTAAGGGTGATCTTATATTTTCGAACAGGGGTGTATATAATACCAAAAGAGCCAGAGCCAATCTATCTAGGTTTGATCAGAGTGAGAATTATCCTGATGATCCAACGAATTAGATGACTTCTGGCTCTTTAGGTATTCTCATTTTGCCCTACTTACTGCATTTCATTGGGTCCCCCATTCATATGGCCCTGTGCCATATCTCAGCAAAAAAAAAAAGCTTAGTAAATTACTACTTACTGCACTAAACACATTTACGCTTCAGCGTAAGTTGGTCGGTATTTTTTCTTTTGACCTGGCATTGCCGTTCTGATTGATCATTTTCAAATAGTATTTTTAGCCTTTTGTTTTAGTGTTTTTAGTCTTTTCTTTTTTATTGAATTTTTGCCAAATAATCAGTTTCTGTAATATTTTTTAATCGCAAATTGTATCATCTGTTTTTTAACTGTGTGCAAACAAATCCATTTTGACTCGTTTAAAAATGTTACATACAAATTATTCGTTTACAAATCACATACTTGATATGTGTATGAATACGTTTTGACATGAAATAATCCACAATGATTGATATGTCTTAAACCCCTTACCAAACTACCTTAACGTCAAAAGGTATTTTATTTGAGGGGTTGGATTCTTTGTTTAATGGCATATCAACCTTTGTGCGCTATTTAATACTAGAGTTATTCTTCCACAGGTACAGTAATGGTACTATTTAACCCATAGAGAGGAGGATATGGAGGTTTATACCTTTCCCAACGGTATTTGGCCGAAAGAGAACGTAATAACGTGACTGAAATTCGAACTCGCTTACTACGATTCCGCACTCCTGAACTTTAACCGTTACACCACGAGGACATCCTTCAGCTCTTATTAGTATAATTTCTAGAGTGCTCTATGAAGTAAAAACAAAACAATATTACAATATTTCGACTATCAAATGGGATAACAATGAAAAAAAAAGATAAAAACTCTCGATGGTGAGTTTCACATTAACGATGCTAAGGGTATTTCTTCTTTGTTTTCCATTGGCTACACACTCAACAATAAATTTGTTGGTTCGTTATTCTTATCATTTTCTTGTGCCATTGTATTATTTTCAGCCCTGTCACCTGGGGCAGTAGAATACACCGACTGCATCTCTGCAGAGGGATAAGACATCCACCACAAGTGTCCTGGAGATGCCATCTGATGGCAAGACACCATTTGGGGAATGCAGGGCACCCCTTCATTGCCTTTGCTCCCAGGTCCACTCGGACCCAGAGTAGTAGCACCAGATAGTGTCCTATGTATGGGTCAAATAGAACAAACTATACTCGCAAAAAAAATAACAGCTAAATTATGACATATAGCAATACTTTAAACTATGTAACTGTTGGCCCAGAATACACAAACAGTATCTCTGCAGAGGAGCAAGACTCTACTAACAAGTATCCTAGACATGACACTAAACAATCTGATAATGAAGCTGCAGATATGCTGGAGCTATGGGGAATGCAGAGTACCCCTGCATTGCCATCACTCCCAGGTCCACTCTGGACTGAATTGGTATCAACTGATAGGGTCCAATATATAGGTCAAGTAAAACTGTTTGATTTAAACTGTGAAATTATGCTAAACTGAATTTGTTTAAAATCGAACAGTTTTTACATTTAACTGTGTGTAAACAAAAAAAACTGTACTTATGCTCAGCTGAATTGTTTGAAATAAAACTGTTGGATTATTTAACTATGTGTTAACAAACGACTGATGTTCAATTGAATTGTTGTGATACATCGCAATACTTGAAATCATTAAACTGTATACAAACAAATGAATGATAGTAAATAGAATTTTTCGTTTTAGATAGAAATAACTGAAACCAGTGCAAAGATGAGCGCTGGTTAGTTTTAAAATCTTATCTACAAGATGAGATCAGAAATCATATTTAATATATATGTATAAAGAGGATTTGGCATTAAATAACCTACAATGCTTGATATGCCATAAAACCCAACCAAACAAAATCCTGTATATTTAATATATATGTATAAAGAGGATTTGGCATTAAATAACCTACAATGCTTGATATGCCATAAAACCCAACCAAACAAAATCCTGTATATTTAATATATATGTATAAAGAGGATTTGGCATTAAATAACCTACAATGCTTGATATGCCATAAAACCCAACCAAACCAAATCCTGTATATTTAATATATATGTATAAAAAGGATTTGGCATTAAATAACCTACAATGCTTGATATACCATTAAACCCAACCAAACCAAATCCTATATATTTAATATATATGCGTAAAAAGGATTTGGCATTGAATAACCTACAATGGTTGATATGCCATAAAACCCAACCAAACCAAATCCTATATATTTAGTAAATATGTATAAAAAGGATTTGGCATTAAATAACCTACAATGGTTGATATGCCATAAGACCAAACTATTTAATTATATGCAAAAAAAGAGCCCAGGCTCGTTTCAGAGTGTTATCTAGGAAATGTGTTTACAAATCAAATATTTTTTTATATATTTGAATAAACTGGATTACGCATTGAATATCCTACAATAATTGATATGCCATAAAACCAAACCAAAATTAATTTTGTATTATTCTATGCATATTATCCATGGAGCTATCATTAATTTCTTTAGTATTTCTATTAAATATTTTTTGCATAATTAATGTATTACCATAAGCATTTGAGCAGCTGATTTTTTTTCTCAAGTTTATATTGGCACTGGAATCTTGATCTTAAATATTGTGAAAAGTGTAATATCAATTCCCCGATTTTCTCACTTCCAATCTTTTTTTCTGGCGGCTTTACTTTATCGGTAGCCATTTTGTCCGATACCATATGAAGGTTGCTGAGGATTAGCCTCAAGATATTTATAGATTACCCACAATACCGTGACGCACGGAAGTTGATAAGACACAGATATCACACTTACGAGTTGAATCATTACTGGTGCTCTTCGATTTCTAAGCTAGGAAATTCAGATACTGTCATTATTGGTTACTTAGCTTAGATTAGTCTGGCATAAGGCCTAAAGTATCTAATACCAAACCCTCCGCTTGCCATGTTAAGAGGGGCTTATCCCAACCCCGAAAAAGTAGTGTCCTGTGTATGACGCAAAACTGCATCAGATAGTGAGGCATTAGTTCAGGAGCTATAGAGAGTGTTGATCCTGAGTGGTAGTGTGAATTCCCGTGACGTAGTGGGTAAAGTGCTGGATTGTAAGATCATAGGAAGCGAGTTCGAGATCTAATCATGCAATTATGTTTACTTTGGGACTTATACCCTTGGAAAAGGTATGGACCTCCTTATACTCCCATCATTTTTGGATTAAATAGTATCAATAGTGCTCTTCTATGAGGGTGGCTTTGGCATCAAATTGTTGTATAATTTGGTGATATCAATAACAACGATACAAACACATTTATAAATGCAGATACAGGCAAATACAAATACACAGGCAGAAACACAGGCGAAAACAGGCAGACTCTGTGTTGTTCAGACACGAAGGGTTTTATTAACTTCTTGACTTCAGTTCTTCGACACGAGGAGAGAGACAATTCTTAAGAGTCTTTCGTAATCATACTATGCTAACAACACCCCAATGCTCGGCACATCTCGTGGTCCAATCTCAATTTCCCAACACCATCGTCTTAACCCAACTTCTTAACACCATGGTCGGAACTCAACGGTCTACCTGCATGGTCCTATCTCAAATCCTCAACTTCAACTGTCTACCTCAATGGCAGAGAGATGGAGGTGCCCGTGGTGTAATGGTTACCGTCCTAGGAAATGGACACGGCGACACGAGTTCAAATCCTGGCCGAGACTGATTGCATTTCACATAGCACTAATACCCTTGGGAAAGGTATAAATCCAATTATTCTCCCTCCAGCTATGGGTTAAATACGAGGTGAGGCAACTAGTCTAGGAGATGGAAAAGTATGATTTCAACTAGTCTAGGAGATGGAAAAGTATGATTTCAAACCTGTTAAACTCCGCTAAAAATTGACCTTGTGTCACATCCTGCCCGAGCGGAGGGGTTGGTAAATATGACCTCAATGGCAGAGAACCCAATCGTCTGCCTCAATGGCAGAGAACCCAACTGTCTTCCTACATGGTCCAAAGTCAACTCCCAACTGACTCTTTTTCAAAATCAATAAATTCCCTCTTCGGGCATGACGTCATTCACACCCCAGTCCTATTTCCTATCTGGGGTTTATTATGACGATTATGATTGTCATATCCTTTGCGCTCGAGCGTAAAACTGTACCCAATGTCTGTGCACCTGAACTAAGAGCCAAATAGTTCAAAGCCCAACCAAACTGAAAGATAAAATATAATTAATGAAAAATGATTAATATAAAAAAATCATTCCTTAATTATATAACAAAATAGTCCGCAAAGGTTGATATGCCATTGAACAAAGAAACCAAACTGCAATGATTCTGGTGAGAATTTAAATAGTTAACCTCTTAGTTGTTGAGGAGGCTTTTGCTGCCCTGTAGCCTAGGGCTTTAGATTACGCCGATTGCATCAATGCAGAGGAGTACGACCTCCCCTTCAATGAATGTCCTCGGTATGATACTAAACTATGTGATAGTGAGGCACAACTTCTTGAGCTCTAGAGAATGTAGAGGGCCCCTTGATAGTTATAGTACCTGTTAGGGTCCTATGTAGGGGTCAAATAGAACGGTTCAATATTTTACTAGGGGTTATAAACAATATCAAGAAAATTTATTAGTGTTGAATAGCAAATTTGGAAATCATTTAATTGTTGGCAAATAAAACTCTAAGTGTTTAATTACAATACTTGAAGTCGTTTAACCGTGTGCAAATAAAACTTTCATTGCAAGATAGCCATACTTAAAAGCATTTAACAGTGTTCAAGTAAAAACTATTAGTGTTAGATAGCAATGGTTGAAGGCATTCAACTGTGTGAAAATAAAACTACAAGTGTTAGACAGCAATGGTTGAAGGTATTCAACGTGTGCAAATAAAACTATTAGTGTTAGATAGCAATTGTTGAAGGCGTTCAACATGAGAAAATAAAACTATTAGTGTTAGATAGCAATGGTTGACGGCATTCAACTGTGTGCAAATAAAACTAGTAGTGTTAGATAGCAATGGTTGAAGGCATTCAAAGTGTGAAAATAAAACTATTAGTGTTGGATAGCAATGGTTGAAGGCATTAAACTGTGTGCAAATAAAACTATGAGTGTTAGGTAGCAATGGTTGACGGCATTCAACTGTGTGCAAATAAAACTATTAGTGTTAGATAGCAATGGTTGAAGGTATTCAACTGTGTGCAAATAAAACTATTAGTGTTAGATAGCAATGGTTGAAGGCATTAAACTGTGTGCAAATAAAACTATTAGTGTTAGATAGCAATGGTTGAAGGCATTAAACTGTGTGCATATAAAACTATTAGTGTTAGATAGCAATGGTTGAAGGCATTCAACTGTATGCAAATAAAGCTATTAGTGTTAGATAGCAATGGTTGAAGGCATTCAACTGTGTAAAAATAAAACTATTAGTGTTAGATAGCAATGGTTGAAGACATTCAACTGTGTGCAAATAAAACTATTAAAGTTAGGTAGCAATTGTTGAAGGAATTTAGCTGTGTGCAAATAAAACTATTAAAGTTAGGTAGCAATACTTGAACCCATTTAACCGGGTGCAACTAAATGAATTCTGACTCATTTAAAAGTAATGTTACCTACACAGTATTCGCTTTAAAATCATGTATATTTGCCATCCGGATTTGGCTTAAAGTAAACCACAAGGGTTGATATGCCACCGAACTCAACCGAACCAAACCATATGAGACTTTTGTATCAGAATTAGTAAATAGCAACAAAATATCGCTGATGTGTCCAAAAAATTGCTTGGGTAATCAAATAACACTTTTATGATCTTGAAGACGGAATTTAAAATAATTGACACTAATTAAAGATTAAATTCAAAGCATCATAATAACTGAAAAACGTCAACAGTTGTTTTCTTTTTTTTTTTTAGAATTTGCTTTTACAGTTATTAAGCTCCAAGCGTTATTTTCAAAAGAAAAATGTTGTATACAATTAAAGTAATACTTATCTTTTTATTCTAAAATTATTTACGTTAATGTCATCGGTCAAGAATAATGGATGAAATATAAATAAACCCAACGATTTCACCACGAGCAGGATGTGATACAAGGTCAATTTTTAAGGGATATAAAACTACCAAGATATAGAAAAGTAACTCTATATTCTAGAATACTTACAATTATATAAATTGTCAAAATTATTGTCAATAAACAAATTATAAGAATTTTAAAACAGGAGGTTACTTTTCAGTTTTCTTGTAATTGGAATTCAAAGATTTCCTTTTAGACCAGTTGCCACAGAAAGTTTAAACAGCACAGTCTACCCAACTGTTTACTTATAGCTGGAGGTGGAATAGTTGGACTTATGCCTTTCCCTAAGGTATAAGTGCTGGCTGCTTTATCAATATTAAAGAGCCCAGACCCCAGTCGGCTGGGGCTGTAGAATTAACCGACTGCTTCTTTGCAGTGGGGTAAGACCCCCCCCACAAGTGTTCTGGATATGAAGCTAAACAATTTGATAGTGAGGCTCCAGTAATACTGGAGCTTTGTGGAATGTCGAGTACCTCTTCAATACCATCGCTGAAAAGTTCATTGTGGTCCGGAGTGGTAGCACCTGATAGGTTCCTATCTGTGGGTAAAATAAAACTGTTAAACATTTAAACTGAGAGTGTGGGGGAAGTATGTAATTTGGTTATTTCAGTAGATTGTTCTCTAAATTATTCCCACCACAAATACAACACAAAACTTTACAATCGCGTGAAAGAAATGGAATAGAACACAACGACCATTAAACAACAAACAATTTAATATGCATATAACAGAATATGAAAACAAACAAAATATATAATGTGTAAATGGCCTTTTGGAAAATAAAGTTTGACAAAAGGAAAATAAATTTGTTTAAAGAAGTGTATGGTCATGTTAACGAAGTCCGTAAATAAGTCGTTCTTACTTACATTAAGTTTATACCGGGTTTTATGATTGTGGCGACAGCGTGTCGCGTTGATGAAAGAAAGTTTGTCGGGTTTTTCTTTTAAATGTCATTCTCGGCGATTTGAAAAGAGGTCATGAACTTTAGTTGAGGAAGAAAAGGAATTGGTTGGACATTGTATCGGCTGCTGGCTTAGTGGCTTGTGTTCGTCTGTGTCTTCGTTTGTGTGTAAGCTTGTGTCTTATGTGTATGGCTTCCTAACTCTGTGTTATTTATATTCTACAGGTGGATCAAAGAATCGTCCTAAAATCTTGGCGCGTAGACATTTATTGACCAATCGGATTTGTATTTTACTATTTTATTTTCGAGCCTAAATATTTTCTGTTAGGTCACTTCCGATCCTAATTTTCTAGAATGTTCTATTCTACGTTTTTAGCTGATTGGTTGAAAAATATAAAAATGTAATTTAAATGCTAATACGGTTTTCATCCTAAATTTCTAGAATGTTCTTAAGTATGTTTTTATTGCTTATTTTAAGACTAGAAAAAATGTGTATCCTATAAGTGCAAACAAATGACTTGCTATGAATTGTTAGAAATAGAACTGTTTGATTATTTAAGTGTGTTCAAAGTAATAATTGATATTTAATTGAATTGTCGGTGATACATAGCAAATGGAACCATTTAACTTTGTTGACTGATGCTAAATTGAATTGTTAAAAATAAAACTGTTTGATCATTTTACTATGAGTATCTACAAAATGTGGTTACAAATTATATATTTAATACATATGTAAATCAGGATTTGGCATTAAATAACCCACAATGATTGATATACCATCAAACCCAACCTTACAGATTATCCAACTATTTTTGCTATAGCTGTAGAAATAACTGCGTTAGCGCAAATTGAAATTCAAACTGCCTCATCCAGGATTTGAACTCGGGTTGTCGATTTTGTTTCCTACGACGATAACACTTACCCTAAGTTGGCCTCTGATTATAAGAAATGAACTCAAATGTAATTCATTGTTTTTTATGAAAAGTGTACCTAAAATATTCGTCCTATTTTATATATATTGGATTAGATTCTCTGACCCTTTATACGGAGGTTACATAGTCTTAATACAGTCAACCATGGCTGGGTACAAGTGTTGGGCTACAGTAAACAGTGTTGTCTTTCCCGTAATAGGATTTGAACCTGCAATCAGCGGATAATTTTCATTTCACGACCAAATGTCTTATCCACTACGCCACATGCTCTGCTGAACAAGTCAGAGTCAATATTTGGGACTTATTAATTTTATCTTTTCTGCAACATATGCAATATTATTTATTCATGGTTAACGGAATTAGAACAATCAACCCACCGTGAATTAAATAAAAAGGTTCAGTTCGAGGTTCCATGTAGACTCCCAAATTCGACATGAAACACCCGAAGATGGCCAAAGGACATATCGGTCGAAACATTGGGTATAACAGTGAAGATGAACGCAATAATCTGAATATTATCAATACCACTACTTTTTTTCTGTAAGGATGGCTTTGGCATTAAATGACCAACAAACTCTTCGAAAATACGTCGTTAAACTGCCATTAAACTCTTCGAAAATACGTCGAACAAACAAAAGTTATGTTTACCGACAACACAGATTACTTTGATTATCTCCCTACCTCTCTTTCTCCACTCTCCCCCCCTCTCTCTCTCTGTCTGTCTGTCTGTCTAAACGAACGCTGCTGCTGTTGCTACTTAATACCTTATGATTCCCTTGCTGATGAGGTACGCTTGTCGGCCAAGCGGTCTGATACTAAGTCTCACGTAAAATTGGGCGGGTTTCGATCCCAGCTTCAAACATCTTACGAGTCTAGCCGCACTGAAGAGTTGTGATACAACGAAATAGTCTGTCTGTGGATGGCAATATATATGTATATATATATATATATATATATATATATCTTACCAACCATCCTGATCAGTTCTGTCACTAAATAAATCCTATCGATATTACCAAACGTCCGCACATAGCTGATAAATGTACTATTTTGCTGGTTAGTCAACAGTGGTATATTCATGTGATGGAGTCAATGGGAGAAGGCTGCTTATATGTTCAACCAACAGTGTTTGGCATGTCTTGTTCTCCTTTCTTGTATGACACTTTCATTTAAGTGTCAAGGAGTTGGCTGGCGAAATTAATTAAAGGAAATTGATTAATTTTATTAAATCATGATAATAAGTATTTTATTAAAAATAAATTCATTTTGGGTGTCCAAGTATTTTTTGAGAACCGTGTATAAAATAAATATCAAGTGATTAAGTACAAAAAAGTTTGAGATCCGATCAGGGCTTGTTGACCTATAAATCTGTCCCCAAAAAATAAACATCCGCACACCTGCAAAGAGCTGTCAAAAGAGCTATCGGATTTCAAAGCGTAAACAAAAAGATGTATTTTTAAAATAGCGGACAATTTGGGTTGGTGTCACCAAGTTTGGCACAAGGCCTTGAATCACTAAATCATTGGTCAACCAACCACGGGACTGCTTCTCGTGGCCCCTCCCGATGACTGTGGTTGATTGGCCGATTGTCTAAACCAATCAGGGGAAAACTAGGGGGATTGTTACGATGATAGCCATTGGTCGGCAGTCCCCATTGGCTGACCAATCAGAAACTGATTATTCGGGATTCGGGCCCATAAATAGAGGACACCCAAAGCGAAAAATTGAGTTGGTTCAGGAATTCGCCGCTAAAAGAACCAAATCCGTTGCCATTGCATTCGCCATTTTGACACTGCCTAATTGCAGTTAAAACTCCTCCAGTCAACTACTTTCACTCCCAGTTTGCGGTGTTTGACTAAAAATTATCTAAACAACTGTGTAAATAAACGTTTGTTACTGTTTATAACAAACGCCTTATTTTCGTCATTCTTTTAAATTTGCTTGGCAACTTTTTCTTCTCTCCAACACGAATTCCAACCTTCATCGACTGGACCTCATCCATCTTCTCTTTCCTCGGATCTGAAAGCAACGTGGGCGTGGAAAGAAACAGAGAAAGACCAGTCGACACATGTGGTAATCACGAGACCAGCGGCCAACTAGGTGTCGTGAAGCTATAGTACCACACTTGGATGGTTTGTGAGATGGGAGGTAAATGGCCGTACAGCAGCTGTTTTGTACAGTACTGTTTTCATCATTTTCAAAACAAGACGGAGCAACTTTATGTGCTTTCCATGTAGCTTTTCCTCAAGGTGCTTCGTTAAATGGTGCAACCATACAGTAGCACAGACACGGCTACAATTTTGAGGACTTCCCGTTTTGATTTAATAGAGAGATCAGATTTTCATACTATTGGTAAAAGTAAGTAAAGTTAGCGACCATAGTCGAGGGTGACCCGAAGGCTCCCTTTTCGATAGCTACTACACCAAGGTGTAGGGGAGGGCGCTACTCCATTCCCTGGATTGCTCCACTTTACCCTTGAACCGTACCTTATAATGCTGAGTGTTAAGCAAGGTGGTATCAAGTTCCATTTTTAAAGTCTTTGGTATGACTCGACCTGGGATTGAACCCAGGTCTCCCGGGCCATTGGCGAACACTCTAACCGCTGGGCCAATGTCCCAATCTGACAATAGCAGTCCATGCTTCACCTTTGCATTTATTGAAACTGCTTTCATTAGTAGAGATATTGCTACCGACGTATATGAAGTGATCTACTGATTTAAGAGGCTTGCCATTTAAAGTGGAGACCTCACTATTCGACTTAATTTGTTGTATTTGTTTTGAAAAATCTAATATAGTCTGATTATTTTATGTTATGTAGATGTATTCAAATGAAAGTACCAAAGTTTTAATCTACTGTTGGTTGGTTTGGTTGTGTTTCAGGGCGTGAAAACTTTGTGGGTTATTTAATGCCTAATCCTCTTCTCACATCCACCTACCCACACATGCGCACACACACAGACATACACTTGCAGGCACACACACACACACACACACACACACACACACACACACACACACACACAAACATATATCATTTGTAAAAAAAATAGTTTGTTTGTAACTTATTTTAAAACGATTTAAAACTGATTTGTTTACACTGTTAAATGGGTTCAAGTATTGCTATCAATACTATTTATTCAATTTAATATCAATCATTTGTTTGCTTACAGTTAAATGATTTCATGTATGGATATATATTGTTTGCTCAGACTTAAATGGTTTCAGGTATTGCTATCCAGCACAAATAATTATATTTTATTTTTAAAAAAAGGTTCTCTTTGACCCAGTGATCGAACACTATCAGGTCCTACCATTTCAAGTTAGAGTTGTCCAGGGAGTAATGGCAATGAATGCGTACTCTACCATTCCAAGAACTCCTGGACTGGAGCCTCACAGTCAGATTTTGTAGTATCATATCTAGAACACATTGTGGGGAGGTCTTACACAACTGCAGAGTTGTAAGTCGGTATATTCAACGGACCTCAGTGAATGGCATGTAGCAATTATCTAATTAAAAAACGATAATGATAAAATTACGATATACAATTTCATTAATGATTAAAACACGAATCCGAATCCCAAACGGCACATCATAAAATTATCAATGCTAAACCAGGTAACTCTCCAGAATAATCCAGATTCTGGTATTTTAACGCTCCAATGACCAAAACGATCGTTTTTATTTTAACTAGAAACTTTAGATGAACAGGAGCGATAGAGAAGGAAAATTTTGAGGGTGTATCTTTGAAATTTATCAAGTGATCATGGGTGGTACAGACTCATCTTGCAACCTACATGTAGCCCGTGGGTCTCGGTTGTTCACTCCTGCTCCAGGGCATAAAAACGTTTGTAAAGAGTCTATAAATGGTGGGCCCATAGAAGTCATAAGTTCAGTTTCTGAGCCAGGCTAGATTCGTGAGAAAAAAAGAGATTACAAAGATGAAATAATGATGGAGGCGAATTCAATGATACGAGATATTCCAAGGTATTGACGACAGAAATCGAGCGTTCCCTTGCCTACTTCCGGTCATGTCGAGATCGCGGGCTCAGGCCTTTGTTTGGTTTCGCGGCAAAGGTAGTATTTACTTATTTATGATGTGACCACGTTAAAAATTCAGGATTTTTAAATCATTTCCAGGGCGATGTTATGGGACGTTGTCTCATCCAATGAAAATAATTTGGGGGATGAGACAGTCACTCTAATGTTGGCTCTGATCGATAAAAAAACTCGAAACGAATAATGTTGGTATATTATCAATGAATAAACAAATACACACTTTGATTATATTGTTTATCATATACATATATATATATATATATATATATATATATATATATATTATGTATTATTCAGTTCAGTTAAACCGGAGTCGGGAATAATTCCCTCAGGAGAATTAAATTATTCAACTACGAACCATTAAATCTTCCTGGTAAAGAGCTCAATGTATCTGACATCAGAGAGCAACAATTCCTTTAAGAAAAATAAAACCCGGTCACGTTCGGATTATAAACTTATTTCCATCCTGCTATGTGTATTGATATGAATCAATAACACCAAATTTAAAAGGACTTTTTCAGATCCAATAGATATAATAAATATAGCCAGAATGGACACAGAAGGGAATATATATATATATATATATATATATATATATATATATATATGAATAAAGACTCCAGGAAAAATACCGAAAATCTGTAAATATAAACAAACAAGATGAAGATAATCCTATTTATTGATTGATTGATTTTAACGGCTTGTCAGTCTGTCTAGGGTAATTTTATACTTACGGATTAGAGAATTGCATTCATTGTCAGTTCCAATTTACATTTTCTGTATAGTTGTATATTGATTTTTTCCTTCTTGGAAATGGTCCTATTAAATACAAATCATTTTTAAACGGATTTATTTGACCTATAGAGGGAAATCTAATAAGTAAAACCACTGTAGGTCAGAGTTGACATGGGAGTAGTAGCAACGAAGAGGTACTACAGAACTGTAGCTTCCCCATCAAATTCCTTTTACAGTCATACCGAGAACACCTCTTTTTGGGGAGTCCAACGCCACTGTAAGCCTATTCAAAGCTTCGCCGACAGGACTTAGGACAGCCTGAGACACGAAAATAAAGATAATATTACCACATTTCTCATCAAATATTCGTATGTTTGTCATTCCTTTTTCCAGGACTGTACGTTATACAAGTAAATATCATTAGATTAATGCCAAAATTCAGCCCCCTTTTTTTCTATTTTTATTTTTATTTTTATTTATTTATTTATTTTTGCTTTGCAACAAGCGTAAACCAATTTATTAATCAAGCAAGTGTCCCTAACTCCCTCTTTGCAACAATACGCTGCAGGCGCATCGCAGTTCAACACCCATTAATGAAAGATGCAACACTCTTGGCGTAAAAAAATCCTGCTTCGGAAAAGAAAAAGGTCATTGATGCAACGCGTTAGCAAATGGGTTCCTCGTTACGCTATGATGAAACCTCTACTCCCCACGTTGTTTAGAGTGGAAATCTTAAAAACAAATATATATATATATATATATATATATATATATATATATATATATATATATATATATATCACATGATGATCAGCAGCATGTTGTTCGGAATTGGCAGTTTTTATTCTGTTTTCATTATTATTCAATTTCATATTTGAAATATTGTGATATTGCTGTGCATTTTTGAGCATAGACTACTGTATACCTTAAATGAATTGCCAATCACACACGCACACACACACACAATCACACACACACATATATATATATATATATATATATATATATATATATATATATATATATATACGCAAATGTGGTCGAAATTTAACGTCAAAAGTGATTTTAATAACTCGTGATATCATAAGATATGGGTATATATGTTATTGATCTATAATACAGCACATATCAATATTGTTTATTTAGAGATTTTTACTACAATATTGATATTGTTTATTAAATGATTTTTCCGCACTAATAAAATTGCTTAGTCATTTAAGATATTCAGCGGTCCACGCACAAAAATCACAATATTTTCAAGCATGAAATTGTTTGATAATGAAAATCTGAGCTTCCCGTTGCTTATCCTAATATTATATATATATATATATATATATATATATATATATATATATATATATATATATATAAGGCAGTGTAATAATTCCGATCAATTCCAACCATCGGCCATGTTTATTTCATGACTGTTTATATTTAAAGTTAGTAAAACATTTTGTAAATCAATTAAAACAGGATTGGTTTCGCGTATTTAATCAAAGTTTTATTTTGAAACTTAGCGATTTAAATGATTTAGTTTTCAAGTAAAATTTTGAATCACCTTTGTACATGATTATTCATAGCTTGTTTTGTTACTCGAAGTTACTGTTAAGTAAGAAGAATCAATCTAAAAGATAATGAATTTTTTTAAATAATGAACTTTTACCTATTCTAAGAGCCACGTAAAAGTCAAAACGCAATGTTTTTAAACGATTTACAACATGTTATAGGTTATTTTTCTTCTTGGTTGTTTGGTTGGGTTTTATGGCATATCAACCCTTGTAGTTATTTAATGCCAAATCTATTTTTATGCAAATCGTTAGTTCTATTTTTAAAAAATTCAGTTTTGCATGGGTACATAGTTTATATGTCAAAAACACTTCTATTTCAAGTTATTAAGTTTATTCAAAAAGTTCTAATTCAGCTAATTCAGTTTAGAATTAGTACAGATTTTTTAACACATAGCTAAATGTCAAAAACAGTTCTATATTAAACAATTACATTTAGTGTAAGTACAGTTTCCATGTTAAAAACAGTTCGATTTCAAACAATTCAGTTTAGCATAAGCACGCAGTTTAAATGTAAATACGGTTTAATTGTCAAAAACATTTCTATTTCAAGGTATCCCGTTTAGTCAAACAGTTCTAATCCAAACACTTCAGTTTAGCATAATTATGCAGTTAGTTCTATTTCACCCGTAGATATTATGAACCTGAGCAGAAAAAAAAAGTTTGATATTGGTTGATAAACATTTACTTGATGATCCTATTTACCCAACCCCTCCGCTCGGGCAGGATATGACACAAGGTCAATTTTTTAAGCGGAGTTTAACAGGTTTGAATTCAGAGTTTTCCTTCTCCTAGACTAGTTGCCTCACCAAGGCTGAAGAACTCAGTCTGTCCTACTATTTACCCATAGCTGGAGGGAGAATAATTGGATTCATACCTTTCCCAAGGGTATTAGTGCTATGTGAAATGCAATCAGTCTCGTCCAAGATTCGAACTCGTGTCGCCGTGTCCATTTCCTACGACGATAACCATTACACCACCGGCACCTCATTTACTTGATGATAGTTTTTAAAATTGTGGGGTGGTTATTGCCATTTGATCGGTTGGTGATGTATTGAGGTTTCCCCTGTGTAATATGGCCAGAAGGAAAACCGATATTTCTTTTTGCTTTTAATTATGGAACTATCATATCTATTTGTGATGACTGAGAACACTTATGAAAAAAAAGCTATAACTAAAGTGGCACAAATATATTCATGCAACCATCATAAAAAAAAAGAAAAAAGAAATCTTTTGTGAGTTTGCTCAGTCGGTTGGTGCTGTAGAATACACCAGCTGCATCTTTGCAGAGAGGTTAGATTCCCCCCATCCCCGAGCGAGTGTTCTGATATGACACTAAGCAATCTGATGGTGAGCCTTCAGCAATGCTTGAGCTTTGGGGAATGTAGAGTACCCTTTTATTGCCATCACTCTGCATAGCATCTGATAGTGGGTCAAATAGGACTAAACTATGTGCTCATGCTACACTGATTTATTTGAAATAGAACTGTTTGATCATTTGAGTGTGTGTAAATAAATGACTGATGTTTAATTAAATTTCTAATGATACATAGCAATACTTGGAACCATTTAACTTTGATGACTGAACTGAATAGCTGTTTTTAACATTTAAACAGTGTACATATGCTAAACTGAATTGTTTGAAACAGAACTGTTTTTTTATATAAAAATGGATTTGGTATCAAAACCAATATTATGTCTGTGACATTATGTGACATTATATGGGCGATATATATATGCAATTAATTTTTGGCACTTCAAGTTTTTAATCATGGTTGTTTTATTTTGTTGTTGTTTTTGCTTCTTTTTGTTATGTAAGAAAAATATGCTGATACCGACTAGGGTGGTCGAACACGTATCTCCAGTTAACAAACGCGCCTTTTGAAGTAGATTGTGCGACGCGGGTCACATGACTAGAATTAGTAAGTATATAAATCAGCCTTATGTATTGGTGTGACGATACCCCTCGGGCCCCCGAATACGTCAACTTCTTCGAAACATTTCACTTCTGGGTCGGCGATCAACTAGTGGTTCCGATAGGGGCATCGCACATTTCTTCATTGCTACAAGAAATACAATCAAGGGAGTGGGAGGAAAGAGAACAAACGAGCAAAATACTTGGGTTAACTCAAGGTGCAAGAAGAGGAGTTATGTAACATTGCATTCCCTTGTAGACTAACGCTAGCGTGGATTTCTGGCGAAATTTCTACAAAGCTACAAGGAATGCCAACCTATCTTGACTGGTCTTCACTCACTGGTCTGGACCCTCTCTCATGCCAACTGGTCTCTCTGCTATCCGGTATCCACTGGCCACTCACGTCACCCTTCGCCAACTGCCTTCTTCTCAGTCCCTTTGACTCACTCTCTGACTGGCGTTCCCTTCCTACTTCCGGTCACGTCGAGATCTCGAGTCCAAAGCCTTTGTCTGGTTTCGCGCCAAAACAGACAAAGAGATCGTCTGCTTGGCGGATCACCTACATCGGTGTGTAGGGTACGAAGAGCGGAATTAGTGTGTTAGTAATCTAAGTGCTGATTTAGCATTCTATACTCAGTATTAGGCATTTTATTAGGGTAAAGAGATTATCATATCTAAATATGATAATCTCTTTACCCTCTTTACGCTATGATAATATGATAATCTCTTTACCCTCTTTACGCTCGAGTAGGATATGACACAATAGTAGTCTGCCCTACTATTTACCCATAGCTCGAGGGAGAATAATTGGATTCATAACTTTCCCAAAGGTATTAGAGCTATGTTAAATGCAATCGGTCTCGTCCAGGATTTGAACTTCCTGCGACGATAATCATTACACCACGGGCACCTCCAAGAATAAAGAGATTATAAGCGTCGGCTAGAATTACCGCCTGAACAAAACATTTTAAAACTTTTGTTTTCTTTTTGGCTTTTTTTTTTTTTTTGTACATTGGGCCCCAAGTTTAAAGAGTTATAGCGAGATTCGAAGGAAAATGTTGAAAAAATATTCAAACGTAAACATTTTGAAAAATCGGAAGTCAGGAATATTGGATAGTGATTTGAAGACCCTTTTTAACATGCCACGTAAATTGCGTAGGTGTGTGTCATAATAAGAAAAAGACATGTGTGCAGCTCAGGCATCTTCAATCCTCACGCACTCGAGCCATCCGTAGATTTCGGGTCATAAAAGGAAAAGTAAAGAAACAGATTAAATTTCCATATAAGCGTTGTTGTCTTTCTCGGTATACAACTGTATGATATACGTGATTTCTAAGTAAATAGTTTGTTGGCAACTTTATTTCTAAAAGAGTCGTAAGTTGATTTATTTGCACACAGTTAAATGGCTTCAAATATTGCTTTTTACACTACTAATTTTATTCAATATTAATGACTTCTTGCAGAGAGTTAAAAATGGTTTCAAATATTGTTATCAAATACTAATAATTTAATTTGATATTAATCATTTGTTTGTATACAGTTCAATGGTTTCAAATATCGATTTTTACACTACTAATTCTATTTAATATTAATGACTTCTAGCACACAGTTAAATGGTTTCAAATGTTATTATCAGACACCAATAATTCTATTTGATATTAATCATTTGTTTGCACACAGTTCAATGGTTTCAACTATCGTTATCTTATGATTTTAATTCTATTTAAAGTTAATCAATTGTTTGAACACTGTTTAATTATTTCTCGTCTTGCAATTTAACACGAATAATTCTATTTAATAATAATAATCTGTTGTAAAAGAATAAACAATTCTATCGGACCCAAAGATGGAACCCAAACAAGTACTACCACTTCGGGTCTGAGTGAACTTGAGAGTAATGGTGATGAGGGGATACTTTACATTTCAAAGATTCCAAGACTGGAGCCTCACCATCAGATACAGTTTAGTGTCATACTCTGGTTTCAAGTGTTGTAAATGATTAAATTGTTCTATTTGACCAAGACTGGAACCTCGCGATCAGGTTGTTGTCTGATATCCAGGACACACTGTGTGGAATGTCTTACCTCTCTGCAGAGGGGCAGTCACTACCAGCCCATAGGACGGGTCACTATTAAAGTCAATTTCTGTTTAGAGGAAATGTTGTCTTTCAGGAAAATGTTTATTATGATCACAGATCTACTTCTACATCTACAGTTGTTTTTTTCTAAAGTTGAAAGGCCAATCTGATTTCCAAATGTATGGTGCGCGGAGCAACGAGAGATTGGGGAAGTAGGAGGAAGCTCGAGCAGCAGCAGCAGCAGCAACAGCCCCGGAACGAAAAGAAAGGAGAAAATGGCGTGGAGGAATGTAACGGACATGATATCTCCCATATCGTCTCGCTTTCGTTCTACAATTAAACTCAACCTCAAGCCGGACCTGCGAGACGCCACATTGTGATAATAGGCAGAGTGTTCACTAATTGCCCGGGAGACCAGGGATATATCTAAGGTTATCATACCTTAAACTCTAAAATGACACTTGATGCCTCCTTGCTTAACACTTAGCATTTTAAGGTACGGATCAAGGTAAGTGGAGCATTCCAAATAAAAGAATAACACCCTCTTCTACACCTTGGTATTGTTGCTATTAAAAAGGGAGTCTTCGATGCGTTCAAATTGATTAAGAAACAGCAGTTGAGCCAGCGCCGTAGATCAGTTGAGACGCGTATCGTCCGTTGGCGTTAAAATTGTCTGAGTTGGGGAGAAATTCAGTAAAACACGTGGAATGTAACGAAACCTGAAACAAACTTTCATAAAACCTTCGACTTTGATCCACGCCATCAACTCCAGTGATAAAAAGAGGAAATAAAATAATGAAGTCATCCTCTCATATCAATTGAACAAGTAAGAATAACTTCGCATGATTTGTCCAAAGCTGACAAAATGGGAAGAAAACTTGTTATGATTCTTTGTAGAATTCAAGACCCAAAAGCGAGAGAACTGACAATACAGAGAAGTTGTAATATCTCCATTCCCGATATTACATTGCACACACTCACGTGTTCCAAAGAATTCCTTGCACATATCGTTACCCATACAATTAGGGAATTACCTAAAATGACTAAAAATGTATTTGCTCATTTATGTAGGTAACTCGATTGCGATTCTCAAGTTCTTAGATACTATTAATGCTTGATAATTCTTTCTTTCATTTCATTGTTATAATTAAACTTTTTGTTTAATCAATGAAAAATTATGAATAATTTCGAATGATTCCTCCAAAGCTGACAAAACAGGAAGAATGAAAGAAAACTTCCTATAATTCCTTGTAAAATTGAAGGCTCGAAATCGAGTGAACTGACAATACAGATATTATACTGCACACACTCACGTATTCCAAAGAATTCCTTGCACATATCATTACCCATATAAATAGGGAATTACCTAAAATGACAATAAATGTATTTGCTTTTTTATGTATGTATTTCCCAATGGTCCGAGAGACATGGGTTCAATCCCAGGACTCGTCATACCAGACTTTAAAAATAGTACTTGATACATACTTGCTAAACATTCAACATTAAAAGGTACGGATCAAGGGTGAGAGGAGCATTCCAAGAATAGAATAGCACCCTCTTCTACATCTGGGTGTAGTAGCTATTGAAAGGGAGCCTTCGAGTTGCCCTCGACAACAGTCGACCAACTTACTATATATAGAGAGAGATAGAGAGAGAGAGAGAAAGAGAGAGAGAATAATGATTATGATTCTGAGTGATTTTTAAAAACTCGTAATATCCTAGCCTCTCGACAGGGCATCGAATAGGCACACAGTATCCATGGTTAAGGAATGAAAAAACCCAAAAGGATTCTCCTACGTATGCCAATAAACAGCATCTGATGCTGAGGCTCAGATTCTGAATATCAGAGGAGTGTGAAGTAAATCGTAGATCTGTTGTGTTTGATGTAAGCATAATATGAACTAAAGTGCATTAAGTAGAGTGAGCATCCGTGGTGTAGTAGCTAACGTGCTGGACTACAACATCGATATAAGTTGGTTGGTTGTTTTGGTTGTATCGCACATCAACGTTTGTAGGTTATTTAGCGGCAAATTCATTTTTATGAAAATAGTCAGTCCTATTTCAAACAATTTAGTTTAGTATGAGTAAGCAGTTTGTCAAAAACATTTCTATTTCAAGCTATTCAGTTTATTCAAACAGTTCTAATTCAGTTAATTCAGTTTAGAATAAGTACAGATTTTGTTTACACACAATTAGATGTCAAAACAGTTCTATATTAAACAATTCCGTTTTCCGTAAGTATAGTTTCAATGTCAAAAACAGTTCCATTTCAAACAATTCAGTTTAGGATAAGTTTAAATGTAAGTACATATTATTTGTCAAAAGCATTTCTACTTGAAGCTATTCTGTTTAGTCAAATAGTTCTAATTCAACAATTCAGTTTAGCATAAATATGCAGTTAGTTCAATTAAACCCATAGATAGGACCCTACAAGGTGCTACCATTCCGGGCCAGAGTGGACCTAGCAATGAAGGGGTGCTCCGCATTACCTAAAGCTCCTGCATCACAGGAACCTCACCTTTAGATTTAGTGTCATACCCAGGACACTCTTGGGGAGGTCTTACCCCTCTGCAGAGTTGCAGGCGGTGCATTTTTCAACCCCAATCGACTGGGCAAATACTTCTTGGAAGTATTTAGTGATTTAATATTAAATAATACTTCACTCTTCTTTGTAATAGTGAATTTAGCTTCTCTCTTAGTGATTAAGTTAGATTATTTGATTTAATGGATTATCAACCCTTCATCATCATCATCATCATCATCTCCTGTCGCTAACATAGATATACCTGATCCTCTCTCGCCACTTCTCCCTATCGTTCATCGCCTCTGGCAGGTCTTCTGGGCTACATCCCGTATCCTCACATAGCTGCTGTATGAATGTTCTAGCTGGTCGTCCTGCTTTAGCTCGTCCATATGTGGGTTTCCATAGGAGTACATCACTTATGAGCTCGTCCCTGCTCCTCCAGCAGTGTCCTGCGTGCATGGCTCGTCTAACTTGCATAGCTTTCCTGATGGGAGGCAGCTGGCCGTAAGTGCTTTGTGGGGTGTTGCCGCCAGGCCTTGTTTAATATTGCTCGCAACATTCTTGTGTAGTTGCCGTCTAGCTCCTTCTCCAGCCGTTGCTAACAAAAAATCAACCCTTAATGGTCATTTAATACCACATATTTTTTATACAAATATATGATATTGACTTGAAGATCCCTTTTTTACATGCCGTGTCTTACTCCTCTACAGAGGTGCAGTCGGTGTATTCAACAGCCCCAGTCGACTGGGCAAGATATCGAAATAAGTGAGTTCGAACCCCATTTGCGCAAATACATTTACTTTCAGAATTATTCTGTTGCAGATAAGTGGGTAAATGATGGAATAAAGGATCGATCAACAAATTGACAAATTTTATTTCCTTAAATTGAGTGAACAATTTCTTGAAAACAAAAGTTACAGAGTCTTTTCTAATAAGAAAAGATTATATAGTCAGATCCTGAATATTTGCCAATATTTACATTACAATAAGTTCATGCATGAAATGTGGCAGCTTGCGATTGGTCATTTCGTATTGAAGTATGTTGTGTATGTAAAAGATCTTTGTGTGAGTATGTCACTATGTAATAGAATAAATATATTTATGCGTTGATACGTATGTTGATGTGGCTAGCATTTTCATTGGCAGAGGAAGATTGAAATAGCAGTGCAAATAAATTTATTCATGATTTTTAACAATCTACGAAGGAAAAGATTTCTTAAATTATCTTGGGTTTTGATCCTTCAAAGTTTTTTTTTAGCAATTCAAATATTGTTTTCAGCAAATTTCAAATTCTTTTAAAAGTGCAGGTAAAACATAGATTAGTCGATAAATTCCAAAATATAGAAACAAAAATTCACTCTTTTTTGTGTGGAAATCATTCGATTTTATATAAATACCCTTGGTAAATATGCGAACACCCTTATCTCCTCAGCTAAGGGATAAATAGTATCGCTGTTTTTCTTGTAAAAGTAAAGTTGGCGACCGTAATCGAGGATGACCCGAAGGCTTTCTTTTCGATAGCTACTACACCAAAGTGTTGGGAAGGCGCTACTTCTTTCCCTGGATTGGTCCACTTTACCCTTGATCCTTATCTTATAATGCTGAGTGTTAGGTAAAGTAGCAGCAAGTACCATTTTTTGAGTCTTTTGTATGATTCGACCTGGGATTGAACCCAGGTCTCCCGGGCCATTGGCGAACACTCTAACCATTATGCCAATGTCCTTGTACAAGGACGAATTTGTCATTAAATAACCCACGAAGGTTGATATGCCATTAAAAAAAGAAATCAAACCAAAGTAATTCACCAAAGATTGCTCTTTTATGATTTGGTTGGGTTTTTATAACATACCGACTTTTGTGGGTTATTTAATGCCAAATCTTCTCTATGCAAATATATTAAATATATAATTTGTAAACTCAGGGTGTCGATAATATTTTATTTAAACGAGCCAGAACTTATTTTTTGTACACATTTAAATGTTGTTTACTATTCCTATATAACAGTAATCATTTAACCTCAGTCATTCATTTGAACGCATTTAATTGGATATACATATATGATTTGAAAGGTGCCCGTGGTGTAATGGTTATCATCGTAGGAAATGGACATGGCGACCTGAGTTCAAATCCTAGACGAGACTGACTGCATTTCACATAGCACTAATACTTTTGGGAAAGGTAGGAATCCAATTATTCTCCCCCCCACCTATGGGTAAATAGTAGGGCAGACTAGGTTCTTCAGCGTTGGTGAGGCAACTAGTCTAAGAGAAGGAAAACTCTGAATTCAAACCTTTTAAACTCCGCTTAAAAATTGACCTTGTGTCATATCCCGCTCGAGCGGAGGGGTTGGTTAATATATATATGATTTGAAAGAAAGTAATTTATTAGTGATTTCATTTTTAAATGAGTTAGAACTCATTTGTTTGCCCACAAGTATTGCTATTCTTTCTATACTGTAAATGGTTTTAATTATTGCTATCTAGCACTAATAATTCTGTTCAATTTTAATCTTGTTTGCAGACAGATAACGGGTTACAAATTTTAATTATAAATCATTCTATTTCAACACTACTCTTTCATTTGCACACAGTCAGATGGTTCAAACTATTGTTATGTAATACCAATAAATCAATTTAGGCAAAAAGTTAAAGAGTTTCATGTATTTCTATTTAACACTGATAATAAGTTTCAAGATAACTTATTCGTTTGCACACAGTTAAGTGATTCCAAGAATTGCAAAGATTAAATTGAACATCAGTCATTTGCTTACATACAGTTAAATGATCAATCACATCGATTTCGAACAATTTAATATAGTATTAGTCATTTGTTTGCACGCTATTTTAATTTAGTCATTTGTTTGCACGCTATTTTAATTTAGTCATTTTGTTTGCACGCTATTTTAAACGCTTTTATTTGATTCGTAGATAGGACCCTTTCAGGTGTTATCACTCCGGGTCGAAATGGACCAAGGAGCAAAGGCAATGAATGGGTGCTCCGCATTCTTCAAATCTCCAGCATTACTAGAGTCCCACCACCAGATTGTTTAATGTCATATCTGGGAAACTACTAAGTTCGGGGTTTGGTTTGGTTTAGTTTGGTTTGGTTTTATAGCATTTCAACCATTGGAGGTTATTCAATGACAAATCCATTTTATACATAAAAACAGTTCTATTTCAAACAATTCAGTTCAGCAAAAGTACACAGTTTAATGCCAAAAACATTTCTATTTCAAGCTATTTAGTTTAGTCGACAAAGTTAAATGGTTCCAAGTATTTAATGTATCATTAGCAATTTAATTAAACATCAGTCATTTATTTACAGACAGTTAAATGTAAAAATAATTCTAATTCAAACAATTCAGTTAAGCATAAGCAGTTTAAATGTTAAAACAGTTCTATTTCAAATAATTCAGTCTAGCATATACATACAGTTTAGTCCTATTTAACCCATAGATAGGACCCTATCGGATGCTACACCTGCAGGCTAGTATGGACCGGAGAGCGATGGCAATGAGGTACTCTGCATTCCCCAAATGTCAAGCTTTAGGGGAACCTCACCATCACATTTTTAGAGTCATATCTTGGACACTCGTTTGAGGGAGGAATCTAACCCTTAGCAGAGATGCAGTTGGTGTATTGTGCAGCCCCTTGCCAACTAGGCCATTGGGTTGGGGTCTTATTCATCAGCAGTGATGCAGTCGGTGTATTGTGCAACCCCTTGCCAACTTGGCCATTGGGTTGGGGTCTTATTAATTAGCAGAGGTGCAGTCGGTGTATTGTGTAGCCCCTTGCCAACTTGGCCATTGGGTTAGGGTCTTATTCATCAGCAGAGATGCAGTCGGTGTATTCTACAGCCCTAGCCAACAGGGCAATCTTCTTTTATGGATCAATTATTGAATGAAAGAGGGCATGTTTTTCCGAAGATCTTACCATTATAATTAATCCTTATACTTATAATGCAGGCTGGCATTGAATGTCTTAAAAGGGATTATTATTCGTATTCATAATTCAATATCTCCCAATAAGAAGTTGGCGAAAGCAGAAAATTTAAACCATTCTTGAAAACATTAGAAAAGTTAATAATCAATGCCTTTCCAAAGAGGATCGCAGTTTCAGGCAATTCTTCGATTTGGAAGAATAGACATTTAAAAAGATAAAAGATGAACATCGTTCTCAGAATAATGATAATTGATATGGAGCCCCAGTCTAAGTAGCTGTGTGTGTTTATATGTATGTGTGCATGTTTATATATATATATATATATATATATATATATATATATATATATATATATATATATATATATGAATATATGTCAGTTTATAAATATGTTTCGTGAATATATATATATATGTGTGTGTGTGTGTGTGTGTGTGTGTGTGCTTATATATGTGTGTGAGTGTGTGCTTATATATGAGTGTGTGTGTGTTTATACACATGTGTATGGGCGATTACATATTGTTGTGTGTGTATGTATACATAATTGTGTTTTTGTATGTATATGTTTTTATATATATGCATATGTGTGTTATATATATATATATATATATATATATATATATATATATATATCTAGGTGGCGGTGTTCGTTTACATATGTGTGTGTGTTTGTTTGACGTGGTTTCTTTGTTTAATTACGCATCAACCTTCCTGGGGTATTTAATGCCAAAGCCATTCTTGTTGAAGAACGGTAGTGGGACTATTTAAGGTTTCTTTGTTTAATGGGATATCAACCTTCCTGTGTTATTTGATGCCAAATCCATCCTTATAGAAATAGGAGTGATCCAATTTAACCCAAAACTGGGGGGATAAGCGACTCATTAATTAATCTAATGGTATGAATCCAAAAGGGAAATAAATAGAACAAATGGGTTTCGAACTCGCACACTCCTTGTCACAATTCAGTACGTTAACTATTTGGCTACGTAGTCTCACCCTATGTATTTATGTTGTTGTGTGTGTGTTTACATATGATCATGTGTGCTTATGCATGTGTGTTTATATGTGTGTGTGTGTGTGTATATATATATATATGTGTGTGTGTGCCTGGGTGAGTGCGTATAATTCTCTGTGTGTTTATAAATAGGTTTGTTTATATATGTGTATGTGTGTGAGTGTGTGAGTATATATATATATATATATGTGTGCATGTGTATGTTTATGAGTATGTGTATGTGTGTGTTTATATACATGTGTGTGTATTTAAATATATGTGTGTGTGTGTGTGTACTAACTAAATGATAATAAATTTATTCTTGATTTGTAAGAATTAGTTTAAAATTCAACACGCTGATTTGATTGTGGATATCTATATAATAATGATCTGATATTTTTATATATTCCTATATCAGATCAGAAATGGCAGATCGTAAAAAGATTTTTGTAAGTGCAAAAAGCGTAAAATTACAATTAGAAAGTTCCCACTTGGTTTAGAGTTTCATAAGTGTTTAGATTATCTTTTGGCGCTAACGAAATAAGAGATTAACACCAATCAGTTTTATATTGGTTTAACAGTCTAATTCAAGTGACCCCGAAACTTCGACAGGGAAGTGTAGATTCATGCCTAATTTCAGTCATGATGTGGAATTGCCTAAGACGTAGTGCCTAACATTCTGTACTTTGACAATGCATCAAGGGAGTTTGAACTCAAGTCACGCCAGCCCAATTAGCATAGGCTGTTGAATACATCGGCTGCATCTTTGCAGAGACCTATCCCCTCTTCCCCAAGGAGTGTCCTTAATATGAAACAAAACCATCGGATTGTGAGGCTTCAGTATTAAAACTTTGGGAAATTTAGAGTACCTCTTCGTTGCTATTGCTCCCAGGTCCACTCTGGCCCGAAGTGGTATCAATTGATAGGGTTCTATTCATGGGTCAAATAGAAGTGTTTGACATTTAAACTGTATGCAAACTTATGAAAAATTGAATTGTTGGAAATAAAACATTGATTTTTTAACTATGTGTAAAACCTTTTGACTGGGTGGAAAATAATGAGCGCAGTCTCGTTTTAAAATGTTATCAACAAAATCTGTTTAAAAATTATATATTGTATATATATATATATGTATAAATAAGATATACCATTAAATAACCTGCAATGATTGATATGCCATAAAACCCAATCAAATCAAATAAATCCAGCTATTATATTCGGTTTCAGATTAATATACTCATGAAATGTATGTAAACATTTTTTCTCTCGGCAATCAGTCAAATAGTACGACAACGATTCTTTCACATGGATGGCTTTGGTGTTGAATAAGCAACAAAGTTTGACATGCCATTAAACAAAGAAAATGCATCGTTGATTTTTTATTTTCTGTTTCTTTTAAGAGTTTTCATCTTGAGCTCAGTCGGATGGGGCTGCAGAATACACCGACTGCCTCTCTGCAGAGAGGCAAGACTCCTCCAACGAGTGTTCTGTTAATGACACTAAATAATCTGATAGTTTGGCCCAGTAATGAAGGAGCTTTGGGGAATGCTGAGTACACCTTTATTGCCATCGCTCCCAGATCCTTTCTGGCCTGGCGAGGTAGCACCTGATAGAGCCCTACCTTTGAGTTAAATAGAACTAAACAGTGTACTTATACTAAGCTGAATTATTTGAAATAGAACTGATTTTATATCTGTGTGGAAACAAAAAACTGAATTTTTGATAAACTGAATTGTTTGAATTAGAACTGTTTTTGACATTTAAATTGCGTATGTATGCTAAATTTTTGAAATCAAACTGTTTATATGTATAAAATAAATTTGGCATCAAATAACCAACCATGGTTGATAAGCCATAAAACCAAACCAAACCAAACCAAACAAAGTAGATATGGTAAAGACGGTAGATATACCAGTTCCTAATTTTGAGTTCATATATCCTTCTCCTATATGTATCGCCCACTCAAGGCTATAAAGAAAACCTACATATAAATTGATATTTTACGATAAGAAATTTTAAGGAAATCGGCAGCCATAAAACCAACACATGCCCCCCTAGCAGAGATAGTGAGAAAATAGAACGATCGAAAAATCAATCAGCAAAAAAAAAATAGACATTAAAAACAGAACTAACAGTATCGACTATAAATAAGTATTTCACAAAAATGTTTTATTATTTTTTTGCAAACCAGAAATAAAAGAACTTTATGATTATTTGTGAAACTATATACTATCAAAATATATATCATTAGGTATTATTTATTGATACAACACAGAGAAAAATCTAAAAAAAACAAGGTAATTCAAAGAGAAAAATTCATTGCTAAATTGTACTGCATTTCACTCAAAAAATATTCATCAAAATGTCGGGTGGGGCTTAGAATATCCAGACAGCGTTCTCAGCAGAGGGTTAAGACCACAAATAACCCAAAAAATAAAACGAAAGAGGTGTCTTTAGCATGATATTAAACTATATCTCGAAGCGAGATACCGGTTCTGGAGCTCTGATGAGTGTGGAATACTCCTTCACTGTAATTATTCCCAGGTCCACTCTGACTCGGAGTGGTAATATTTGTTTGGGTCCCTAATTATGGAGGTCTGTGTGCAAAAAAGAAATCTCTACACTGAAAATATAAATGTAAACATACCACAAACGTGATTCCCTAACTTCTAGGTATGAAATATCCCTAGACAAGTTAAGATGCCGGTAAAGTCAATCATTCAATAAACCAGGATATTCCTCTCACTGGTTCTTATCAGAATACGCCAACAGCATTCCTTCCAGAAGAATAGGACGTAGTCAAAGGAATATTTTTAACATATTATCATCATCATCATCATCAGGCAGACAGAATACCATCACCCAGATAATATGAGCGTATAAATGTATGTTTTTGTTTGTCGATCAACGCTGGTGTGTCCAAAGGAGAAAGTCAATTATTAGTTCGTCCTTACTTCATCTCCGGTGCCCATCCTTACTTGGACTATTTGCGAGATAGAAGATAGGTGGCAATACGACTGCTGTTTTGTAGGGTGCTATTTCTAATATTTGTTTAAAACCGCAAGAGGAATTGACCTGAATGTAGATGCAAATAAACCAGAGTTCATATGTTTTAAACGAGGAACGATTTTCACTCTAAGTGGGAAGCCTTTAAAGTTCACATCCCTCGGCAGTAACATCTCATCTACTGAAAATGATGACAGCATACGCCTAGCGAAGAGGTAGAATGCTATTGACATGTTTTCGATGATATAAAGAAAAGAAGCACAACTATTATTTAAAATAGAAGAGATGAAATAGTTCAAGATAACTCTTAACAAGATTTCATTTTTTTTAATCTTGCTCATGTGGGACAATGAATATTGTTCGTCAGCTTTGTTATGCCAGTGATTTTTCATCAGAGCATCTATCAAATGGTAAATTCAGTAATGACTGTCACAAATATATAGTATTAAAATACTATTGCCAAATCATAAAGAACTACCAACATAATTTGATGAGTAATCCAAGGATTCCAAATAACAAATATTTCAAAAACAATTTACAAATCTGTACTTTCTTTCAATGAGAGTATAGATATTAGATGCTCCTGATAGATATGGCGCTCTAAAGGAAACGGTTGTACGATGCGCCTGCGCGGTCGAACTAATTACTAAATAACAGTTGTGCCAGCGGCGTAGATCAGTTAAGACTCGAATAGACTGTAAGCGTTAAAATTGTCCGAGTTGGCGAGAAATTCAGTAAACCACACGGAACGTAACGAAACCTGAAACTAAATCTGAAAATCTACGCCATCAACTCCAGTGGTAAAAAGGTAAAATAAAATAATGAAGTCATCCTCTCATATCAATTGAACAAGTAAGAATAACTTCGCATGATTTGTCCAAAGCTGACAAAATGGGAAGAAAACTTGTTATGATTCTTTGTAGAATTCAAGACCCAAAAGCGAGAGAACTGACAATACAGAGAAGTTGTAATATCTCCATTCCCGATATTACATTGCACACACTCACGTGTTCCAAAGAATTCCTTGCACATATCGTTACCCATACAATTAGGGAATTACCTAAAATGACTAAAAATGTATTTGCTCATTTATGTAGGTAACTCGATTGCGATTCTCAAGTTCTTAGATACTATTAATGCTTGATAATTCTTTCTTTCATTTCATTGTTATAATTAAACTTTTTGTTAAATCAATGCCCGACTTGCCTCATTCGTATTGAATCGTGCTCTTGTTTGTATTTTCCAAACATATGTATGCATATCGTGAATAAGGAGTAAAATATTTTCTACATTAACAACGGTTTCTTTTAAAAAGCACTTTATTTTTTAAAAATTAAATGTGGTACGAGATATTGGGGACATGATGTAGAGTCTGTGGGAAGTAAGCCTGATCCATCTTTATCCCCTCTCGTAATAATATATATTTATATATATATATAATTGACTCACCCAACGATCTTTAGATATTTGAACCATTGGATGGCCAGCACTATCAACTTAAATAAAAGTTTATACGGAAGGTGCCGGTGTGGTATAATGGTTATCGTCGTAGGAAATTGACTCGACGACAAATCCTCGATGTGGCTGATTGCATTTCCCATAGCATTAATAAATTTGGGAAAATATACATCCAATTATTTCCCCCTCCAGCTATGGGTAAATAGTGCGGCAGATTAAGCTCTTTAGTCAGGCCAGCAGTCTAAGAGAAGGAAAACTCTGAATTCAAGCCCATTAAGTTCCGCTTAAAAATTGACCATATTTCATATCATGTCTGTGTAGGAAGGTTTGTAAATACATATATAAATTTTATAAGATAATTCGTTTACAAAAGCAGTCACAATTTTTGGATTAGCTGATTTCAGTAGAATGCCACATATTCTCCCAAAGAAAATTTTCCTGTTTTGAAATTATAGTTTTACTTCTCTTAAAGCAGTCGCTATTCAAAGGTTAATGAACAGAATCTGCCCTACTATTTACTCATAGCTGGTGAGAGAATAGAAGGATTAACGACTTTCACCAATGTGATTAGTTATATATGAAATGCACAGTCTCATACAGGATTTGATTTGGAGTGTCCACGTCCATTTCTTACGCCGGTTACCATGATACCAAAGATATATATATATATATATATATATATATATAATAAAACGAATAGTCCGCGAGAGAATTTGGTATTTTAGATTTCCATTTTGTATAACTTTGCTCTCTACGCCTGTTTCTGACTTAATAGTCGTCTTCAGGAGGTTAATATATATATATATATATATGCTGTCATCCACAGACAGACTGTTTAGTTGTATCACAATTCATCAGTGTGTCTAGACAGAAAGGACGCTTCAAGCTGGGTTTGAAACCCGTCCTACTGTACATTAGACTAACTATCATACCGCTCAGCCACCAGTTGACATACGTCTGTTCAGGAATAATTAGGCATTATGTCGTAGCTTTCGCTTGTTTACATTTTGCCTTACCGGATACCAGAGTACTCAATTCTTAAGCAGAACCTTTCATTGCGCGAGTGGCAGCCGTGAATTCTCTCGCCAGAGTGCTCAACCCCCGGGGGAGCGAGCGTATATATATATATATATATATATATATATATATATATGGGGGGGCAGCCTTTCTTCATTAAAGCATATTCCATTGGACAATATAGTCACGTTTTGTCTGCGTATTTTTGTGTATGTCCTTTCTAGATGCCGAATTGATTTTATAGTATCCGGCGGGAATCGGTTGATGAAACTCCCCTAACTAATAGTTACCCTAATTCTTTGTCTTTCATCAGGAGGTGTATATTGCAAAAGTGGTATGACCTTTGCATGTATATAATGCACTTAAATGTCTTTAGCTGCTGCTGCTACTTATAGAAACGAATAAAACGCCACAACAACACAATAATATAAATATTAAACACTACCAAAGTTGTAATGTACATGAAAGGTCACACCGCTTTTTTTATATAGAATATGTTTATATTGTTCAATGAAATATATATATATATATATATATATATATATATATATATATATATATATATATATATATATATTTCATTGAATAATATAGATATATTTTGTCTACATATTTTTGTATATGTCCTTTCCAGGTGCCGAATCAATTTTAAAGTATCCAGCAGGAATTGATTGATGAAACTCCTATAACTTATTGTTACCCAATATATATATATATATATATATATATATATATATATATATATATAGTCTTTTTTTTTAAACTTATCGTAGTATGATCATAAGATACTTCGAAGTGAAAGTATCACGTTGCCCAAAGAGGTCAATTTGCTGCTGCACGTACACTCAGGAAGTTTCAAACTGATAAAGACAACAAACTGTGAGTGGGAAAGAGAGAGAAAAAGAAAGAGAGAAACCGACAACCAGGCAGACAGACAGACAGACAGAGAAAGGGAGGGAGAAAGTGGAGTCTGACAGGATTTCAAAAATACTGGCAAGGAAAACATTTCCGTTTCGTGACAAAATAATCCTCATTTATCGTTAACATACTTTTTGTACCTTAATTTCTATAACAACCTGTATTCGAAATATACTTCACTATATATATATATATGTATATATCATTACGTTCAATATATTTTATGGTAAGCGTCTATGAATATAGTATTTTACGTCTGGTGATACGTAGATACTGAAATGATCATAAGTATTTGAATGAACAGTCCATTCAGTGGTAAAAACTCAAGCTTTGCTATCCAATCGTAGGTGTTTATTATACATTGACTTTGTCCTTGCAGAAGGATATCTTTTAAAAGGCAGGTGTTGTGGATATGACATTAAAAAGTATTTGGTGGTGAGGCTCCAGTTCTGGAAATCTAGAGAGAGTAGAGTAGCTACTAATTGCTACTTCTCCCTGCTCTATTCAGATCCGGAATGATGTTACTATCTATAGGTTAAAGAGATCAGTTTGAAAATGATCCGTATTCTACAGACCTGAGGGCCAAAAAATTAAAAAACAAACCTAACAGTTACGCAAAGATTGTGGATATGAACACGATTACCAAATCTCAAGACATAAAATAACCCTAAATGAGTTGACATGCCGTTAAGTCAATCAAACAGAATATTCCTTTACCAAACTTTATTCCAACCGATGAAATAATCGTATTTTTATTTATTTTTATTTTTTAATCCATGCTTTTTTTCTAATTTTTTTTTCTAGATTTGAAATGATAAACTTCTGGGAATGGTTTTATGTTAAAATTAAATTGGTAATGAAAACAACCTTGTTTTAATACTTCTAAAATTTTGATCAAAATCGATCAAAATCAAAATCGATCAAAATCGATCAAAATTTTTTCAAAAAGCAAGATCATGCTTAATTTGAATCTCTGTTTGTACAAAATTTTTAATGAGAATACCTCATAAAACTGAAAGCGACGTGCTGAAAGCGTTTTAATTCATTTTAATGTTTTGCTACTTATAAGATGGAGTCTCCCGTCAATCTAAAGATATTAGGGCCCAAATGTTCGCTTAAAGATAAAACTGTTGTACTACCGACACAGTTTATTTGTTTATTGTGGTGACAGTTTGTGTAGAACCAGCCAGATCTCTTGAATAAGCTTATAAAATTTAACGAGATCTTAATTCGTAGATAACTGCCCGTTTCTTACAGTGAATTAGGTTATCCCAAAGGGAGTAACCGAACACAGAATTTTCCGTAGGAACCAAAAAAGTCAATTTATATAATATGACATTAAATTTTACTCAATACAAGGAGAAAACCAAGTTCAAATTCCACTCCATGGAAAAGTCCCTCTGCGTTCAAGAAACATGAATACAAATCTATACAGGAAAAAGGTGGAAAACACCCAATGCTTGTCGTGTCCGGTATGATGAGGAAGCGGCGTCACGTGCGTCGCTGACAAGGAGCGAAACGACTACGTCTGTCGCTTCTGAAGCCCTATTCGTGAAAGAGGAGGATTCTTCCGGTCCACCATATCACGAGACAAAAAAGAATAGGTGACGTGGGAGAGATCCTCAAACACTGTGACAAGGGAAACCACTCCGTTTAGTCTCCCAAAAAGCTGATAACAGAAGAATGGTCAACCAATCTGCCACAAATTCACTTGAACAACACTCATCAGGTTTTTTTATTCTGAATTTTGCTTCTCCTAAACAAGGTCCCCTCAATAAAGCGAAAGAACCCAATCTACCGCATCATTTTAACTATAGCTGGGGAACCACGAATACATACATATATATATATATATATATATATATATATATATATATATATATTACATTGTAATGTCTGTGACTCTGGGTTTTATGATGTATTCATCAGACAGAACGCAAAGCATGAAACCTAGCGTCATAGACATTACCATTATATATATATATATATATATATATATGGGGTGGGATGTGGGGTGCGTGCGTGCGTGCGTGCGTGCTGTTGGGCAGCTGTCTTTCATTTAAGCATGTTTGATTGAATAATACCGACACATTATGTCTATATAAATTTATAAGATCCTTTCAAGTTTCCTGATAAGTGTCTTGGTTTCGGTAACCGCTGATGATGGCCTATGAAAAGTCCGAAAGCACTCGGGACAATTTTGGTAAATTCATCCACCAATTCCATCCTGAAACCAAAAATCCTATCTGGAAACTTGAAAGGATCTCAATAAGGTTTTATAGACAAAATGTGTATGTATTATTTAATCAAACATACTTAAATGAAAGACCGCGACCTAACTACACAAAATTTTAAATGCATGATCCAGCGGCTCACCACGAAACAGACACCTAAAAGGATTGCTGTAGTCCTGTGAAAAGACAAATTAACTACAATAAAGAAAAAATAAACACCATAAATACTAATTGTTGGGTATCACCTACCTTTTCAGCATAATGAGCTAGGTCATCTACCATGTATGGCAATAGCTCTAATACTAAGAGTTCCAGTTCAGATCAGTCTGGCACGGATCTGTCCGAGTGTGTCTCGGCAGCAGGAGATTTCCTTCAGTCTCAGGGGGCCTTCCCCCCAGGCTTTTACTCCCTTCGGTAAGGTTAGGTATATCGCTCGGCGCTTGAGGCGCCCCTTATTAAGAGGAATGCCGACGGGGCCGTAGGCATTTTGGGGAAATATCGGGCGCGTGTGGGCTACGGCCCTGCACCCGGAACCACCTAAAAAAAGGCTTTGTGCCACACTTGACAGTTAGGTGGGGCGTGCAACAAATACTCCAGTCCAGATCTGTCTACGATTATTCTACAAGTCTGAAGAGCCGTTTCCTATTATTGAAGTATATCCTTACTCTATCACTAATCCTATGTGCTTCTTACTAACAGCCTGTCTCTTGTAAATATTTGTTCCTGTAAATATAACTCTTTTTCCTCGTATCTCGTTGTTTGTCTTTTTATTACTACTACCTGCGTTCATTAACCAGAACGCGACACTAATGCACATTATGTTCGTAACAAATTGAAAAATTCTCAACCTATCATCATCATCATCATCATATCGCGCTGGTAGCACGGACATCCCTGACCCTCTCTCGCCACTCCTTCATCGTTCATCGCCCTAGGTAGGTCTTCAGGACAACATCCCGTATCCTCACATAGCTGCTGAACGTAAGTTCGTGCTGGTCGTCCTGCTTTTGCACGGCCATGTGTGGGGGTCCATAAGAGTACATCTCTTATGAGTTCGTCCATGCTTCTCCAGCAGTGTCCTGTGTGTCTGGATCGTCTAACTTGAATAGTTTTCGTGATAGGGGGCAGGTGGCCGTACAGTTGGTGTCTTGTGGGGTGTTGCTTCCAGGATCCACTAATTCAAACCTGAAACCAAGAAACTTATCAGGAAACTTAAAAGGATCTTAATAAAATTAAATAGACAAAACGTGTCTTTATTATTTAATGAAACATGCATATATATATATATATATATATATATATAGTTCAATTAGAAAGGAACTGAAACCCGGTTAATTGCACTGTATACGCTCTGAATGGGAATAAGTAATGTAACAATAGCCATACATCGAGCACTCACATAGATTTATATGATATTCCTCATATATTCTATGCAAGAATAATCCACACCCACTGTCTTCGGATGCTGACTGGATATATATATATATATATATATATATATATATATATATATATATTATGTGTGTATGTGTTGTATAGCCACTCAATAACCATGACCATGATTAACTATACAAACACATAATACATGTATATGCTGAATACATACTGATGCAATGAATAACAGACGAGCAAAGACTTTTTAAAAAAATATGTACCTCTCATTTTATTGTAACGTTTGTGTGTGAGAGGGAGTTGGAGACCGAACAAAGACTGCAATATATTGACCCCACTTTTATGACCATCAGCGTTGTGTCTTTCTCGTTCTCCTGATGCTCAACCGGAGGCCCGAGGGCTCAGCTTTCTGCTGAGTGCTGGCTTTCTCTACCACATCTTGTCACCAACGGGTCTCCGAAACTACTGGGGGTCCCGAGGGCCCCTTCGGCCGGGTGTGGCTTTCCCTACCACATCGTGTCTCTAACTCATCTTATCTCCAACTCTTTTGATCTCCAACTCAATCGGAGGCCCCGAGGGCCCCCTCCGCTGGGCGGTGGCTTTCTCAACCACATCTTGTCTCTAACCTCTCAAGACCCCAACTGTCTGACTTCCTGTCTTGACCGAGTTATATAATAGTTCAACGCCCACTCAATCGCCCACTCAATCTTTGGAATGGCATGTTTGATCGTCATCAAGCGGAAATAACTGTTTTGCAGTACAGAGGTCACTCCTTTCCGGTGCATCAGTCTATGAGTGTATCATGGGCTTTTACCTTGTCCCATTTCGTCAGCCAAATCCGCCTACGCGATTTCTTTCGATTACTGGTCATTAGAATGTGTCACTTCCTTCCAGTGCATCACTTTGGAATGGCATTTCGGCCGAGTCGAAGGTCATTATACAACATATGTGTCCTCTTAATTCAACATCAATATTAAAGGATAAACTAGTCCCCACAAAATATTTTGTCCCTGTTGAAGTCTGCCATTGGTCTGCAATTGCTAACCTTGACAAAGTTTATCTGGACGGGTCTTTCTAGTTGTTGCATCAATTCATTCTAGTAGTTGCAGATGACTTTGATGAATAACATTTGAGGAGTGACATTGTTCCTTTTTTTAATGGCATATCAACCTTTGTGAGTTATTTCATGCCAAAGCTATGTTTGTATAAGAACACGAGTAGTACTATTCAATCCATAGCTTAAGGTGGGATAAAGGGGTTCATACCTTTCTGAGTTGTATTAGACCGAAAGTGAACCTTGTAGCACAAATGGAGATCGAACTCGCTTACTACAATGTGTCAGTCGAGCTCGTTAACCAAGACACTACGGTAACTCCCAATTCATTTTTTCTTTTCTTTTTTTCAAACTGAATATGAGTTTGCATACTTTTAAAAATATGGTTTTTACTCACGGATATATTTGTTTTTCTTGTTTTATCTTTTAAATCATATTTGTCTAAGTTATCTGTTGAAACTTGCAAAGGACCAACAAAAAATGAAATAAGATAAAACAAAATAGAATAAACAAAATGAAATAAAATAAAATAGGAATAAAAATAGAATAAAATATAAAATAAATAAACATATAAAATAAAAAAGAAATAGAATTAAAAAAGGAAACCAAAACAGAAAATAGAATGAAAAATATATAATTAAAATAAAATGAAAAATAAAAATTAAAAAATAAATTAAAGGTATGATATAAAATAAAAATTAAATAAAAATATAAACTAAAATAAAAACTATTAAAATAAATAAAAATAAAACAAAATATAAAATAAAATAAAAAGAAGTATAATGAATAAAGACAAAATAAAAGAAAAATATAGTATAAAATAAAATAAAAGAAATAGAATAAAAATAAAATATAAAAGTAAAAAAAAAATAAAATAAAATAAGTTAAAAGTATTAAATAAAAGAGAAGTTTAATAAAAAAAATAGCTTAAACAATTAAATGAAAATAAAGATGAAATAAAAATAATAAAAAAATATTAAATAAAATAATAAAATTAAAAGTAGAATAGAAATAAGAAAATGAAAATAAATATAAAATAAAAAATAAAATGATATAAAATAAAAATAGAATAAAAATAAGAAAATAAAAATAGAAATAGAATGAAAAAAATTCAAATAAAATAAAAATTGAATAGAAAATAAAATAAAATAGAAAATAAAGTAAAAATAAAGTTAAAAAATAAAACTGATTAGAAAATAAGAATAAACTTAAATAAAAATAAAATAAATGAAATAAGAATAAATAGAATAAATGAAATTAAAACATAAAATAAAGCAAAAATAAAATAAAAATAATTTATAAATAAAATGCAATAAATAAAAATGGAAATAAAAATAAAATAAAAATAAAATGAAAATGCAAATAAATATACAAATAAAAAAATGAAATAAAGATAAATATAATGAATAGAATGAAAAATAAATTCAAAATAGAAACAGAAAATTTGAATAAAATAAAAAATAAAACAAAGGAAATAAAATTAAAAATAAAATTAAGAAAAATTAGAAATAAAATAAAAATTAAATTAAGATAAAATAAGAATAAAATAAAATAAAAACAAAGTAAAAATAGGATAAAAATACAAAAAGAAAAAAATAAAAAATAAATAGAATAAATAAAATAAAAAATAAGATAAAATGAAAATGAAAATAAAATAAAAAATAAAGTTTAATAAAAAATAAATAAGAATAAAATAAAATTCTAAAAAGTCGTATTAAATAAAATAGATTCAGGACATGATCAAATGCTTATGAGACATCCGTAAACTATCCGAACATTTCCCAATAGAAAAAATCTAGAATTTATTATTAAGCCTCGTTTTTACAGGGGGAACTGGAAAACAGATGAAGAATCAAAACCATCAAGACCAGGGCATTTGTAAGATCGGCTAGAATACTTAAAAGTTTTTGGAGAACTGAGAAAAAATGCTGTTACTTGGACTTTGCCTGCGAACTGAAACATCTGAGCAATAATAGCGTCAAAGTAGTACCAATTTTATTTCGAGCACTCGCGGTGGTCCCCATATACCTGGGGAGGCGACAAGAATTTCTGGAAACCTGTGGAAGAATCGAAACTATCAAAACATCAGACTTGTTGAAATAGGCCAGAATACTGATACCCGTAAGGACTTGCTGTCACTTAGACTCAGTGAAAGACCACAAGCAAATGCTGGTATGAAAATCTCGCAAGGGGTGAAATAATAAATTCTCTTCGGTTTTGAGACAGAAAGGGATCACTTAATTCACCAGACCTAGTGTTAAATAAAAGACAAAAAAAGAAATTACCATCTTAAGGATTTTGCCGTTCAGACGGACCACCGAGTAGTCATTAAAGAACGCAATAAAATAAATACTTGGATCTTACTAAAGAACAAAAAAGCTTCTGTTGGGTATCACCTACCTTTTCAGCATAATGAGCTGTTCCATTTGCCATATATGGCAGTAGCGGAGATCAGAATAAGCCTATGAGTCAGACCAAAAGAGCCGTTCCTACTGTTGAAGTACATGATTACTCTATCACTAATCCTATGTTCTTATCATTAACAGTCTCTCTCTTGTAAATACTCTTTCCTATAAATATAACTATTTACCTCACATATCGTGGTTTGTCTTATTATTACTACTACTTGTGTTCACTAACCAGAACACAACAATTTCAGAATACGAAGGTAATGCTGATACGAATAGTAGATGGTTTTCTAGGAACAGTCCTTCGGTCTTAGAAAAATAGTAGAGGAATTTAGATCGGCTAGACTACTGAGAAGAGTCCTGAAAACCTAAGGAAATTTGTTTTTCTAAGACCCCTGAGAATAATAATAATAATAATAATAATAGAATGATAAAAAGTTGCTCAGAATCCGCTAAATTTAATACAGCAAGTCAAAGACTAGCTGACCAAACCTTACTAATATTAAAGAAATGGTTGGTTTTCTGACCATGAGATACCAGAAATACGTGAACATGTAAGTCGTGATAAACATGAATAAAAGCACCCTACTCGAATTGAAACACAAAGTACTGAAAACTAAAATACCATCGGCCCCACAATCAAAAAGTCTATGTTAACACAAGAAGACAGAATAAATTAGTCAATAAAGAAAATCATGACGGAAAAGAAGAGTACATTACCATCCCCCAGGAATCAAGACTAGAAAAAATTTAAGGTAGAAACCGAAAACCGAATTATTAACAAATATTCTAGCTGGCAACAACGCTGTACTATAGGAGCTAATTTATGCTGTAGAAAACTAGTCTGTGATAAAATCAGTATTCCCCCAAGGAACTCAAGCAAAAATATAAAATCTGGATGGGAAATTAGACGAGAAGATAAAGAAACTGCGACAACAAGCAAAAGTGCGAAGGAAAAAAGACACAAAGATATATTGGGGTGAAAAGACCATAAAAAAAACCGCAGACAAGTCTGAAAATATAACTTTAAGAGATAAATCAAAAGATATTGAAAAAAGAAATAAAAATTCAAAAGATATTGTTGACTCTGTCCGTCAACAAAAAAAAATTACCTTAAAAGATAATGAAAAAAAATTCACCAGCAATTCGATGGAGAATGCACAAGAACAAACTACTAACCACATGCAAAAAAAAATTATTTGGGAGTTAAATATGAGAACAGAAAGAAAAAAAAACAAATTGATAAATAACAAGAAAAAAAGAACTTGAAAGTTTCGAAAAAGGTTCTGAAGCGGAACAACATTTAAGAAAGTACCTAATTTGAAAGCGCCAAGTCATGATGATATAGATGGATTCTGGATTAAAATATTCACGTCCATCCATAACGGACTGGTTCTACAATTGAGTAAATGCCTTGAAAAAAGAAAGAAAACTGAAAGGAAGACCAAGAAAACTCGCCTGATCCAGAAAGCATCCTGAAGAATTACCATCCCCACTAATTATTGATCGATAACGAGTCTACCTATGATGTGGAAAATGCAGATCGCATAGATGAACTATGCCGTGAACTATTTCCAAAAGGACAAAAAGGATGCTTCAAAGAAACAAAAGGAAAAGAAAACCTTCTATATCAGCAAGGGAGACCAAAACGAGGCGAGAAATGTATCCATGGCATGGATCGGCTACGAAAAGGCCTATGGTATGATCCATAAACTTAATATGTAAGAAAAATCTACCAAATATCCGAAAAAGTCATCAGAGACGCCATGAAAAACTGGAACATGGAATTAACCGCAGGAAGAAAATTCAGAGAGGAATCTTCCAAAGATAACAATTTTTGCAACAACTATTCGTGATAACAATGATGCCACTCAATTACACTCTTAGGAAATGCACTGGAGGCTATAAATATACACAAACACAAGAAAAGATTAATCACCTAATGTGTTTGGACACCATCAACCTATTTCCAAAGAATGAAAAAGAACTGGTGGCTCTGATACAAACAATAAGAATATACGGTAAGTGAAGAGAATATTAGCTTGCTGAAGAGAATTAGCTTATAAAGAGATTGTTAGAATAATAAAGAAAAATATACAACTAATCATGGAGACTTGAGAAAACACAAAGCATTCTATAATACAACACGTGCACAGATTAAAGGAGGCATCTAAATATTGCGAATTTGAAAAAAGAAATAGTGAACAAAAGACTTGACTAGAGAGGATGAATTAATTTTTCCCAGATTAATAAAAGGCATGCAAGACACATAGTATGAACACAAAATACTTGAAAGGTTACAGATAATTTACAGGAATTTAGATACAAGCGTAAAATTTTTACAAATAGATTTGATCAAAGAGTTCACCTAAAGAAACACGATCACGAGACCTACGACACAACCAAATTCGTGATCAAATTCAAATATTGTAGCAAAAAGCATGCCAGAAATTAGAATAAATGCCCAACCCTGGGAAAAATATATTCAAGCAACAACAAAAAAATCAAAGATCATTTTCATATGGAATTACAAAAGATGATAAGGAAGAGTAGAAGGCGTAGAATCTCAAACAGAAAGTGCCGAAATATTTGCAATAAATACACCCACCAAAACCAGAGAAAAAAGGAAGTAGAGTGACATATTTTTCACGTGTAATTTGATACGGGAAATGATGCCACATTGATACCAAGAAAATTCGCAAACTGAAAACTTGGTTGAATGCATTTCCCCCATTTGATGAAAGCATAGAATTCTGCCTACCCAGATTCCCTCTCAGTTATCGAACGATTCCTCGTGCAGAAAGAAAAGGAACTACTTCTGAGTTAATGAGGAGACAAATCAGCCTAATATAACCATGTCATTTTCGGCAGAAGAAAATGTTTGGTATAGAAAAGTTAAGGAATCAAATCCAGAAAAAGCAAATTTCCTATTATAAAAAAAGGGTATAACACAGCGATCTTAGAGAAAAATGGACTGCTCGCACTAGCCTATGTGGATCAATTTAGATCCAGAATCGAACCTGAAGACGTAGAAATAAGTTTATACGTTTTTATAGGGAAAGGAAGAGCTGGAGGAAATCTATGATTTCAGAAGTGAAATACGACAAGGAATGGAAGAAAATGATAATGAACCGCTAGAAGAGATTGACAAAGAAAATGAACTTAGAACGATATCATCAATAAGAAAGACACGAAATAAAAGTAACAAAGGTTACTGGGACAAATCAGAAACAAAAGAGCAACCCAGGGATTTTACGACCTCCCAGATTTTAGGGCGGTGTAGAATCGTAAATTATATGCATCCATAAAAGCTGTAATCCTATATCAACCAGCCGAGCTAATCTTATAGGACAATCAACATCTACGCATCACAAATGTAAATATTAATAGAGAATATCATCATCATCATCATCATATCGTGCTGGCAGCACGGATATCCCTGACCCTCTCTCGCCACTCCTCCCTATCGTTCATCGCCCTAGGTAGGTCTTCAGGACAACAACCTGTATCCTCACATAGCTGCTGAATGTACGTTCGTGCTGGTCGTCCTGCTTTTGCGCGGCCGTGTGTGGGGATCCATAAGAGTACATCTCTTATGAGTTCATCTCTGCTTCTCCAGCAATGTCCTGCATGTCTGGTTCGCCTAACTTGAATAGTTTTCGTGATAGGGGGCAGGTGGCCGTACAGTTGGTGTCTTGTGGGGTGTTGCTGCCAGGACTTGTTCAAGATTGCACGCAGCATTCTTGTGTAATTGCCATCTAGTTTCTTCTCCAGCCGTTTTGTTAGCGTCCATGTAGTGCATCCATATAGCAGTATCGATGTGACCGCTGCCTGGAAGAAACTGCGTTTCATTTTATCGGTTAGGTCTGATTTCCATATAGTCGATAGCCTATTGATAACTGTCCATGCTTTCGTTAACCTCGTTTCGATGTCCTTTTCGGTTGATTCGACGCTGCTTCCTAGGTACGTGAATTTGTCTACTAGTTTAAGAGGGGTTCCTAGAGAATATAATTATTGATATTTCTTCCTTTTTTTGTAATTTGATATATTAAGTCATTTATGATGAATGAATTTAAAGTAAATTTTAAAAATTCAACCGTATAAATATAATTTGTAATACTTAATGTATAGATTTAACGTAGTTTTAATTCAAATATTTTATCCAAATCTAATTTATAAGATTACTATTTCTAAATATTATTAATATTATAGGTTTGTTAATTATTGTTTTATTTATTTATAAGTTTTTACAAGTGCTGTTATTTGATTAATAATTCAAATACATACAGGAAATCTGAGTCGCTAAAGTCTCTTTCAGTTCATTGCACATTCTAAATAATGTTACGTTTTTATTAAATATAGTGCTATTGAGTAAATAATTTAATAAATGTTAATCTTAATTTATTTTTCATTCGAGTATTCTTAATTATACGGTATTTCAAATGTGGTATATAATTATCTGTTAAGACAATTAAATTGAAGTGTGATGGATTCAGTAATTTGAAACATTAATTGCAATTTATATTCATTGTATTTTAAATGTAAAATATAATTGATGGTTAATACAATTAAATAGTAGAGATTTGATAGAAGTTTATCAAAATTCAAAGTAAGGATTTTTAATAACTAATGTATGAATTTAGTATAATTTTTACTTCTAATAAATCGTTCAAATTTAATTCAGAAGCTTAATTATGTTTAATTATATTAAGAATGTTAATTAAAATTTTATTCATCGATTTGGGGTTTTTTTTTGGCTTTTTTACTAATGTTTTTATTCATACAAGAAGCCTGTTTAAGTTTATTGCTATTGCGGTTCAATTTTTTTTTCAAATAGTTAAAAAAAAACTTAGGCAATAGAATTTAAAAAAAACAAACAAAACTCGATGAATGATCGAATAAGTAGACAAATTAGGTTAAGTTGTTAACCGTAGTCAAGGGCGACCCGCAGGTTTCCTTCTCAATAACTCGTACTCCGAGGTGTATGGGAGGATTCTACTCCTTTTCTTGGATTGCTCCACTTTACCCTTGATTCGTATCTTTTAATGCTGAGTGTTAAGCAAGGAGGTATCAAGTACCATTTATTGAGTTTTCAGTTTGACTCGACCTGGGACTGAACCCAGGTCACCCGAGCCGTTGGTGACGATTTAATTAATTAATTTGTCAAAGATTTAAAAACTGAAGAAGAACAGAGTTTTAAATTACTTAAAATTCACTTTTTTAACGTCTTAATTGTGTGTGTATATTCGCGCACGTGTGTGTGTGTGTGTATGTGTGTGTGTGTGTTCGTGTGTGAACTCGTGTGAGTGTCCATGTGTGGGTTCGTGTGTATGTGGGGGTCCGTGTGTGTGTTTGGGTGTGTGCGTGTCCATGTGTATATCCGTATGTGTGTGTGGGGGGGCGTGTCTGTGTTCGTGTGGGTGTCTGTGTGCGTGTGTCCATGTGTGTGTGTGTCTGTGTGTTCTTGTGTGTATGTGTGTTCTTGTGTGTATGTGTGTTCTTGTATGTGAGTGTTCGCGTGTGTGTATGTGGGCGTATGTATCCATGTGTCTGTTTCTACGTGCGTGCGTATGTTCATGTGCATGTGTGTGTGTCTGTATGCGTGTGTACGTGTGCATGCATGTGTCCGGGCGTGTGTGTATGTTTGCGTGTGTCTGTGTATGTGTGTATCCGTGTGTATGAGCGTGTGTGTGTGTGTGTGTGAGAGAGAGAGAGAGAGTGTGTGTGTGTTTAAATATTAATTTTGTTAATCGAAGCAAAACACCGCCCCTTCGATAAAGAAATAATTTAATCTTCTAAATTGTTTCTTTTTTTTTCATCAATAGATTTATTTATTTTTTGGCATATATCGATTTATTCTGTTGCTCTTTTTCGTGCAGAGATGTGCGTTATTTTTTCCCTTTAAATTAATAAAAGGCTATCACGCAGTATTTTTTAATGGTCTTCTCCACTCACTTCCGGTGGGAAACCATAATTATGTTGGAGTTCGTGGGGACAATGAAACCTTTTTTTATACTTAAAAACGAAAGCAAAGCAAATACAAGGATAAAATATAAATAACGTTTAATATTATGTAAGATTAAATTATTTCGTCAAGCTTATTTTAAATGTTCTCCCCTCACTTCCGGCGAGAAATATAGTTATGGTGGAGTCCGTTTGGACAATTTAATTTTTTTCCTTCGGAGTTTCGAGAAGGCACGTCGTTCTCCTCTGAAACCGAAACGCATAAATTTATGATATAATTTATATCGTAACATAAATTCTCTCTTTATTGATTATTAATAGATATGAATATTATTTTTCTGCTGATGGTGTCAGCAAAAAACAAAAACATCTCTTGGTTGTAAGAATCAAATGCACCAAAACCATTATAGAAAAACCACCATTTACGGCACACTCTGTATTGGTCTTCCCGTGTGTTGGACATTCGGATAACCATTTTGGTCTTCAGTTCAAAGATTCCACTGTTCTTCACACAAAAGATGCTCCTCGCCGATAGAAACTGTAAAACCCTAATTCAGTATCCGAGGATAATTGCAACTGATTTTAAATGCTTTCATTCTCTTCTCTGATGGACCAATTTCCTCTCGAAGATCGACCATTTTTCTGACACCTTATACAAAAAATGTATCCTTTTTACCAGCCGTTTAGGGTTGGTGGTTAAGTTGGGATTGGATGGTTTATGGTGGTATCAGTTTGGTCGAGACGACTTGACACGACTGCCGAGAAAGCGTGACAGTTGCATATCACGAGCGAGACTGATACATTCTTCGAACCTCAGAGTGCCATCCCCCAGGCTAGATTTATCAACTTGCACCTGATGCACCCCTTTTTAGGTACTCGCAATATTTTTGTGTTCGCCAGGAGTGACTGGGCTACGGCCCTGCGCCTGGTCCAGCTTAAAAAACGACCTTGTGCCATATTTGCACGTTAGCGGAGCACTCAGTAAAAAAAAAAAACTATTCTCAAAACTTGTCTTGGAAACCCAGCAATCACAGCTTGTGGGGCAAGAGTGACCCCTTCCTTGAACCTCAGGGGCCCGTCCTCTAGGCTCTAAACCTAGTTTTATCGAGTGGCGCCCGAGGCACTTTTGTGTCAGTCAGGCATGTCGGAGCTACAACTCTACGCCTGGACCCACTTAAAAACGGCCGTGTGCAATACTTGCGCGTTGGTGGGACGCCCGACAAATACCTATACACAAAACTAGTCCAACACCGTGGATTAAAGAAATGAACGCGACTGTCAATGAGAAACTAAGGTGGGATCGAAAAATCAATACCTGAAACAAAATCCCCAGGTCACTTGGGTTGTTATTTGAACTAGGATATTTCCAACTCTGGCCTTCTATGATCTTCACTACAACCAATAAAAAATAAAAATAAATAAAAACAGAAAAAATCAACGAAAGAGGAAGTAAAGGAATATTGTATGTTTTCTTTTATGCAATTAAGAAACCATCAAGAAGAAAGGTCACTCAAGTCATCTACGTCATGTGGCAACAAAGAACTAAATGTACGGATACACACTTAAATCCCAATAAATTAGTGAATGTGAAAAGATATAACATTAAAAGCAACTGCTTAAGAGTTATTGAAACTGATGATATCAAATAACAGGCAGTTATAGCCAACGAAATGAAAGTGTAGCACTTGGCATAAACGCAGTTAATAATGAAACCGATTGCACAAGAAAGAATCAAGCAATTATTGTATGGAAACATCATTAATAGAAAAAGAGTTCAACAAATTAAAGAATAGTCAAGTTCATGTAGAAAACCGAGACTTTACAGAAAACAGGATTAAAATCGACCAAATGAAACACAATTGTATCAGGGAACTCGCTAAGGTAACTAATACTGATAGAAAAGACAAGATCACCTCTAACAAATATAAAATGATAAAAATAACCGAATGCAGATAATATTAACAAACTATGCCAAAGATCTTCTACAAGACTTTAAATGAAATAGTATATGCGACGGTTCACCTACCTAGGAGGCAGTGTCTCATCAACAGAAAAAGACATCGACACGTGGCTAACGAAGGCATGGACACCTATCGATAAGCTATCGATCATATGGAAATCAGACCTGACCGATAAAATGAAACGTAGTTTCTTCCAGGCAGCGGTCGTGTCGATACTGCTGTATGGATGCACCACTTGGACGTTGAAAAAACGGCAGGAGATGAAGCTAGACGGCAATTACACAAGAATGTTGCGAGCAATATTGAACAAGTCCTGGCGGCAACACCCAACAAGGCACCAACTATACGGTCACCTGCCTCCCATCACGAAAACTATCCAAGTTAGACGAACCAGACTTGCAGGACACTGCTTGAGAAGCATAGACGAGCTCATAAGTGACGTACTCCAATGGCCGAGCAAAAGCAGGACGACCAGCTAGAACATACATACCGCAGCTCTGTGAGGATACGGGATGTAATCCTGAAGACCTGCCAGAGGCGATGAACGATAGGGAAAAGTGGCGAGAGAGGGTCAGGGATATCCGTGCTAGCGGCACGACATGATGATGATGATGATGATGATGATGATGATGATGACAGTAATAAGCCCAGTAAACATAGCATTAACAAAACAGTATTCAGCAACTCAAATGAAAATGAATGATTCAAAAAGAAATAGAATACTGATGAGAAAAATCCATGCAGAAAATTCGTTAAGATAACTAAAACTGAAAGACAAAAATAAAAGACAAGAGCACCTCTAACGAATATAAAATAACTAAAACAACCGAATGTTTATAAATTTGTCCAACTATACCAAAGAAGATCTTCTGCAAGATTTTAAACCAAATTGTACACGTTTAAAGGAAAGGATATATGTGAGGGCTTCAGTAATAGGACCATTGACCATAACACAAACAAAATAGATTTAAGCAACCCGAATTGAAATTAAGAATTCAAAAATGAAAACTAGAAAGACAAAAAATAAAGATAAAACACAAGATAAAATCAATTGATAAGATCCGGATAATAAAAAGAAAGTTGAAACAAAAAATCCAACTAAAGGCCCTGCGTATCCGAAAATATAAAAAAGAGAGTAAAATTATTTTTAAACAAAACAAATTATTTCAAGACGATTAATAGAAATTCTTATACGAAATTGGAAAAAAAAGAGACAATAAATGTAAAGGAAACCACCATGATTAATGAATTGAAATAATTTCGGAGTTATATATGGAACCATAAGAAATCATATAATTAAAAAAGCAATTTGGGCTGAAAATATTTAAAGACACTTTAAAATGATGAACTCTTTATATACGAAGAATATTGCAATAGAAGAGATTGTAAATATACTTATAAGCACACATAAATGAAAGTTACCTGGAATTGATAAAATAACCAACTTTTGAGTCCATCAACAATCTTCTAATAATGATATAATTCCTTTTGCAAATTATTAAACAATTAGAAAAATGTCTTATTTATTCTCAGAAGGAGTAACATACTTAATATACCTACTACTAGAAAAAAAAAACACCTCAAAAATGCAAAACCTATCGACTAATCACTTGCTTCTCACAACATATAAAATAATAATATCGATTCTAAATGAGAAAATAGTCAAAAATATAAAAACATATTTCTTTTGAATAAAAAGGGTGCTGAAAAGAATCATATGGCTACAAATATCAGCTTCTCACATACAAGAGGGTCATGGAGAATCATTGATCCAAGCAGAAAAAATTATGTATGGCCTGGATTGACTAAAATCGCTTTCGATAGCATACCCCACGAATGAATTCTAAAATTTTAAACATTTCAAATATATCCCCAGTTGTAATAACATTCCCAGAATACAATTTAGAAAGGCTAGGCACCGCGGGTGGTGTAATAGTTAGCAAGCTAGACGAGAAAATTTTCAAGAGTGAGTTCAAGTCTCATTGGGAGCCCTATTCGTATGGCCTTGTGCCACATCTGAATAAAATGCTTAGTAAATTACTACAATATAGAAAGGTGGCTTTCTAACCTTAGATCCAAACAGAAAAATTTATGTATCGCCTGGATTGACTAAAATCGCTTTTGATAGCATACCCCACGAATGAATTCTAAAATTTTGAACATTTCAAATATATCCCCAGTTGTAATAACATTCCCAAAATACAATTTAGAAACGCTATGCACCGCGGGTGGTGTAATAGTTAGCAAGCTAGACAAGCAAATTTTCAAGAGTGAGTTCAAGTCTCATTGGGAGCCCCATTCGTATGGCCTTGTGCCACATCTGAATAAAATGCTTAGTAAATTACAACAATATAGAAAGGTCACATTCTAATCTTTGATCAATCCATGAAAAAATCCATGCTTAAAATTCATAATCAGAATATTAAAAGTGGAATCTTTCAAGAAGATTGATTTTTCTCTGCTTCTTTTTTGTTGAGCTGTGATACCTCTCTCGATAGAACTTAAAACCACAGCCGAAGACTAAGAAACTACAACTAAAAAATAAACCACCAGTTTTATATGGACGATTTAAAGTTATGTACAAATAATGTTGACGATTTAGAAGGCCTACTAAGCACGGAAAAAAGATTCCATGACGACATAGGGATGCAATTTAGAATCTAAAAATCACATTTGAGAAAGGATCACTTGTAAAATCTAAAAATATTATTCGAGGTATAAACACCGAAATTACAGTTAGAACATAGTAAAACCTATAAATGTTCAAGAATTAATAAAGCAAGTGGTATCACTTATAGTGTTAAAAATGAAAAAGGAATCAAAGAAACCTATAGGGGAAAAGAATTCAATATTCTTAGACACGAAAAGAATTCTATAGTCTTAGACTCAACTGAGTGGGCAAGGTGATCCATTGGGAATTGTACAAGAAATTAAAATTTGACCATACGAACAAATGATATATGCAAAACCCAGAATCTATACCGGAGAATGAAACTCATAAACTCCTCTGGGATACAAAGGGATCACTTAATCTCGGCCAAACGACCAGATGTGTAATAATCAACAACAACAACAAAACAAACAGAGAAATTACCGAATTGTAGATTTTACAGTCCAGGCTGACCACAGAGTAAAATTGAAAGAAAGCGAAAAGAAGGATAAGTACATGGAACTTGCTCGGGAATTGAAAAAACTGTGAAACATAAAAGTGACGATTATACCAATTCTGAATCGTGCTCTTGGTACAGTCACCAAAGGATTGGTAAAAGAAATGGATGAATTGGAAATAAGACCATGTGTGGAGAAATCTAAACAACAGCTTTTTTAAGATCAGTCAGAATGTTGAGAAGAGTCCTAAAAACTTAAGGACACTTGCTGTCACTTAAACTCCAGTAAAAAACCATCAGCTAACGCTGCTGTGAAAAACTCTCAAGGAGTAAAATAATAATAATTCAAAGAACATGAAAAGAGACTGGGGGAACTGGCGTTCAGAGGAAGAATTAGGACCAAGCAGACTGGGGCACTGTTAAGATCAGCAAGAACATTTAGAAGAATTTTGGAGACACGAGGCGACATGCTGGCACTCAGAATTGAGTTTTAAAAAACTGCCAAGAAGTAGAATAACAAAAGAAAAGAAACGCATCACTTAACCGACTTTCTCCCATCGGACGAGGTGGTGCCACATCTCGTCCCTCCTTAGCCTGGTGTTTTAAACTCCTACACACACGTTCTCAGTGTGTGACAAGTATAGCCAGGGACAGATCTGATTTAAAGCCCTATTTCTAGACATTATATTTACTTCGATACTTCTCTTTATTTTTCGTATCACATTGTTACTAACTTTCACTAGGTGATTCAACATTGCCTACTTTCGACTTTTTCGAAACTTTTCTTTTTTACTACAATTTCGTGACATCATTGTATTGTTATTTTAGATTTCTCTGTCAGTACATAATAAAAGAAACGTTGATTTCATTCTGAAGTATTGATGCTGAAGCTGTCTCTACCAAAAGAGAAATGAATTCTGAATGAAACGTTAATTTTCTTCAAAACTGAAAATGTGTTCATAAAATATCAATACTGAAACTGTTTCTACCAATAGAGAAATGAATTATGAATGAAACTTTCATATTTTAAAAACAGTCCCATTGGTATTTAAAATACTTATTCTTTTTTTTTCTGGCCAACTTTTCTGATATCAATTGTGGAAGCGTCGTTATCTTTCTTTTAATCTCCACACGTCAATAAATCTTGCCCTTAAGACAAACACTTAGTTTAGGAATAGGTTTGGTTTCTTTGTTTAATGGCATATCAACCTTTGTCCGTATTTAATGCCGAAGCCATTGTCCTAGAAGAACAGTAGTGGTACTATTTAACACATAAATGAGAGGATAAGGGGGTTCATACCTTTCCCCAGGGTATTTGTCCGAATGGGAACGTAATAGCACGACTGAAGTTCGAACACGCGTACTGCGATTCCGCTGTCCAGCGCCTTAACCATAACACCACTTGGACATCCTCATTAGTTTAGGAATTTTAATTTTTTAAGCTTTTTCCTTAGATCTGGCACAAAGCCATATGAATGGGGCAACGAATGAAACTCGAACTCATACGAGAAATTTTGCTAGTCTAGCTTGCTAACCACTGCACCTCCGAGGCGCCCTTAATTTACTAAGCTTTTCGCTGAGATGTGACACATGGCCATATAAATGGGGCAACCAATGAGACTCGAATTCACCTGTGAACGTTTGCTAGTGTAGCTTATTAACTATTACACCGCCTGAGGTGCCCTATTTTGTTAAGGAACAAAGAAAAAGTCGTACTGTAGGTCTCGTATGTATGGAAGGTGTTATACTTCCACTATCCCGCATTTTACCCAAAACATTTAATTAAAGATGTATAGAGACTGGCTAATTTTTATTTTTCAAATTGATACTGACTTGTCAAAACAACGTCAAGACATTACTATTATATCATTTAAAGAACTCAGTTATGCACAGAATTTCATTTAAAGTTTAAGTAAATCTCGTTGGCCTAATGGATAGAGTGTTCGCCAATGATCCGGGAGACCTGGGTTCAATCCCAGGTCGCGTCATACCAAAGACTTTAAAAATGGTACTTGATACCTCCTTGCTTAACACTCGGCAATATAAGGTACGTATCAAGGGTAAAGAGGAGCAATTCTGGGAAAGGAGTAGCACCCTCCCCTACACCTCGGTGTTGTAGTTATTGAAAAGGGAGCCTTCTGGTCGCCCTCGACTAAGGTCGCCAACTTTACTTACGAAATAAAATAAAGAATGTTATTCTCGAAACCCTTTGTCTGTTTGCTTTGTTTAATAGCACATCAACGTTCGTGGGTTATTTGATCCAAAGTCATCCTTCTAGTAGAAAAGCAGTGATAATCTATCACCTTATACCTGAGGTATAAAGCGGATTTCATATCTTTCCCAAGCATATTAATCTGAAAGTGATCATAAAAGAATTGACTGGAGATCGAACTCACTTACATCGAGACCAAATTTTGCACTCTAGCAAATAAAACGTATGCAAACGTTAATGCATAAACACATGTAGACAACCAAACCACAATATATATCTGTATGTTTGTGTGTGTGTATGTCGCCTCAATACCTCATTATATTCATAAATTTATATAAGTGCATCATCTTTGCCGGCAATTACTCTATTTTTTCTGCTTCATATACTTTTGTTTCCTCCTTATTAACTTTTGCTGTTAAATTTCTTATTTACAACAAAGACTTCTTATCATTTCATCTCCATTCGTTTGTTCTAACTTCCTCCAGGGACAGAATCATTCTTCCGTGATTTTTTTTATCCTTTTATCAAACAAGCTCACACATAATTACTGGTTTCGAGCAAATAAACACAAACATGGATACAAACACTCACACACGCACATATTCACGCTGATACGTGTCGGTGTGTATTTACAAAAATCTCATCTACCCTGTGGGGATAGATCTTACTTTTGTAGTAATGTTCTTTGATATTAGCTTGCTTGGGATTATAATAGGGTGAGTCAAATGTTTTGCAATATTCTACAAACCTTTTTCCTTTATTGTTCAAGTTTCAATAAATAGATAGCTTAGCATTTAAAGTTTAGCTCATCGTCTTTCTGAAGCCTCTTTCTTCACAGTTCTTTGATCCCAGTTTTTGAAATTTCAAATAGACGAACTCTTACATTGAAGTTTCCACCTCCACTTGGTTATTGAGGTGCCACGTGCGCAGGAAGTGAGCTATTGGTTGGAACAAGTCATAATCCGAGGGTGCGAGGTTCGGATTACATTCTTGGTATGACCACTCTTCAGCAGTTTTTTGATCTCACGTTGATACCAGTTCATTTCCTTCGAAGAAAGGACTCCTTCATTGAAGATTCCACTTTTTCTTAGTTGTTGAAATGCCACAATCGTAGGAAATGAACGATGGATCGGGACAATTAATTCCGAGACATGTATGGTGATACACTTATATCCGGAAACCAACAGTTATGAAAATATCGCAAAATTTTTGACCTACTGTACTCTCTCTCTCTCTCTCTCTCTCTCTCTCTCTGTATATATATATATGTGTGTGTGTGTGGAGAAAAATATTTAAAACAAAGTAATCCAAAGTGAAGAATTTAATACGAAAGAAAGTCGACGTTATAACGTATAGGTTACAATAAACCATCAACAGGACTCCCAAAAGATTATTTGAAGAGTCGTCAGATTAAAACAAAAACATCCATCGGTGACCTAACGACACTTTATAACATCTTTTCTAAGTCCTGATGATGGTTTATTAAAACCGAAACGTTACAACGTCGACTTTCTTTCATATTAAATTCTTTACTTCGTATTATGAATGCTAACTAAACGTATGGAGAAAAAGCTTGATGCCAATTATGCAAGAATGCTGCGGGCAATATTGAACAAGTCCAGAAGGTAGCATCCAACAAAGCAGCCGCTGTACGGCCACCTACCACCCATCCCGAAAACTGCCCAAATTACACGAACTAGACATGCGGTTCAATGCTAGTGAAGTGGAAACGAACTCCGAAGCGAGGTACTCCAGTGGACCCCTTCACACTGATGAGCAAAGGTACGATGACCAGCTAGAACCTATATAAAATGGTTCTGTGCCGATACAGAATGTAGACTTGAAGACCTGCCGGGAGCGATTGACAATAGAGACGGGTGGCGAGAGAGACTTAAGGAGATCCGTGCTGGCGGTGCGACATGATGATGAAAAGATGACTTCGGATTTGTTTTTCAATATTTTTCTCCATATTGTCGGATTATTTTCCATTATTAACTTCCATATATATATATATATATATACCCGTCCCTACCCACGGCAGGATGAAATTAGAGTTTTCCTTCTCCATGACCGGATGTCATACTACTATTAAAGAGCCCAGTCTGCCCTACCATTTGCCCCTAGCTTGAGGGAGAATATTTAGGTTCATTCCTTTCTCAAACATATTAGTGTTATGTGAAATGCGATCAGCCTCGTCCAGGGTTGCCGATGATAACCATTACACCACGGGAATATATATGTATATATATACATGAGTAAGTAAAGTTGGTGACCATTGTCGAGGGCGACCAGAAGGCTCCCTTTTAAATAGCTACTACACCGAGGTGTACGGGAGGGCACTACTCCTTTCCCTGGATTGCGTTACATTTTACCCTTGATACGTAACTTATATTGCTGAGTGTTAAGCAAGGCGGTATCAAGTACCATTTTTAAAGTCTTTGGTATGACGTGACCTGAGATTGAACCCAGGTCTTCTGGATCATTGGTGAACACTCTACCCACTAGGCCAATGAGCCGGTGATGAATCGAGCAAGGAATGACTTCACGTAATGAACGGCTCGTAATTCTTACTCATACTTTAAAAAATACTGTAATACAATTCAAATCAAAGCAACATCTTAAATAATGTAATCTACTCCTTAATGTAGCTTAATGAGTTTCCTCGAAAGATACTGTAGGTTTTATGAAACTTTATTGCTGTTTATAATATTTCTAAACATTATATTCACAGGTGTTATGAAAAGTGAAAATGTTTTGTAAAAACTTTATTATCTTATTTAATTGTCTTTGTTTAGTTTGGATCAGCTTGGATCAGCTTGAAATAAGGTAAGCTTCGATGTTTGACAGGCTCGTTATTATCATCAACTTTGTCGGCGGGGCATTGAATTCTCTTGCAACCCTTAAAAAGAGAGGTAAGGCTATTCTAAAAAGAGGCTTCCTGTGTATGACACAAAATTACAGCTAGAGATTTGGATCATCTAATGTAAAATTAAAGTTGGCGACCGTAGTCGAGGGTGACCCGAAGGTTTCCTTTTCAATAGCTACTACACCCAAGTATAGGGAAGGGCGCCATTCCTTTCCTTGGATGGCTCCACTCTACCCTTGATGCATACCTTATGATACTGAGTGTTAAGCAAAGGGATATCAAGTACCATTTTTTGAGTCTTTTGCATGACTCGACCAGAGATTGAAACCCGGTCTCCATGAGCCATTAGCGAACACTCTACCCAAAGTACCAATTCATTGTCATTACTTTCTGAGCCACTCTGACCTGAATTGTTTGAACCTGTTAAATAGACCTGCTATAGGTTAAATATTTCTGCTTGAAAATGATTATCCTGGGTTAGGAATAAGGGTAACTATATAGAATCTATGCAAACAAATCATTATTAAATAAAATTATTAATGTTTGATAAGAATACTTGAAACGATTTAATTGCATTCATATTTTTAGTATGTATAGCTGTGTATTTGTCATTGTACGTACATATGTGCGTATTTTTATCTCGGTCCATTTTTCGAGTGGGTAGAGAGATTGCGAATGGCCCGAGAGACCAGGGTTCAATCCCAGGTCAAGTCATACCAAAAAACTCAAAAAACTCTTTTCTTAACAGTCTGTGTTATAAGGTAAGTATCAAGGGTAAACTTGAGCAACCCAGGGAAAGGAGTAGCACCCTCCCCTACACATCGGTGTAGTAGCTAATGAAAAGGTTACCTTGGGTCGTCCTCGACTATGGTAACTAACTTTACTTATATGTGTTTTCATGTCAATATGTTCTTCGTGGAATGTGCACTAATGTAAGTCTTGGAATCAATTATTATGTCTTGGAATATGTGTATATGTGCATGCATTTGCCCAAGCCTATCACTATGAAGAAATCCCCGTGGCATATTGGCTAAGATGCTGGACTACGACATCGTGGTACGCGAGTTCGAACTCCAGTCATGATACAATGTTCACTTTCGGACAAATTTAGTTGGAAAATTTATGAAACCCCTTATTCTCTACGACTATCGTGTTAAATAGATTGGCTTAATCTGTTGTTTAGCAAGAATTGTAAGTTTATTGAAAACGCAACAAGAAAAAGAGCGTTGAATTTGAGTGATGTGTGGTGACCCCGAGATTAAATGGTAGCTTAGCTCTCATCGGATGAAAGTATTTACATGATCCTAGAAGTTTTAGAGGTAAGATAGTATCTTCATTTGTTGAGAAGTGTTCCACTGAAGCGGTTGAATGTTCCGTCTCTGCTCGTTAATTCTTTGTAGAAATTTGTGAAAATTGTGTCAGAGTCGTTTTCATTTCAACCCCGAAAAACTGAAAACAGTAGGAGTTGAAACAACGAACAAACAAAGAGACACAGTGACGATAAAATGACGGAATAGAAAAAAATAAAACCAGAGTGACTCAAACATAGATAATGGTGAGAAGATAGGCGCTGACTGACTAAATAATTGAAATAAAGAATTAAGAAGAAGTAATAGTACGTAACATATACCATAAAGGAGTATGCAGCAATAGTACAGCTATTGTTCTTTTTGACATTATGAGGAATTGAGAGATGCTAAAAACTTATGGATAACATGCATTTTTTTTAATTTAGGAAAATGTAATTTTCCTTTTATAAAAGTATAAAGCAGACATATTAAATTTGAAAAAAGTCAAAGGTCCACTTAAAAAGTCACTGAGGGAGATCTTCTAACCGAACATTAAAATCGCCAAAACAAAAATCAAACATGTTTGGGTTTTTGTCGGTACATCGGTCCATTTTAAATCATAACATCTCTTGCTCACATGTTCGAGTTAAAAAGTCAAGTCTTTGGATAGATTAATCAGATCTTTGATTTTTGTTTTAATTAACGTGAAAAGAGATATTCCTCCAGGTGGCGTGGGCTGGGATCTTTAATTAACTAAATCCTTGAAATTTAGTTTGATAGGATAACCTATTGAAACTGATATGCAGAAGGGATACTCTTCACACAGATACAGATCAATGCATTTGATCACCTGACAAGTCAAGAAGTAGTAGAATAAGAAATAATCTGTGATTGGTCAGCCACTCTTTTATATTTGTTCTCAGGGGGATCCCCTTCAAAAATAGATGTTTTAGGGTTAAAAGAGATAAGACATCCGATGTCCATACCGAGGACAGGAGAATAAAAAAGAAATCTCTCCAAAAACAAAAGCTTCTCCAGCAAAAGCCTCACTCTCCGAAAAATTCAGTAACAAAGAAAGACAGCACCAGCCAAATACCCCAATTGTCTGTCTCACAAACACAACAAATGCGACACAATTACCGTATATATATATATGTATATACATGCTATTGTTACATTGTTTGTGTTTCAATAAATAAAAGTTAATTGTTAACGGAAAGTTTTTCTTGCCTATACCCAGACAACTTGTTCCAACGAACCTCCACAACCGTCAGATCGGTCGATCTTTAAAACCCAATGTGGGCTCACAGGGAGTTGATAAACCATCTAGCCGGAAACGAATGTGGTAGTCACGGAACTAAGGCCACAATCAAGTAACGTGACCAGCATAGAACCATATCTTTAACAAAGATGACTCTGGCAATAATAACTAACAAAAGTTGATATGCCTTTAAACAAAGAAAGCGAAACTGAACTTGAAGCCTCTCCCACGGGCACGATGCGACACAAGGTCAACTTTTAAACTGAGTACAACCAATACGAAATTAAAGTTTAACTTCTCCTAAACTCAATGCTGTAGGGAGGCTAAAGTACCAAACCTGATTTACTATTCCCCTATACGTATTGGGTAGAAGAGTTAGAATCAGGACTTACACAGTTACATGAGCAACAAGTTAAACATAAACATCCACGTCTTGATTTTGAACTGAGGTCTCACAAACTCAGTTCCAATATTAATAGTTTTCAAAAAGACCCAAGAGTGGACATTGAAATAATGGCAAGGAAGTGGTCACTTTGCACATCCATATACCCAGAACGGAAGAATCTCTATCGGCGACAATTTAGTGTCTAACCCAAGACTGTAAAAATAGAGTATTGAACGTGTATGTGTGTCTTTGTGTGTGTAAGTGTGAATGTTACAGCTATTTAAAGGATTATTGTATTTTTCTTGCTGTTCGTTCGCATCTGAAATTAGATAAAACGGAAGGAAACTAAACTTTACGTGAGAAGACCAGAATTTGATGATGACAGTCATTATCTAAAGGAATTCCGTTAAACCAGGCAGTTAGTAGTAATGAGAAATCTTTCAAATTTTAAGACAGACTTATTCGATCATTACACTTTCCTTTTGTGTTCAAAATTTACGTTCTTCCAATAGGTGATTCTTTCTTTTCATTTCGTTTCATTTTTCTCAATACTTACGCTAACCGTCTGCTTCTTACATTTTTTCCCGCGTCATCTTTCGCGCCTGGAGCTTTTCCTGTTATTCTCCTCTCTTCTCCATCTTGCACGTGAGATTTTCAATTTTTTTCTCATTCATTTCATACTGTATTTTTCTTCAAGACTTTACTTCAGCTTTCCCACCATTAAACACGACCAAGTGTGATAAAATAATTACCAAAACTGAAGCTTTATCATTTTTAATTCAAGATTTAAATTTGAACAAAGCTTTCATAATCAAACGACAATGTTTAAACATCCAGATGATGACTAGACGAAATTTAAACGAATTTGTGCAAATTTGAAAAAGAAATACGGACAGTTTTGGTACTTTTTGAACAAAATGGTTTGGTGAAAAACAGGAATATGCAAGTACATGACTGACCAGGTTCAGTTTTGTTAGATGTTAAAAACTTAAAATTCTTCGTTGGTTGATTGGTTGGTTGGTTGGTTGGTCACATACTTGTCTTTGTTATATGGCATATCAAGTCTTGCAATTTCTTTAATGCCAAATCATGTTTATATAAGCTAGGACTTTTTACCCTTGAAGAACTTGACTCAGTACTCAGAAAAATAAAAAATAGAAAGCCGCAGGGCTAAATGAAATTCCCTCAGAGGTATGGAAGATCAGACAATTTGACGACATACTGCTTTGACCCTGTAATGCAGTTTATAATCAAAATCCGATAGACAGATGGATAAAGGGATGCATCCTCCCTTTCCCTAAAAAGGGCAACCTCGGATTAGCCAAGAACTCCCGAGGTATAACACTCACATCCATAGCAGCCATAATATACAATGCCTTACTACGAAATCGCATAAAACCCAAAATTGACAACATTCTTAGGAAGAACCAAAATGGCTTCCGAAGAAATAGATCCACGACCTCACAAATATTGACTATCCATAGAATTCCAGAAGGCGTACGAGCAAAAAACCTACAGGCTACAATATTATTTGTCAACTTTACAAAGGTCTTTGATTCCATACACAGAGGGAAGATGGAGCAAATTCTACTCGCATACGGTCTACCAAAGAAACCGTCGCAATCATAATGATTCTCTACAGAAACACCAAAGTGAAAGTGCGTTCCGCTGATGGAGACACAGACTATTTCGACATTGTAGCGGGGGTGCTGCAAGGAGACACTCTGGCCCCATACCTCTTTATCATCTGTCTAGACTACGTGATTAAAGCATCGATCGATAAAATCAAAGAAAACAGTTTCGAGCTGACAAAGAAAAGAAGTAGAAGGTATCCCGCAAAAACAATTACCGACGCCGACTACGCCTATGACATAACGATTCTGGCAAATGCACCCGCCCAAGCCGAAAACCTGCTATATAGTCTGGAACGATCTGCCGCAGGCATTGGCCTCCATGTCAATGCACACAAAATGGAATATATGTGCTATAATCAAACAGGAGACATTTCCACACCAAACGGTAGCTCTCTGAAACTATTAAACAAGTTCGCCTACCTAGGAAGGAGTGTCTCATCGACCGAGGCTGACATCGATACGCGACTAACAAAGGCTTGGATAGCTATCAATAGGCTATCGGTCATATGGAAGTCAGACCTGACCGATAAAATGAAGCTACTTTGTAAGAATGAGCGTTTGTACTATTGTATTGTGTAATGTACATACAAAAGTTACATCGCTTGTGTAATACATACTCCGCTGAGGATAGACCAGAAAGTACTTGGCAAATAACTAATTATGGAAGGTTTATCAACCAATTCCCGCCGAATATCATAAGAGTGATACGGCAATTCGAAAGGATTAACAAAAAAATATGTAGACAAAAAATATCTATTATGTTCAATCAAATATGTATCCATGAAGAAATGCTTCCAATATATATATATATATATATATATATATATATATATATATATATATATATATATATATATATATATATTATTGCATTTTTTATTTACATGACTTATTAATAAAACAGCGCATGAATCAAAATTTACATATATAGAAACGCTTCAAAAAAATAGCAAAAATTTTTATGAGTGAGAAAGAAACTTCTGTCAGTAACTCAGCATTGTATCTACCTGGAATGTTCTAGAAAATGAGTAACTTTGAAAATTTCATTATTCTAGTCATAAAGTAAAGTTTGAAGAGAGGTAAATACGTCATTTCCATTTGCTTTAAAGAAATAATAGTTTCTACCTTGAAAATTAAAAAAACTTACCAAGTGATATTAGAAAGAACAATTTCTTTAGTCCATCGATCAAGGATTCTTAAAAGAGTAGCACTTTCTTTCATTCTTTCTTTCTTAGTATTTCTTTTCGCTTCTTTGTTTTTTTCTGTCTTTATTTCTTTATTCTTTTATCGCTTCTTTTTTTTAATACTTTTTTCATTTTCTTTCTTTCTTTCTTTCTTTCTTTTGTTTTTTCTTCTGTATTTCTTTTTTCTGTTTCCCATATTCTTTCTTTCTTTCTTTCTTTCTTTTTCATGCTTAATTCTTCCTTCTTTTTCTTTATTTCTCCTCTCTTTTTTATTTATTTTTTCTTTATTTCTTTGTCTTTATTTGTTTTTCTTTTTTCTTCTTTCAGTCTTTATTTTTCGTTCTGTCGTTCTTTCATCTTATCATCTTTCTTTCATTCTTTCTATCTTTTCAGTTTATTTTCCTTCATTCTTCTTATGTTCTTTTGTTGTATTACCTTTTTCTTTTTTTCTCTCTTTTCCTTTTATTCTGTTTTTATTCTTCTTTCATTCGTGTTTATTACATTTTTCTTTTTTCTTTTTTTTTCTTTCTTTAACCTTCGCCTTTTTACGCTCTGTGTTTTCCTATTTTCTACGTCTTTTTTGTTTCTTTTTTTTTTGCAATTTCCTTTTTCTTTATTCCTTACTTTCTC
>OY757938.1:25207643-25297643 GCA_963585895.1 Sepioteuthis lessoniana
TCTTCCCTTCTAGCCGGAAACAAGGTCGGGATGTCTGCATCATATTCTAAATACAAATGTATTATCGCCATCTGACGAGAATCATTGTACCCTAAATAAATTTATAATGGAACCATTGAATTGAAATTTTCGCTTAATATATATATATATGTGTGTGTGTGTGTGTGTGTGTGTGATATTAAAATGATTTTTGCCGAGAATCAATTCCAAACTATCCTGAATTTACATTTATAGAAAAGAATTCCGAAGAAAAAGACCTGCTTTTTCAAATAATTAAAGAAAGTTTTTTGTGGTAAAATATGGTTCTCTATGCGTAAAGATATTGAGCAATATTGCGGTATTTCACCGATAAATAACTTAAAACAGAATTAAAACATTAATGACGCTGAATTTCACAAATCCGATCTTCAGGCGAGCTTGTATCCACATGTTTGAATATATATATATATATATATATATATATATATATATCGTTCATCGCCCTAGATAGGTCTTCAGGACAACAGCCTGTATCCTCACATAGCTGCTGAATGTACGTTCGAGCTGGTCGTCCTGCTTTTGCGCGGCCATGTGTGGGGATCCATAAGAGTACATCTCTTATGAGTTCATCTCTGCTTCTCCAGCAGTGTCCTGCATGTCCGGTTCGTCTAACTTGAATAGTTTTCGTGATAGGGGGCAGGTGGCCGTACAGTTGGTGTCTTGTGGGGTGCTGCTGCCAGGACTTGTTCACGATTGCACGTAGCATTCTTGTGTAATTGCCATCCAGTTTCTTCTCCAGCCGTTTTGTTAGCGTCCATGTAGTGCATCCATATAGCAGTATCGATGTGACCGCTGCCTGGAAGAAGCTGCGTTTCATTTTATCGGATAGCCTATTGATAGCTGTCCATGCTTTCGTTAGCCTCGTTTCGATGTCCTTTTCGGTTGATTCGACGCTGCTTCCTAGGTACGTGAATTTGTCTACTAGTTTAAGTGGGGTTCCTTCTAGAGTGGAGATGTCCCCCGTTTGGTTATAGCACATATATTCCGTTTTGTGTGCATTAACATAGAGGCCTATGCTTGCTGCTGCTCGTTCCAAACTATGCAGAAGTGTTTCGGCTTGGTCAGGTGTATTTGCCAGTATCGCTATGTCATCGGCGTAGTCGGCGTCGGTAATTGTTGTTGCGGGGTATCTTCTGCTTCTTTTCTTCGTCAGTTCGAAGCCATTCTCTTTGATTTTGTCAATCGATGTTAGGGAGGCGTGGCTAGAGAGGGTCAGGGATATCCGTGCTACCAGCGCGATATGATGATGATGATGATGATTGTAACTGTAAATGTGGCCTCTGTTACATTTGAAGTATGATGAAACTGAATGTTGTTTTACATGCCAATATCATTTGATACTTATTGTTACTGCTGGAGAAGCAAAGACGAGATTGTAAGTGATGTCCTCCTGTGGCCCCCCGCATATGGCCAATCAAAAGCAGGACGACCAGCTCGAACATACATACAGCAGCTATGTGATGATACGGGATGTAACCCCGAAGACCTGCTGAAGGCGATGAATGATTGGGAGACGTGGAGAGAGAGGGTCAGGGATATCCGTGCTAGCTGCACATCATGATGATGATGATATATATATGTAAAGCTTTTCTAAAAAAAACGTTCAGATAGTTACTTGGATATATGGAAGGATATATCTATTAACGGATGGCAATGTATTTATTTATTAATGTTTAATACATTATATATATATATATATATATATATATATAATATCAATGCCATTTATATGAAATTAGAGACTTATGGGAAATAAACACAGAAGTATCTGAGTCACATATTTGAGATTAATATGTATCTGTTTCTTATATACATATATGTATACTTTAAAATAGATAGGTCTACGAAGAGATTTGTACTTTTTTTTAAATGTTAGTGAGTGTGTGGGTGTGTGTGTGTATCTTCTTCACCAGTGGAACTCACGTGTACCGAATAATCACCCACTAAATTAATGTAAGAAGGAAATGGCCAAGGGAGTAAGAACGAAGATAGTTTATGATATGTTTTTCTGCAAATTCAAATTCATTACAGTAGGGACAGTTGAAAATATATCGGAGATGAAAACGTACATTGTCATTAAAGTTATCCATGCTCTCCAAAAAGAAATATCATTGATATTTACGTTATAAAATGTAATGAGAAACCAACTGCTGCATCGACGAGGGGCTTTCCAAAAGCTGAATCTTCTTTTTTTGAGCTCATAAGTGATGTACTTCTGTGGACCCCCACATATGGCCGAGCAAAAGCCGGACGACCAGCTCGAACATACATACAGCAGCTATGTGAGGATACGGGATGTAGCCCTGAAGACCTGCCGGAGATGATGAACGATTGGGAGACGTGGCGAGAGAGGGTCAGGGATATCCGTGCTAGCGGTACGACATGATGATGATGATGATGATATCAAGAACCCGTGACGAAATTCTATAAGGCTGCGTTGTATCGTGGTAAAGAAAAGATACTCAGTGAAATCGAGTTAATTATCAATTAACTCAAGTGGTACAGTCCGACTAGTAATATGTCTCGCGCTGTTGGTGTTACGTCCGAAGTTGGTCTTACTACAGACCGACGCCCTTCTCTTTCTGCTTCTGCTCTGCGATACCGGAAGACATGTGGTATGAGCCACTAAACAACAGGGTGTTATTTGACATCTGCCCGACCCTGTGATCGAAGAATTTAACATGTGCTTTTTTTTTCATTATTGTTAATTATCTGTATTAAGATAAGTTACGTGATGCTATTTTGTGAGGATTACTCTGAATAATTTGAAGCTATATTACTGTGCAAAGAAATGACAATAACCCAATCGATAATTAATTGAAACCATATAATTATTAGAATTAAGAAAGTTATCTTAAAACCATGCAATTATGAACAAATTATTTGTCAACGTTAGTTTTATAATACAAAGAGATCTATTTAAAAATTAATTTGAATCGATATAGACTATAAAAAACAACTACACAAACGATCGAAAAATTCTATTCCCTAACCATTAGGCATAAAATAACCCAAGACATATTGATAGTCCTTTATAATCAATCAATCAATCAATCAAATCGTTTTAGTTCAACCGTGTATGTATTTATCAACCTCTCTGTACGGGAAGGGTTGTTTGTATTCCCCAAAATACTATAGCTTCGTCTGCATTCCTTTTATCTTATTCTATTTTATTTTTTATTTTTTCACTTTTTTTCCTGCGCATCACTTATCAAGATTTGATTCAGACATTTTAAAATCTACTGTGTGTTTCCCAATTTTTCAAACAAAATGATTTGGCGCAAATCAAGGACCACAAATAATAGAGTAAAGAAAATTACATTAATTGAAAGATGAAAATAATAGCATTTCAGGATCTGCATACATTTAGTCTCAAGCATGAACTAAAATGTCAAAAAGAGTCCTAGAGTACATGCTCCAGATGTCCGCGGTTCAGTTGAATGCAAAGATATGAACAGATTTTGGCCGCCTGACGCTTGAACCCTGGTAACATTAATGTATATCCAGTTATTATTGCAGACAAAGTTGGTAAGAAACTCGTTGCCCTATGATCTTCACAAGTGCCATGAGCTTCAAAGTTCTTGACAAACAAGAAAATCTGACTCCTGTTTGGAAATATGTTGAAAGTAAACTTTGTTCTGTATCTTGCTTGAACAATGTTGGAAAATTAAATGTCATGATATGGCTTCTCACAAAAGATCTTCTGTTCCATCGTCGAAGGCATAATTTCGCTATATTTGGCTAAATATACCAATATGTTAACATTTTCCCGCCTATAAACTGTGGTGTAATTGTTATCGTCGCAGGAAATGAACACGACGACATGAGTTCAAATCCTGGACGAGACTGATTGCATTTCACATAGCACTAATACCCTTGGGAAAGGTATGAATCCAATTATTCTCCTTCCAGCTATGGGTAAATAGTAGGACAGACTAGGTTCTTCAGCCTTGGTAAGGCAACTAGTGTAGTAGAAGGAATTAAAACTGAATTAAAACCTGTTAAACTCCGCTTAAAAATTGACCTTGTGTTTATTCTATTTACCAACCCATATTTAGTTTATTCTATTTACCAACCCCTCCGCTCGGGCAGGATATGTCCTGCCCGAGTTGAGGGGTTGGTAAATAGAATAAACTGAAAATCAAATAAGAATGAATTCACCAGGGAAAATCTACGAAGACTGCGCTTTATTTTAACGATTATACATCATTCTGTAGTTAAGTTTTATGGACGGTCATCTGGGCTTAGACTTTGGATTATTTTACACCTTCCAAACACAAAGGTCCCTATCAGGTGCTATCACTGCGGGTCAGAGTGGACCTGAAAACAATGGCAAAGAGGTGGTACTTCTCATTCTCCAAATCTCCAAGGCTTGAGCCGAGCTTTCAGATGGTTTAATTTCATATCCTGGACATTCTTTGTTGGAGGGGGAATCATACCCCCTGCAGAAACGCATTCGATGTATTCTCTAGCCCCTGTTGGCTAGGCCATAGATGAAGTTAAGACAAACCAGTGCCAATCTGAAAAGAACCATATTCTCTCGCCAGGGTTGTCTTTTGGACAATCTTTTTTATCGTTTCGTTGCAATTCTTCCAAGTGATCTAAGTATGATTATCACATTTGCCTTGTACTATTCGCCGACAAGTTCAAGGTATTTATGCAGTTTTGCACTTTTCTTTAATTTCTTTCTGAGTGCTGCTGAAACAGCAAAGTCAACGAGTTTACAAGTTTCTTTCTTGATTTTCTTATAATATAATGGCCGAGGGATTTCAGTTCATGCCTTTGGGTTTAGTTAGGCTGAGAACCTTTCGGCTCAGCACAGGGGTTACTTAGGTGCAACATTGATGGAGGTGTTAACACGCGCACGTGCGGGGCGGACATGTCACTCAGAGATGTCACAATAAGCCGAGATGGGAAACAGGATTACAAAGTGCGGGTGACGTCACGCACCGGAGGCGCGCGGAGAATTTTGGGGATTTCGAAGAAAGTTAGAGAGTTGAAAGTAGACGTCGAAGGAAACGGTTGGCTTTCGCTAGCTCGCCGGAGCAGGCGAATTTGCGCGCCATGGGTGCCGCACGAGATAAGGGCCAGATGAAGAAGCCAGCATAAAAAGATTGTGTTTCTCTCCTTATGTCGAAACCTTTAACTCAAAAGTAATAAAAAGGTTCCGTACCTGAACAAAGAAGTCGTTACGTGTTTTCGAAGTTCAAGATTCCTATGTTCTTTATGTATACATGTTATCTAAATGACAATCGATGTACATTTCCCAAATAGCCATATCATGGCTATGGTACATTCTGGCTAAGATAGGTTAGTTGGCTAGCTGGTTGATTGGCTGGCTTTTATGGTATGTCAACCAACCGTTGTACGTTATTTAATGCCATATCCTATTTATCATATTTACCCAACCCCTCCCTCGGGCAGGATATGACACAAGGTCAATTTTTTAAGCGGAGTTTAACAGGTTTGAATTCAGAGTTTTCCTTCTCCTAGACTAGTTGCCTCACCAAGGCTGAAGAACCTAGTCTGCCCTACTGCCAAGGCTGAAGAACCTAGTCTGCCCTACAGGCTGGAGGGAGAACAATTGGATTCATACCTTTCCCAAGGGTATTAGTTCTATGTGAAATGCAATCGGTCAAGGTTTTGAACTCGTATCGCTTTGTCCAATTCCTGCGACGATAACAATTACACCACGGGCACCTCCCAGTATCCTATTTATTCATATATATATATATATATATATATATATGAAGGTAGCAGGAAAAATATAATCCAAATAGGTGAATATATCATGATGTAAAGTCGACGTTAACGTTTCGGTTTCAGTAACCATCATCAGGACTTGGATATGAAATAGTTCACATATCGATGGGTGCTTGCTTAGATGACAGGAGCAAATGAGAAATATACAACGAAAAGATAGATAAACATGCACATAGCGTTCAAAATTCAAAAGTCATCAGAACGTGTTTGGCACGTGGAAAAATATTTGAAAATGTTGGATTTTTCAAAGAAACGAGACAAAACCTCCCGTTTATTGAGAAATACGCAACAAATAACTTTTCATATGTATAGATCATTAGGAATCATCCATGTTAAATGTTATGTAAGAATGTATTTGGTATTTATTTTTTCCGAAAAGACAGTATGAAAGTAAATATGGATAAAATCCGACAACCCAGCAACGTGTGAAAGCACGTGCGATACCCATGAGGGCAGGGTATCGCACGTGCTTTCACACGTTGTATGAGTTAAGAAGAAAGATAATACCGCTAGTGTTCTTCTGCAATGATGGGTTTGGTATTAAATAACCCACTAAAGTTGATGTGCAATTACAAGAACTATAAAGTTAACATAAGGTGCTCGTGGTGAAATGGTTATCGTTGCAGGATATGGGCACGGCGCCACGAGTTCAAATCCTCGACGAGAATAATAGCATTTCACATAGCACTAATACCCTTGGGAAAGGTATGAATCCAATTATTCTCCCTGGGCGGACTGGGTTTTTCAGCCTTGGTGAGGCAACTAGTCTATGAGAAGGAAAACTCTGAATCCAAACCTGTTAAACTCCGCTTAAAAATTGATCTTGTGTCATATCCTGCCCGAGTGGGGGGGTAAATATGGGATAAAGTTAACATAAGTCTAACTGTAATATACAGTATAGAATAATACAAAACTAATTCAACCTGCAACCCACCTATTTTTGACTTGCCTTGTATATGTTTACGACCCCCTACCGCACGAGCAACTAGGTCAATTTTAAGTTCAACAGGGTGGAGAAATTCAGAGTTTTTCTTCCTTTTGATTATTTGCGACGCCACAATTAAAGAGCCGAGTCTGTCCGACTATTTACCCAAAGCTGGACTGAAAATAGTTGGATTCATACCTTTCCCAAGACTTTGTGAAACGCAAACAACCTCGACCGAGATGAACTCGGACCTGTACACCCTTTTCTCAAGCAATAACCATTTCACTATGCCTGAGAGGGAATTTGAAAAAGTTTGTGTATGTACATGTGCGTGTGTGTGTGTGTGTGTGTGTGTGACAGAGAGGAAGAGAAAGAGAAAGAGAAAGGATTTTTATGGCAGAGTTTTTGGGAATAATGACTGAAAAAGAATTATTTTTCGCAGATGATATTCCATAGTTTCCCATGATAAATGTTAAACACCTTAATGATAGTCCATTCATTCACACTCAAAGCTTCCTTTTATCGGGCATGCGCAGACAGGCGTTAATGCTAACGTAATTCAAGATCTGTGTTTATATGATTATCTCTCAATAGAAAATCCTGAATTGATTCTGTTTCATTTTATTTTATTTTATCTTTCTAATTGATAAAATTCTGGTGTGATGATTTATCACTGGCGTAAAAGTTACTCATAACAATTTTTTGGTAGTGTTTGATAGCGTCATCGGCTTGAATTATATTTGATGGAACAAATGTGCACAAGACCTGCAAGTGATATCCGGACGACGTACTTTTAATTGCTTATTATTTCTAAATAGAATGACGATTACAGGATAAAGAAAACTTTCGTAAATTAGATTCTTAAAACAATAGAAAGAGAAGTGTTTCTCAGTTGGGGAAAAAATAGTCGTTTTTTCACATATTTACCAACCCCTCAACTCGGGCAGGATATGACACAAGGTCAATTTTTTAAGCAGAGTTTAACAGGTTTGGATTCAGAGTATTCCTTCTCCTAGACTAGTTGCCTCGCCAAGGCTGAAGAGTACCCTACTACTGCCCTACTATTTTACCCATAGCTGGAGGGAGAATAATTGGATTCATACCTTTCCCAAGGGTATTAGTGCAATGTGAAATGCAATCAGTCTCGTCCAGGATTTGAACTCGTGTCGCCGTGTCCATTTCATACGACGATAACCATTACACCACGGGCGCCTAGTCGTTTTTTCATGTCTGTCAAAAACCCAAACCTTCGGCGCTAGTACAGTCATAGGTTAGTACACAAAGAACTAATTTTTTAATGGTGGTCAATAATGAAAAGGCAGTTTTATTTTTCCGGGAGTCAGGGCCGCATATTTTTCTATTGAGTAGTTGGCTGTTAAATGAAGGATTGGAGTTTGGGTTGACCGTTGAATTGGACAGTTGGGCAGCATGACTGGGTTGACGGGTCCGGTTGCTAGACTGGGCTGGATTCCCTTCCCCGCCAACTATACACGATAGTTGGACACATGTTGAGTCAAGAACCGTAGGAGTTCGAGACTTGGGTAGTGAGCGGTAGTGGGTCACGCGGTCCAGTCTGATGAACGAGAATTAGCACTTGGCTGTTAAAGAAAGGGGAAAATTGACCACTTTTCGTCTGCATTGCTTGTGGAGAGGTGTCACATATGGCGTCCACACCCCCTACGAAGAGTGAATAAAAATGACGATACGTTCGTAAGTTGGAATTCTTTTTTTTTTCTTTTTTTTTTATGAAATTGAATCGTTCCATCTAAAACCTGTAGCCGATTAGTCTTTTCTTAAAAACAAAAACAACGTTGGGGTGAGGTTGTTTAGCTGGCGAGACGATACAACTACAAAAGAATACAACAAAAATGGTAGAGTAATTCTAAAAAAAATGACATCTCCCAAAACACTCAATTGAATCAATAATGGCCCGGTTTCCATATGTATGTATGTATGCAACACTGCAAAAAGAGTACATAACGGTGAGGCTTTTGTTAGCTCATCACTGTAAAAGCTAAGACAATTTAAAAAAAAAGAAAAAAAACTCATACCTTTGATGCTATCATGTTGAATATATTGTAAATAATAGATTGGCTGAATTTTTCATCTGGCATGTAACGTAGAATTTGAATAACCGTTAAACGGCTAGAAAGATGCCACGAGTCAACTAAGTTTAATTGACACATAATGACGTTTAAGAGAAGTAGAAAACAACTCTGTCACAGGAAGATTCTAAACTCTGAGGATTAAAATATTAGAAGTTAGAAGTTAAATTTCAATTTTGAATTAGTTTTACTAGGGCTAGTGACTTCAGACCTAATTTCCCGACTTTTCATACGTGTCAGTTCTGTAAATGAGGAGACATCTAAATAGATAAAATCATGAGTGAACACAAAAAAGATTTCGTATTTGTTACTCATCTTAGCGAAGAGCATAGAGCGGCCAGTAAGGCAAAAGGAACGGTGCAGTGCGATAGAGATGGATTGAATCAGGATGAAGAGGAACAAGATGTCTATACAACAAACAAAGACAAGAAAAACGTGACTGATTGATTTTAACGGCACGTCAACCGATCAACGGTTATTTTTTGCCTTGAGGTTCAGTGTACGGTCACATTTGCATTTATTGTCAACTTGTTTCTTAATAGTTTTTTTTTTTAGAAAGTTTTATCAAATACGAAAGATTTTTAAACAGATCTATTTGTCTCATAGATAGTACCCTGACAACAAGCAAAGACAAGAAAAACACGACTGATTGATTTTAACGGCAGATAGATAGTACATTGACAGGTACCACCGAACCACGTAAGAGAGGCAATAAAGAGATATTTCACACTCCCTGGATTAGCAGGATTGGAGCTTTATCATCAGATGCGATTAACTGTCTGTTGTGTCTTGAGTTGTAATGTAACATACATATATATACTGGATACATACCGACGCAATGATAACAGACGCAATAATGAAGGACGCAGGAAGAAACGACGCAAGAAGACTTCTTTAGAAATATTCACCTCTCACTTTATTGCAAGATTTCGAAAGGGTTGTTCAAGGTTTGCATGTGAGAGGATGCTTGAGTCCGAACATAAACTTCATATTTTGACCCTACTGTTATGACCGTCACGTTGTGTCTTTCTTGTTCTCCTGTTGTTCAACCGGAGGCCTAGGACTCACTCTATCGAGGGTTTTCCGAGGGCCCCCTCGGTCGGGTGTAGCCTTCCCTACCACATCTGGTCTCTAGGTGTCTGGAATTCTACTGGCAACTGCTTTGGCACCCAACTCAACTCAATTATATAATAATTCAATGCCCACACGATCGCCCACTGGATCTTTGAAATCGAATGTTTAATCGTCATCAAGCGGAAATAACTGTCATGCAGTTCAGAGGTTACTCTCTTCCGGTGCATCACTGTAATGGCACTATGGGACCTTCACCTTTTCCCATATCATAAGCCTTAATCCGCCCACGCGATCTCTTTCGATTACTGGCCATTGGAATGTGTCACTTCCTTCCGGTGTATCACCTTGGAATAGCATTTTTGGGCCGGGGCGAAGGTCAAAATATAACAGTAAGAGACGACACACATTCAAAATAAGAGATATTTGGTTAACGAGATGAATACAGTTGACTAACTAATTCAAGCAACTTTTATCGTTTGTTGTCAGAAAGATAGTTAAGCAGACTTACTTCTTTATTACTGAGTACTACTATCTAGAGTGCTCGCCAATGGTCGCCAAAGACTTTAAGAATGGTACTTGATACCTACTTGCTTAACACTCAGCAATATACGTAAGGTAGGTATCAAGGGTAAAGTGGAGCAATCCTGTGAAAGGAGTAGTGCCCTCCCCTACACTTTGGTGTAGTAGCTATTGAAAAGGGAGCCTTCGGGTCGCCCTCGATTACGGTCGCCAACTTTACTTTTTTACTTTACTGTCTTGAGCGAGTACCGCTCTAAATATAGTCCTCAGAGAAGTCCATTCAGTGGGTGTGCTCCAGTCACTCCACAACACTGTCAGACCTTAAACATCTCTAGGGAAGCTAGAACTTTCTACAAGAGGATATAATCATCGTATTCTAAGTCTCAACGATAGGGCAGTCAACTCTAGAGGTGTTCATTATTATCAAAATACAATAAAATACATCACCATAAATGAATATGCACTGAAAGTATAACCCTTTTTTTTTAAATTTGGCACAGACAAAGTAATTAATCTATTTCTATTTCTTAATGTCAACATTTTAATCCCGAAATTTCACGTTTTCATTCTCAGGTCTTTTAAAGAATACTTCATACCTCAAGTTATTCGTTAATGCTTTGGTTAGTAACATTAACACTTAGTGGTGAAGAGCAACCCCAACAACATAATCTCACTCGATAGATTATTGCATTTGCAAAATCTCTATTGGGCTTGGAGATTTTCCGTAGTGTAGTGGCTAACATGCTGGACTGCGATATCGTTGTAAAAGAGTTCGAAATCTAGTCATGCTTTTAGGTTTACTTTTGGACAAATACCCTTGGGAAAGGTATGAATTATTTTATCCCTTCGGCTACGAGTCTAATAGTAGCAGTACTGTTTTCTACAAAGGTCGATTTGGCAGTAAATAATCTAGAAGGCTTGATATGCCATTAAACAAAGAAACCTTAAATAGTACAACTACTGTTCTTCTACAAGGATAGCTTTAGCTTTGAATAATCAACGATGGTTTATATGCCATTAAATAAAGAAACCTTGAATTACTGTTCTACAAAGGATTTGGCAGTAAATAACTGTTGTATTCCCGACATCATGGACACGCCCTCCTCCATAAATACACGTCAACGGAGCGTCAGGTAAATTGACCAAACCCACGTGACATAATCACGTGTGATACCACGTGCATAGTGGACGGATAGTCGCTACTCCACTGCATTCTCAGCTTCCTATTAAATAACTACTGTTTAACCAGGTTCACTTGTATCTTGTTTCTGTTACTTGAATATATACGTTTTTCTATCTACCTTTTTATGTTCCCTGTGTCTTTCTTTTGCCAGCATCACAACAATAACCCAGTCAGGTTGATATGCCATAAATCAAGCCAAATCCGATGTTCAATGTTATATAGCAAGTCTTCTTTGGAAAGGTCCGATTTGATTAATTTGCTGGTCATATCATGCTCTCGGGTGGAAGCCTCAAAGGGTAATGGCTAACGAACTGGACTGTGATATCGAAGTTAGCGATTTCGAACTTCAGTTCTGCTATTTCGTTCACTTTCGTACCAATACCACTGGAAAGGCATGAACTCCGTTATCCCCCTTCTATGGCTTAAATAGCATCATTACTGTTTTATTGGGATGACTGTGACATTGAATAAGCCACGAAGGTTGATATGCTATTAAACAGAGAAACCAAATCAATTCGTTGCACTTATGTAATTGCGACCTGGCTGTATTCTACAAACTTCTCATGTGGCAAGCAAACACCCTACCCTTTTAATCTTAAAGGTGCTTGTAGGCGGTGGCTGAAGGTCAGCTGCACCGAGAGAAACAATTTACCGGTTCATTGGCTTAGTGGTGGAGTTTTCGCCAATGGCCCAGGAGACTGGGCCTCAATCTCAGGTCGAGTCATACCAAAGACTCTTAAAGTGGTACTTGATAGCTATTAGCTTTACACTCAGCATTATAAGGTACCTTTGAAGGGTTAAGTGGAGCAATCAAGGGAAAGGAGTAGCACCCTCCACCACACCTCGGTGTAGTAGCTTTATAAAAGGGAGCTTTCGGGTAGCCCTCGACTACGGTCGCCAACTTTACTTACTTTTACTAACAAACTGATCCCTTCCCCAACCTGTTTCACAGTTTTTTTTAGGTTGTTTTTTTTTTGTTTTTCTTAATAATCATGATTCCCAACAAATAAACTGCTAATAATAAAAAAAACTAATTATCTAAAGTTTATTAATTCCTAAGACCTCTCCTTTAAATTTCTTTTCAGACTTATTTTCTTTAACTTAATTCGGCATTAAACGACCGATGAGGTTGATATGCCGTAAAACAGGACGAACGACTTTTACACCTACCAATGGAAGAGTTTTCCTACCAATATACAAATATACATGAAGTTAATGAAAATTATTTCACCCAATATATTAATACTCATTAAATTGACTTAAATTGTTTCAAACAACATATCGATTCAAATTTGAACTTACATTGCTCACTAAGGTTGATATGCCATTGAAAATAAAAATAACCAACCAAAATAAGTCTCTATCTTACTCTTCTCTTGGCGATTCCGTCTGCTAGTCCTTATTCATCAATCAATGTTCTTTCTTTCTGATCAAAATAATTCCTTCTTTGGAAGTTGCTCGACGTGATATTGCATTTAGAGAAACGGAAACATCCGCAGTAAAAGAAAACAATAAAAGGTAGAATAAAAAGTGATGAGGGGACTAACTCCAGCTACAGATTTCTGAAAATCCTGAGGACATGCCCAAAAATCACATGCAGCCCATCATTTTTTAGTTTCTTTCCTCTCTTTTTCATGCCCCTTCGAGTTGATAATAATTATATCGTTTACCCCCACTGATATCTGCAGGGGTTATCATTGACGAAGTATACTACGATTAGGCAAAATAAGTTTTAATAAATAAATAAATAGATAAATGAATAATGCAATGTTGTCCATTTTACTTCCGGTATATTCCAAAAAAATATCATTTATTTGGAATATATATATATGGCACCATTTATACGGCCAGCTACCTCCCATCACGAAAACTATCCAAATTAAACGAACCAGACATGCAGAACACTGCTGGAGAAGCAAGGACGAGCTCATAAGTGATGTACTCCTATGGACCCCTACATATAGCTGGACAAAAGCAGGACGACCAGCTCGAACATACGTACAGCAACTATGTGATGATCCGGGATGTAGCCCTGAAGACCTGCCTGAGGCGATGAATGATAGGGAGAAGTGGCGAGAGAGGGTTAGGGATATCCGTGCTAGTGGCACGATATGATGATGATGATGATGATGATGATGATGATGATGTATCAGTTAGTAGACGTCGAAGTTTATTTAAATTTGTTTCTCCGTTTCAGATTGTTCAAATCAAAGTACGTGCTATTCATCCAATTGATGGAGAGATATGTCAATTCATACCTTCCTTAAAGGTACTAGTTCGAAAGTACACGTACCAATGCGACTAATGTGACTATAGTTCAAACTCATTTACTACGATGTCTCAGTCTAGCACGGATATTACCCCTTCATATATATATATATATAGAGAGAGAGAAATTTATGTGTGTATGCATGTATTCACATCAATCTTAATTTTTTCATTAATACCTATCTATCTATCTATCTATTTATGTTTGTGTGTATTCGTTTGTATGTGTGTGCGTTCTTTTCTATCGAAGTTTATTCATATCTATCTATCTATCTATCTGTTTCATATATATATATATATATATATATATATATATACATGTGTGTGTGTGTGTGTTAGAGCGAGAGAGGGAGAGAGAGTACTGGATTTTAAGCCTCACCTTCGTCTATTCACATTCCAAAGTTAACCCGTCTGTAGCGACTTCATTTTCCCTTCTATGAGAAAATATCATTCAATATCTATCTATGTATCTATCCAAAATTGTTCATATATATCTATATAAGATTACTCTCTGTCTCTTTTTCTGTCTGTCTCACTCTTTATATATATATACATATATTGTCATCCACAGACAGATAGTTTCGTTCTATCAGAACTCTTCAGTGGGGCTAGACACGCAGGACGCTCGAAGCCGGGATCGAAAAGCGTCCAACTTTACGTTAGACTAAGTTTCAGACCTCTCAGCCACCCAGCGGACCACGTTGGCTAAGGAAATCTTTAAGGTATTTATTTTGCAACAACAGCAGCAGCCGTTTGTTTATATTTTTTTTATACCCTATCGGCTACCAGAGTGCTCAATTTTTTCGAAGAGCTTTGCATTACGCTAGCGGCGACCGACAATTCCTTCGCCAGAGTACTCAACCCCCACGGGGGAGCGTATATATATATATATATATATATATATGAGTTACAATTGTTTTGGTATATCGACTTATAACTCGAAAAAGAGATGTCATTTTGTATGAATAATCATGCATACATTGTAATATTTTTATATCAAGGAAAAGTAAAAAATTTAGTTTTTGATTTTTACTAATTAAATGATATAATTTAATAATTAAAAATAAATCGATTTGTGAAACTCTTCATTGTTTTTCATTAGTAAAACAAAAACCTCGTATAACTCTTCAGTTCTTCTTATGCCCAGACATTTTCAGGTTCCTGAAGAAAAATCTTAATTTAATGATTTTTTCCCAAATTAGTGATTTGCGATTTAGTACCAATTGTAAACAAAAAAAAAATCTTAATTGTATGGAGACTAAAAAAATTCATGAACATGTTTCAAATCAAGGAGTAATTTTTTAAAAAATACAGTTCTAAATTTAAATCAACAAAGTAATTGCAAGGCGAAAAAATTTACATTTTCGGGGAGTGAAATCATCCTCCTCATCATCATCATCATTTTGTGCCGCCAGTACGGATATCCCTGACCCTCTCTCGCCACTTCTCCCTATCGTTCATCGCCTCTGGCAGGTCTTCAGGGCTACATCCCCCGTGTCCTCACATTAGATAGAAATACTTGAAACTATTAAATTGTGTGCAAACAAATAAGCTCTAAATGGTATAAAAAGTTACGAAAAATCTATTAACAAACAAATTATTAGAGTTAGAAAGAATTCATCATCATCATGTCGTGCCGCTAGCACAGATATCCTTGACCCTCTCTCGCCACTTCTCCCTATCGTTCATCGCCTCTGGCGTGTCTTCAGGGCTACATCCCGTATCCTCACATAGCTGCTGTATGTATGTTCGTGCTGGTTGTCCTGCTTTTGCCCGGCCATATGTGGGGGTCCATAGAAGTACATCACTTATGAGCTCGTCCCTGCTTCTTCAGCAATGTCCTGCATGTCTGGATAGTCGAACTTGGATAGTTTTCGTGATGGGAGGCAGGTGGCCGTATAGTTGGTGCCTTGTTGGGTGTTGCCGCCAGGACTTGTTCAATATTGCTCGCAGCATTCTTGTGTAATTGCCGTCTAGCTTCTTAAAATAACAAAAATCAAACAAAGGTATAGTTTATTGTTGACTCAGATATGAATTTTAATTGAACCTTTTTCATATTTTTAAACTAATTTATGTTAATTTTCAATCAGTTTACCTCAAATCTTAAACAAAGAGAAATAAACTATGTATTAAATGAACGTTTACTTTGTATTTGAATTAATTCGCGAATTTTTCCACCCAACAAAAGGGTACATTCTTAATTCTTATCTTCCTTTTATTTTAACACTTTTATTGAGTAAAAAAGAAAAAAAGTTAAAGGATTTTATTTATCACTTTAACTCAACAGGCAAGAATTAAACTTAAATTTTGTTATATTTTCTAAACATGGTTTAGTTTGGTTTGGTTTGATGGCATATCAACAATAGTAGATAATTTAATACCAAATCCATTTTATACATATAAACAGTTCTATTTCAAACAATTCAGTTTGGCATAAATACACAGTTTCAGTGTCAACAGCAGTTCCATTTCAATTAGTTAAGTATACCATAAGTACACTGTCTCAGTATCAAAACACTGTTCTATTTAACACAATTCGATTTGGCATGAGTACGCAATCTAAATGTCAAAACAGATCTATTTCAAACAATTCAGTTTAGCATAAGTACACAGTTTAGTTCTATTTGACCCAGAATTAGGTCCCTATCAGGTGCTACTTCTTCAGGCCAGAATGAACTTGGAAACGATGTCAAAAACGTTCCCCAAAACGTTCCTCAAAACTCCAAAACGTTCCCCAAAACGTTCCCCAAAACTCCATCTTTACTGGGCCTCACCATGATATTGCTTAGTGTCATATCCAGGACACTCTATGAGGGAGTCTTATCCCTCTGCAGTGATGCAGTTGGTGTATTCTACAGCCCCAGTCGACTGAGCCTATATTTCTAAAACAATGTCTTTAGAAAAATGATATAATTATATTTCAAACGAAATTATGTTTAGGGTTACATTTTTAATATTGATATTTCAATTGTAACCAAAAACCTATACTTGAAACCATGTAACTATGTGCAACCAAATGATTAATACTAAATAGAGATATTCGTATTTGAAAGGAATACTCGAAGCCATTTAACTGTGTGCAAACAAATGAACACTGGCTGGTTTAAAGATGTTACTAATAAGTATTCATTTAAAAATAATATATAAGGGTTGATATGCCATAAAAACTTGCCATCCAGCCATTTATTCATCTGCTGTCGCAAAATATAACCAGATTATGATTGAATCAATTAAAAATGCCACGATTTCAAATGTTTCTCTATTTAATGGAATATCAACCTTCAGAGATAATTTAATGCCGAAATCATCTTTTGGCCCCATCGGTTGGGGCTGTATAATACACTGACTGCATATCTGAAAAGGGGTAAGACTCCCCCAAGGATTGTCCTGATATGACACTAAACAATCTGAGGGTGAGTCTCCAGTAATGCTGGAGCTTTGGGGAATGTGGTGTATCCCTATATTGACATCGCTCCCAGGTCCGCCGTGGCCCGGAATGGTAGCTCCCTTTAAGGTCCTATCTTAGGGCCACATAGAACTAAACTGCGTATTTATGTTATATTTTGACCTTTTGACCCGGCCCAAAATGCCATTCAAGGTGATGCACCGGAAGGAAGTGACACATTCCAATGGCAGTTATGTGAGGAAATCGCGTGGGCGGAAATTGGCTAATGAAATGGGACGAGCAAAAAAAAAATTCCCATGGTACACTCATAGACTGATGCACCGGAAGAGAGTGACCTGTGAACTGCATGACAGTTATTTCCGCTTGATGACGATTAAACATTCGATTTCAAAGATCAAGTGAGCGTCAAACGATCATATAATTCAATCGAGTTCGACGAGCTAGTTGAATTGAGTTCCGGTTCCAGTTGAGTTCGACGCCCAGGGGGCCAGTGGAGTTGCCAGTAGAGTTCCCGACAGTTGGAGACGAGATGTGGTAGGGAAAGCCACACCCGACCGAGGGGGCTCTCGGGAATCCCGATGGAGTTTGGGGTCCGGAGAAGATGCTGATAAGATGCAGTAATGAAAGCCAGCATCCAGCAGAGTGGGCCCTAGGCCTCCGGTTGAGCAACCATGGAGAACAAGAAAGACACAACGTGACGGTCATAACAGTGGGGTCAAAATATTACAGTTTATGTTCGGTCTCCAGCTCCCTCTCACAGGCAAACCCCACACAACCTTTTCGACCCCTTGCAATAAAGTGAGAGGTAAATATTGTTAAAGTCTTCCACTTGTCTTCATCATTGTGTCTGTCTTTATTATTGTGTCGTTATGATGCTGTGAATGAGTATATAACATTTAGGCTAAACTGAATTGTTTGACTCGAACTGTTTTTATATATAGAAATAGATCTGGCTCTAGTTGTACTGTTTAACCCACCGTTGGAGGAGTTCATACCTTTTTTTGAGGGTATTGGTTAAAAAATGAACGTGATAACACAACTAGGGTTCAAACTCGCTCTATGTCAGTTTGATCCTTATCAAATTCTCAATGCTGAAATTTAGTTCAGTTGTAAATGCTTGTTTGAAATTATAACTAAATTTTCAATATTCTATTTTTCAAAACTTTTTCAATTCTCAAGAATTATTTGTTGGCACACAGTTAAATGATATAAAGTATTCGCATCAAATACTTATAATTCATACACAACGCTAGACGAGTAAAAGTAAGTAAAGTTGGCTACTGTAGTCGAGGGTGACCAGAAGGCTCCCTTTTCAGTAGCTACTACACCGTGGTGTAGAGGAGGGGCACTACTTTTTTCCCTGGATTGCTCCATTTTACCCTCTATACGTACCTTATATTGCTGAATGTTAAGTAAGGGGGTATCAAATACTATTTTTAAAGTCTTTGGTATGACGGACCATTGGCGAACACTCTACTCAGTCGGCCAATGAGCCGTTTGCTAGACGGGTAAACATGCCGATAATATCAATAAATCAATTAATCGTAACAATTTATTGATGTTCCTTCTATACAAGAAAGTTCTTTGCGCGTGAAGAAGAGATTAATTGTGATCTGTTAATAAAGATTTTTTTTGTTTTACATCTGTGAACTTATAGTGATCTTGGAATTCACTATTGCAGGCAATAATTCGGATTGGTAGGTTTTTTTTATATCGAGAAATGGTGACAGGGTCGGTCAGAACATCAAGGAATAAGATTTTCTTGATAGAATTGTGTTTATAAGCAAATTTTCAGTTCCAAGATTTCAGTCTGTTCAGATCATTTTAAGTTATCAAATAAATACAAAATTTGCAGCGCCAGTTATATATATATATATATATATATATATATATATATATATATATATATATATATGGTATCTCAAAATAGATGCTGCCCATTTGATACAATAATGATTCATTACTGAGTCAAGTGGAATGGCGGCCATTTAGAACACGTCCTGTAAAAAATACATGATTTTTTGCTTGGGACATTAAATCAATATATTTTATTGTTATTATATCAGCTTCCAGGACAAGCAATCTGTCTTTGAGTTTCGTGTCTCAGTAATAAATATTTATCATAATAATGGGTTGCATCTATTTTGAGACAGTTTTTAAATGCTTTTGTCTCCCAATAAAAATGAGGAAAAATATTTTTCCTCTCGTCCCAGGTATTGTGATCGAGAATTAATAACTAATATAGTATGCAATATTCAAATTTGAAACAAAAAACAATATATATGGGATCCAGTCCCATGGGTTCCATATGTATTGAAACACCCTTTCTCTCTCTTTCTCTCTCTCTCTATATATATATATACATATAAGGTGTTTCAGAAAAATATATATAATTTTGTGATCTAAAAACTTGAGCTAATCTCCTAAATAAGTAAAGTTGGAAACTTTTGTCGAGGATGACCCCAAGGCTCCTTTTTCAATAGCTACTACTACAAGGTGTAGGGGACAGCGTTACTCCTTTCCATGGATTGCTTCACTTTACTCTTGATCCTCACCTTATAATGCTGAGTGCAAAGCAAGGTGGCCTCAAGTAGAATTTTTTTGAGTCTTTGGTATGACGCGGCCTGGGATTGAACCCCGTTTTCCCGGATTATTGGCAAACACTCAACTCATTCGGCCAATGGGCCGCTCCGCCTAATAATATCATATTTTAACAGCGAGCGTAGAAACAACTCAAAATGCTATTTTTAATATTTTATTATTTTTCTTTTCTGGTATAGAAATGCCATACTAGATAAAAGGAAAGGCGTTTAGTCTTTGTTAAGTCATCTCAGGATCATTACTTTATTATACACAGCGTTTCATAAAATCCGATGTCATTCAAGATGTACAGGATGTTCCTGAAAAATTATTATTATTTTGTAATCTAATAACTTGACCAATTCTCGTTTAAATGATCTCAAAGTTTAATATTCTGCGTAGAAAAAAAACCCTCAAAGTTCCACGTGTAATGATTTATGTCTTTTTCTTTTCAGGTATAGAAATGCCATTCACAGTAAAATCAAAGACGTTTACACAGTAAATACAGAATTCTGTGTTGTTTCTACATATACCGTTAAAATTTGATATCATTTGAGGTGTTCAGGGTGTTTCAGAAAAAATGATATCATTTCGTAATCTAATAACTTCACCGATTCTCATTCAAGTGATCTCAAATTTTAACAATTTTCGTAGAAACATCTCGAAATTCTATGTTTAATGTGTAAACATCTTTCCTTTTCCAATGAATGTCATTTCTATATCTGAAAAGAAAAAGATAAAGATCATTATGGATTATGAATTGATATAGATTTTCTGAAACACTCCATACATCTTAAATTAATCTAAATCCTGAATAGCATCAAGGCATCGGACACCATATATATATATATATATATATAAGGAAAAGTGTACCAAAAAGATTTTAACACCAAAGTATAAATTTTGATCCCATGTCATTCATTCCGTTATTCTGTATCCCCATAATCCTCAGACAGAATACGCATACACACACACACACACACACACACACACACACACACACATATATATATATATATATATATATATATATATATATGTGTGTGTGTGTATGCGTGTATATATATATATATATATATATATATGAACACCCTTTATGTTCCCATTTATGCGTTAAATAATATCACTGCTCTTCTCCCTCAAGGAGGGCTTTGGCTTTAAATAACCCACAAAGCTTGATATGACATTAAGCAAAAAAAACAAACAAAAAAACAAATCACAAATAGATAAATATGGTGAAAATACAATTTCATATCTTCTAAAAAATCCTTAGAACGGGGAAAAAAAATTGGATATTTGTAGACTTCAAAAGCCATCAAAAATCGGTTAAAGTCAGTAAATTTCAAAAGGTTTATTGATTTTAAAGGTCAATCTCTCTCTCCCCCTCCCTCTCTCTCTCTTCCCTCTCTCTCTCTCTCTTTAGATTGATAGATAAATATATAGATAGATATGTATTATATATTTAAAATTGCCCAAACATATATACATATATATATATATATATATATATAGATAGATAGATAGTGCCAACTTATATCGCGTTAAAAACTTTTATTGTAACAGATTTTTCAACAAAAAAGTCTAATTATAATCGCTTTGATTATATCTCTATGCCTTTCTCTCAATATCTATCTATCTATCTATCTATCCAGCTATGTTCACATCTCTCGATTAATGTTTCTTTATATCTTTCTTACTAGCTCGCTCGTGAGCTAGCTTGGTATCCAGTTAGTGAGCTAGCTAGTATTCGGTTTCATTGTTGTTGTTTTTTTACTATCCGTCTTTCACCCTTTTTCAGCCTTTTAATAAATCCCTAGATTATGTATCCACCTATCTTCAGCTAGAAAGGCATCGCATTGAAACTTTACAACATTTTCTTAATAAAAAAAAAAGTGTGTTATTTTTCTCTGGCATAAAGTTTGTGCTAAACTACTTTCCAACATAACAAGTTTATCTGTAGCCACTTCGGCATTTTACAATACGAACATACTGTTATATTTTGACCTTCGACCCGAGCAAAATGCCATTCAAGGTGATGCACCGGAAGGAAGTAACACATTCCAATGGCAGTTATGTAAGGAAATCGCGTGGGCGGAAATTGGCTGATGAAATGGGACGAGCTAAAAAAATTCCCATGGTACACTCATAGACTGATGCACCGGAAGAGAGTGACCTGTGAACTGCATGACAGTTATTTCCGCTTGATGATGATTAAACATTCGATTTCAAAGATCGAGTGGGCGTCGAACGATTACATAATTCAGTTGAGTTTGACCAGCCAGGGGAGTTTCGGGCAGTAGAGTTCCAGGCCAGTTGGAGATGAGATGTGGTAGGGAAAGCCACACCCAACCGAGGGGGCCCTCGGGAACCCCGATGGAGTTTGGGGACCTGAGAAGTTGCTGATAAGATGTAGCAGATCACCCAGCAGAGTGAGCCCCTAGGCCTCCGGTTGAGCATCAAGAGAACAAGAAAGACACAACGTGACGGCCATAAGAGTGAGGGGTCAAAATATTGAAGTTTATGTTCGATCTCCAGCTCCCTCTCACACGCAAACCTTGAACAACCCTTTCGAACCCTTACAATAAAGTGAGATGTATATATTTTTATAAAGAAGTCTTCTTGCGTCTGTTATCATTGCGTCGGTATGTATCCAGTATATATATGTATATTTCTGCATGAATCAGCAGATGACAATACAACAATACTAATCAAATTCCTCCCTCACGAAGGTTGATTTGCCATTAAAACCATGAAACAAAGTGAAACGAAACAATGTAAGTCCTCCTTGGTGAAATTCATTGCTAAGAGAAATAAGTATTGTATTTATCTCCCAACACAGGAAAGTTGCTGGAATGATACACAATCTCAGGTTTAAAGTTACATTCCTCGCACGAAGCAAACCTATGGAAGTGCCAAAAATAGCTCAATTTTCTCGGGATTCTATTTTTGGGTCGCCTCAAGCCTGTGTTGACCTCACATTGAAGCTGAGTTGATTCATCTTAAAAGCTGCAATTGATGAATAGAGGAATAGATACTGATGGCACGTCAACATGTCTTGGGTTATTTTATGCCTTGAGGTTACAGAATCATGTTCATTGAATGGTCTTATTTACATTTTTTGTGAAGTTTCTTAAGAGTTCTTATTTTTTTTAAATTTTTGGTCACTGTCTAGTTGAATACGAAGTTTTTAAACAAACCTTTTTGACTTATTATAAGGCTTAATTTGTCCCTGCCTCCCACCAGACAGGACATGACACAAGGTCAATGACCGTAAAGTCGATTATAGTGGGGATTTAGGGGAGGTGAAGGTCGGGCACGAGCCGAGGTTCAAGCCCTGCTGGTCTATGCTGGTCATCGGCTCACTTAGTGCAATGTGGGCCTGATGAGTCTAGCTGGACATTCTGATATCATTTCGTAATCTCATGACTCAATTCAAGAGATGGCAAATTTTAACAGCTATCGTAGAAACACCTCGAAATTCTGTGTTTAATGTGTAAACACCTTTCCTTTTCTAGTGAATGTCATTTCTATACCTGAAAAAGAAAGCTCATAAATCATTATGAATTTCCTTCTTAGATTAAAATGCGTTCAAAAAGTTCTAAGCTTGATCCTGCAGAAAGGACCCTGACAACACACAGGCAGTTATAAATATAGTTAATATCCGGGAGACCGGAGTTCAATCCCAGATCGAGTCATACCAAAGACTTAAAAAAATGGTACTTGATTCTGCCTTGCTTAACACTCAGCATTATAACGTAAGGATCAAGAATAAAGTGAAGCAATCTAGGGAATAGAGTAGCGCCCTCCTCTATAACTTGGTGTAGTAACTATTGAAAAGGGAGCCTTCGCGTCACCCTCGACTGAGGTCGCCAACTTAATTACTAACCATAGCTAGGAGAAAAATGAATTTCATGCCTTTCCCACGGGTATTAATCCAAAAGTAAACGTAATTGTGTGACTGGGATTCGAACTCGCGTACTACTATTCCGTAATCCAGAATTTTGACTATTAGGCCAGATATCAGATTTATTGCACACCTCTCACCTTTGGAGGTGCCCGTGGTGTTGTCGTTATCGCCGTAGGAAATGAACACGGCGATACGAGTTCAAATCCTGGACGAGACTGATTGCATTTCACATTGCACTAATACCCTTGGGAAAGGTATGAATCCAATTATTCTCCCTCCAGCTATGGGTAAATAGTAGCACAGACTAGGTTCTCCAGCCTTGGTTAGGCAACTAGTCTAAGAGAAGGAAAACTCTGAATTCAAACCTGTTAAACTCCGCTTAAAAATTGACCTTGTGTCATATCCTGCCCGAGCGGAAGGGTTGGTAAATAGTACCTCTCATCTTTGAACTCAGAAGTTTGATTTAGTTTCCTTTTTTTAGTTTTATAAAAAAATACTTGTGTACTTTATAAAAAGTACTTGTGTACTTTCCATAAGGAAATGTTTCTCTATATGCAGTTGAAACTTGACATCATTTGAAATGTATGAGATGCAAACGATAGTTTCCAAGCTTTTTTCGTATGGGCACTTTTATTGTTTGTACACACATGAAACTCAAGTCCCCTTCGAAGTAATCTCCTCCGGCTGGAATGCACTTGTTGTAACATTCCAGCAACTTCTGGAAGGCCCCATGGAAGTCCTCTTGTGTGAGCATGTCAATGACCTTCGTCACAGCCTCTTTCATCTCCTCTATTGTCTCATAACGACAGCCTCATAGCTTAGGGAATAACCAAAAGTTACAGGGAGCAAGGTCTAGACTATAGGAAGGGTGAGAAACTGTCTTGATGCCCATCTTGGTCAAATAGTCTGTGACAAGGGTGGAGTTGTGGACTGTTTTATTGTTCTGGTGAAAATGCCACTGACCCGATTTGAGGAGTGCTGGCCTCTTCCGACGGAATCTCTTCCTGAACTCCCTTAAAACCTCAACATAGTAACCCTAACCCTAACTCTAACCCTTTGGTGTATTGACTTCCTTACTCCTCCCACGCCTCTCATCATCCCTCACAGACTCCCTGCCTTCTTTAAATCTCTTATGCCACTCAAAAACTGATGCTCGATTCATGCAAGATGTTCCAAAAGCAGTGTGAAGCATTTCATACGTTTCTGTGGCATTTTTTCCAAGTTTAAAACAGAGTTTTATTGCATATCGTTCTTCTAAAGTGTCAGATTGCATTTTTGAAATTCACCAGCTGTGACAATCAGGCTTTAGTAGTGTGTATTCCAATTCCTGCTGTAGCTGTTCATTTGAACCTGAAATCATAAAAAATGGTCAGTCATCTCATAAGCTGTCTAGCAATAACATAGGGAATTTTCAAGAGTGTACGACAATTTTAAATGCCCATACGAAAAAAGTCTTGAAACTTTTCGAATGCACCTCGTATAAGTTGTTTCAGAAAAAAACTGCTATCATGTTGTTATCTAATAACTTGACCAATTCTGGTCTTCAACAAGGATAGCTTTGGCATTAAATAACTCACGAAAGTTGATATGCCATTAAAAAAGAAACGAAAAAAAAACGACCAATATCGTGGCGAAATTTAGAAGTTTTTGAACGACACACGCAGATATAACCCTTACGAGTTCTACCACTCCCAGTTAGGGTGGATTTGAGAGTAATAGCAAGGAAGAGGTACTCCCCAGATCTCTAGAACTGGAGCCTCCACATCAGATGCAGTTTAATATCATAAGCAGGACACCCCTGTTTTGGGGGTTCGTTACCTCTCTGTCGGGGACAGGCAGAAAAAACTATTAAGTACGCCGATAAAAAAATATTAAATACAGCCTTAATTCAAATGGATATGTCTAAATTTGCATCAAAACGTTTCAAGCGAGGAATCACGCCGATTAAAAAAATATTAGCTTCAGCCTTAATTCAAACTGATATGTCTAAATTTGCATCAAAACGATGATTAAAACAATTACCAAAAATCAACTAATTTCTGGTTGTTAATAAAATGTCTATTTTCAAGACACGTAAGGTTTTGAACTCTGGTAGCCGAGTTCACTTCCTTCGACGATACCTCTTATGCGAAGAGGGCCTCCAGACATCATGCACAGATACTACATTCCCATCATAGCCCTAATCCGACCCTGGAACCTTGAAATGACCCTCTACTTCACACTTATATAAGAACTAGTCCAGTAGTTTCTTGTTCAACCAAAGGATATAGCCGAGTTCACTTCTTTCGACGATAACCCTAATGCCAAGAGCGCCTCCAGACATCGTGCTCAGATACTACACTCTCATCGTAGCCCTAATACAACCCTGAAGCCGAGTTTATTTCTCAACCGTTATGCTAAGAGCATTTTCTATCATTATAACATTAAATGTTAGATCTCAATACAAGCTAATAAAAGTCCAACTATTGGCTTGTATGATTAGCTAAAAAGACTTACACGTTTTGGGTGAGCTGATTACGAGACATTTTTAACTAATTGTGTTGAACAAATGTTCAGAAGTGGAAGTAACCAATAAGAAAAGTTTTCTTATGCACCATATCAAATATTCCTGCGGTGTACCAATATCTTAATACAATGATTGGATTATACAGAGTTGTTGTTTTCAGGAAAAATTTATCAGTTGGTATGCAACACGTAGCGGTAGAAGAATTTCGGAATTATATAAGTATATGAAGGAACTGAAGATGGTATTTGTTATATAGTTAATGATTTACGAAAAAATACAATATTCCGTGGAAATTATATGAAAATCTCTCTACTGTGATCATGAAAAAATTACTGAAAGTTGACCTAGCGACCTCATTTTCCCGACCGTCAAATATAGTTGCTTTTTGTTTGGAATACTTAATGTCTTAAAAAAAAGAATCCTGAATTTTGTTCCCTGGCATTCTTTGATCTATTAGAGATGACTGGTGACGGGACTGAACACGGAAAGTAGCATTTGGTCCATAGCGAATGATGAAAATGAGAGCAGCGATCTGGTCAAGATGTTGTGTTCGATTCTTTATCCCGGCAACTTCTGGCAGACTCAAAGTGTAATATTTGTTTTTCACCTTCTGCCTTATTTTTGTTTAGTATGTAATATATATTTATTACAATATTATATCATGTATATTCAGTATTATAACCCATAATAGTAAAAAAATAAAGATGGCAACCGTCGTCGAGAGTGACCCGAAGGCTTCCTTTTCATTAGCTGAAACACCGAGATGTTGGAGTGTTACTCCTTTCCCTAGATTCCTCCACTTTACCCTTGATCTCTACCTAATAATGCTGAGTGCTAATCAAGGCAACATCAAATTCCATTTTTGAGTCTTTGGTGGGACTCGATCATATAGTTGTAATATAATGGCCTCGATCATATAGTTGTAATATAATGGCCGAGGGATTTCGTTTTATGCCTTTGGGGTTAGTTAGGCTGAGAACATTTCGGCTCAGCGCATGGGTTACGCAACATTAACGCAGGTGTTGACGCGCGCGGGCGGAGTGGACGTGTCACTCAGAGATGTCACAATAGCCCAGATGGGAAACGGCCAAGAGAGTGCGGGTGACGTCACGCATTGGAAGCGCGCGGAGTATTTTGGGGATTTTGAAAAAGTCAGTAGAGTTGAGAACTAGACACCAAACGAGAAAGGTCGACTTTCGGGATGCGCAGAGGCCAGTCGGATTTGCGCGCTACGGGCGCCGCACGAGATGGGGGGGATGAAAAAGCCAGAATAGAACGAATGTCTATCTCTCTCCTTATGTCGAAGAACCTTTAAACTCAAAGGTAATAAAAAGTTTCGTACCTGAACTAAGAAGTCGTAAGTGTTTTTCGAGTTTCGGGATTCATATGTTCTATGTATATATGTTATGATCATTATATGTACGTTTCACACATATCCGTATCATAGGTTTGGTACATAGTTTCTTTTCCGTATATTAATTCACGATACCACTTCAGTAATATTCATTCATTACATTTTTAAATAATGTCTCTTCATTATGTACATTATGCATCACTATTAGCTGTAGAAAACAAACTTCCATGAACTTTTCAAATAAGGCATGGTGAAGTCTCCTTGGCGAAAGGGTTAATGCGCTAAGCAGCTACATCGTAGGACACGAGTTTGAAATTCAGTCGTGCAATGAAGTTCACGTTAGGGCTAATACTCTTTGGAAAGGTATGAACCTCCTTATCACTGCAGTTATGAGTTAAATAATACTACCACTGTTCTTCCATAAGAATTGCTTTGGCATTAAATAACACGAGAAGGTTTATATACCATTGAACAATGAAACTAAACCAAATAAGACATTTTGCCCGCACGTATTTTTTGCTAAGATAATGAAGAGTTGTAATAGACATTTAACTTTTTTTTTTATTTTCTGAGTTTTATTTCTTGTATTTTTTCAGTTGGCACAGCACTTTGTAAAAGAATAGTATTTTGAGAGGTGATAAATTGTTTTTGCATTCAAATTAGATTGACGAAGAGAATCTGTCCCAGACTACCCAAAACTTATCACATTATATTGCCAACAGGCTTTTCTATAGTTAAAATTTCCGGCTATCGATATGAATAAATAAATGAATAAATAAAAGAAAGCAGTAGTTGCTAAAAAACATGTTCTGGTGATTTAAAATTTTGCACATTATTTTCAAACTTTTAATTAATTTTAAACAAGATAGATAGATAGATAGATAGAATGATTTTAACGGAATGTCAACCGAGCCAGATTTAAGTTATGACAAAGGGTTAGTGTTTCAGTTTGCTTTTGCAGATACTCGGGATAACAGTAACAACGTAATCCAGTTGTACTCAAGATGGTGGAATAACCACTTCTGCCTTTTTATTACAACCGGTCAAACATGACCGAAACGATACTTCCGTTTCTAGGACAATATACAACATCCCTACCCACTTAGCTTTATACTCCATACATAATCGACTCAGTATTTTTAATGACACTAAAAGTATATACATATATATATATATATATATATATATATATAATTAACTTAAGTCGGGGTTAGGCTTCGTGATGATCCGATAAGGTGAAACTTTAGTAGAAGATTTCCGACTCGCGATTAAAGTTAATTTTATGATTGGCTCCACTCGTGTTGAGCACTCTTGTAATTGTAGCATTGCAGGATTCGCGGAAGGTTTTAGTTTTCTTTTGACCAAGTGACTACATATCCCTTGATTTTTTTCAAGGGGTCTGACGAGGTTGGCTTTTTCTTTCTTTTTGACCTATAATATTTTTTTCTTTTTCCTCCGGGCGGTGATTCGAGATCTTCTTATCTCTTGTTCCTGGCGGCTTTTTTTTCTTTTTTTCTGGTACCGTGAATGCTGGTAGATATTAGATTAGTAAATAAAGTATATATATATATATATATATATATATATATATATATATATATAGACTTTTCTATGGAACGCCGCAAGAATTCCTATCACTTGGAGGAAGTATTGCCCGACTTTATGATATAGCTATCATTGACAACAAGTGAGTCATCAGTATCTGTATCCTCTAGAGATACCTTTGCAGCAATTTCCTTAGCTACCAGTCTGGCAATGTCATTACATTTTTGTGTCTAGTTCCATGATGGTGCGCTCCCTTTTAGCTTTACCTTCCGCATTGTTACTTCTTTAATCCCCCTTGTGTTTCTATGTGTTCTAATGTGGGTTCTAGGATGATCATCTCCCAAGTTTGCACTGGTTGTTGTGTGCCCTTTAAACGTTTGTCCCCGACTCCACAGAAGTTGGCTGGATTCTTCTGAGCCTCTCACGACAGGTTCTGTGGTAATATTTATGTGAATATCAGCTACACGACTTTTCCTTAGGAGAGCATCTTCTAACTGCACTCGAAATATATATGGAACATCCTTTTAAGACAATTTTTATTCATCAATATTTTAGTATCATCAATTTTTGTTGTGACTTTGGCAGATAAATCTTGATACATTATAGGCGTAATACTATTTAGGACACAGAACTTGGAAAATTCCTTAAAAGTAAGACTTCTAGTATTATCAGATACCATCACAGGTAGACTCCTATGTGTAGCAAACGTGCTTCGCAATATCCTTAATGTTTCTGAAGAAGATTATTATAACATGACATGTGCATCTATATATTTACTGTGGGCATCCACAATCACCAGAATCCACTTGCCCTTGATCGGGCCTGCATAATCCATGTGCACTCGGAACCAGGGCCTTCCTGGACATTTCCATGGATAGATTGCACTAGCCTGAGGCATATTTGCTCTATCTTGGCACATGCCACAACACCTCACATACAATATCCGCATCAAGCTTAGGCCACCAACTATGAAATTGAGTAAGGGAAATTCCCTGATGACCCATATGCAATTCTTTCTGTAAAATATCTTGCACTTTGCCGGAATAACTACCAGTGATCCCCATAAAACAAAACCCAGTCTTTCCAATAACTCATTCTTCCTGGTTGTATATGGTTGAAAATCAGGATAACCCTTGACAAACCATCCTGGTAAGATCCATTTACGTTCTTGGGATAACTCAGGACCACTTGATGTGCAAAAAGCAACAGTTTTTGAATAAACTGGGACTAATTCTAAAGCTGACATGAAAAGTACATCTTCCTCCAGACAAGGTAATGGTGTAAATAGTCGTCTACATGTAACTGAATCAGTTCATCTGCGTTGGAAAATTTCCTGTCAGGTTTGTACTCTAGGTGATAATGGTAACTCGCTGGAATCAAAGCCCAACGTTACATTCTAGCACTTCCTGTTGGTAATATTGTACAGTCCTTTAAAAAAAAAAAAAACCCATGAGATCCATGATGATTGTAAATTCCCAACCATAAATGTATTAATGGAATTCTGAAACTCCAAAAATGACTGCAAGCCCTTCCCGTTCTATTGGTGCGTAATTCCGTTCTGCCCTTGATAATGTTCTGGAGGCTAAATAAATCGGCTTTTCACTTCCGTCTGTCATTATATGCGAGAAGGCTGCGACCACACCAACTGGAGTTGCATCCACAGCCATAGGTTTAAGTTCAGAATTGTAATGAAAGAAAACATTAGTTGACATTAGTGACATTGATAGCTCAAAGGCAAAGGTTTCGCTTGCTCCTCATTTCCTGGGAATTCCTTTTTGTAACAATTTTTACAATGGAGCCAGAACAGTATTGATATTGTTTAAATAACAGTGATAGTTATTCACAAAAGCTAAAAGAAATCTACACTTTTCCGGCACATTCTTTAGGGGTGGGTGCTTTATGGATTTCTTGATCTTTTCTTGAGTTTGATGGATCCCTTCTGCATCAATCCTATGACCAAGGTATAGAATCATTGACTTTTTGATTTCGCATTTATCGCCTCTGAGGTGGAGTCCAGCATATAGTAATGTATTTAACACTTCAGGCAGGTTACTTTTATGCTATTCCAGGTTTCTAGGTTTTTGAGGTGCGTATAAATCTTTAAAGACTTTAAACGTCTTTCCCCTGATAGTGCAGAGCAAAATTGGATTGCATTTCGTCTGTTTGAGTGCCACGTGCGATATCATTTGCAATGAAAAATTGTTCCACGCAGTCCTGGTAAGACGAAATGTTTCTCGACTCAACGCAGAATTCAGCCACACGTCCGAGTATTGGCATATTTCTGTGGGTAAAAAAATATTCTCGTTGCCAGACGTTCCAGTTTGATTTAACAAATACTCCTGAATACCAACAACGTAATCCAGATGTTTTCAAGATGGTAGAATAACCACTTCCGTCTTTTTATTACGACCAGTCAAATATGTCCGAAACGATACTTCCGTTTTTAGGACAATACACCACAGTTAGGGAATTGCCGTTATTGTAAGTTCACGCTTACATTTTTGTGTATACGTTTCAAAAGATCTCCTTTTTAGCCGCGGTCTAATCGAATACGGATAATTTGTTATACTTTTAAAGATAATCATTATGTTCTTTACAGTACCCAGTACTCGAAAGTGCCAAGCAATACCACGATATTATCACAAAAGACAAATGTAAAAGTGAATAAAATCTCACGACTCAGAATTTGACGTTGTTGATTCTCACTTTCTCACTTATACAATCGTTATATCAAAATATTGGTCTGATGATGCTATTGTCCGTTGATTCATTGTCTACTCTATTCACTTAGATTTGCCCCCTACACACACATATATATATATATTTATTCTAAGTTATTTAAGCATGTTTGATTAAATAGTGAAGACACATTTTATCTATATAATTTTCTTAAGATCCTTTCCGGTTTCCTGATAAGTGTCTTGGTTTCAGGTTGGACTTAGAGGATGAATTTGCCAAAATTGGTCGATGAATTTACCGAAATTGTCCCTAGCGCTTTTGAACCTTTCATAGGCCAACATCAGGGATTGCTTGCATGTATAAAGAGTGTTTTGTTAAGAGTTTTTGAAAGTTTTATTTTAATTTAGTATATAAAAATAAAAAGCTAGTATGTAAATATTCACATATAAAGCTAATATATCGGATGTTTTCATATTGCTTCTGGCGAGAATGGGATTTGAAAAAAAATTCTTATTTCTATTTTTTTAGATTAAAATAATTTTTTAATTGAAATAATTTTTATATATTTATCATATTTTTAATCGAAATTTTTAAGCGTTAATACAATCCTATAAAATAAACAAAAATCACCGTTACCCCTAATTTAAATAGTACTGAAAATTCAAACTAAAAATAATCCAAGAAAAAGTAAATAGTGGTACACGACTTATTAAATTAATTATATATATAAATCACTTAATTAATGGTAGTTAAGTGTTACTAATATCAATAATATATCAATAATATAATATATTCTTAATAAAAAAAATTTAAGTGTTGAAGACACTATTTATCTATATTGTTATTTATTCATTAAAGTTTTTCACATCAGCTAACGTTGATAGTCTTTCACTGGAGTTTGAGTGACAGCAAATCTCCTTAAGTCTCCGGGATTCTTCTCAGTATTCTGGCCGTTCTCAATGATGCTGTCGTTTGGATGGTCTCTACTCGTCCTCCAACTTCCAATTCCACCAGTCCCTTAATAATCTTTTAGTTACTGTAACAAAGGCACCAATCACAATTGGTACGTCACCTTCATGTTCCATAGTTTTTTCACTTCCCTAGCAAGGTCAAGGTACTTCTCCTTCTTTTCACATTCTTTCAATTTTATTGTGTGGTCAGCCGGGACAGCAAAGTCGACAGTTTTGCATATTCTCTTTTTTTGTTGATTATTATGAAGTCTGGTCTTCTGGCCGGGATTAGGTGATATGTCTGTCAAAGTCCCATAGGAGCTTCTGTTTCATTTTCTAGGACAGGAGCTGGGTTGTGCATATACCATTTGTTGGCATGGTCCAATTTAAATTCTTGCTCATTTCTCAGTGGATCACCTTGCCCACCCAGTCGTGTCTAGACTTATACCCCTTCTGCATTCGCTTATTATGTGATTGATCGTTTTGTCTCTGTCACCACGTAGCCTACATTTGCTATTTTGTTGAGTCTTATCTATTCTCGCATTGATATGATTGGTTCTTATGGCGTTGTTTTGTGCTGCTGTTAGGAGAGATTATGTTTCTCCCTTAAAGTTTCCTTTTCTTACCCAGGTCCAGGTTTTGTCATTTGAGACGTTGTTTATAAGTCATTTAAAACGCCCATAGAGTTGTTTTTCTTTCCATTTTTGTTTCCTAGTTGTTATTCTGTTGTCCATCGTGTTGTCAGTATTGTTTCTGATGGCTGTAATCTGTCCTCTTTCGTGTTTCCTATGTAGTCTTCGAGTCGTTGTATTGATGCGTCAACGCTTCCTTCGATGCTGGCAAGTCCTCTTCCTTCCTCTTTCCTTGATACATATAATCTGTCAACGTCGTCTCTGGAATGTAACGCCTTGTGCATGGTCATTAGTTTTCTTGTTCTTTGGTTCATTTGTTTAAGTTCATCTCTGGTCCACTTCAGAAAGCGACCGGAATATTTAACGCGGGGCATAGCGCAAGTATTTATTCCTTTGATAAGGTTTCTGCTTGAGAGTTTTGTTTCGAGTAGTTTTCAAGTTCTCCTGCGATATTCTTTTCGAATTTTGTTTTTCATTTCCACTAGTTTGATGGTGTCAGCCTCCGAGATGCCCATGTATTTGTAGGTTTTGTTTTCCCCCAGCGTTCTAATCCTGTCTTAATTTGGTAGTTCCATTCCGGTAGTCATATGTCGTTTGTCACGTTTCATTACATCCGTGGCAGGTTTTTCTATACCAAATTTTATTCCTATGTCCTGACTGTATATTCTGACTGTGGGTATTAGAGTTTTCAGTTCTTTTTCACTTTTTGCAAATAGTTTTATGTCATCTATGTATATTACGTGATGGATCTTTTCTTGCGATCTACTAAGTTTTTATCCGGCAGGGCATTTTCTGAGTATTTTTGTTGTTAATTCAGGCCATAGCTAGATTTTTCCGTCTGGTCTTGTTCTCATTTAGGATATGTTGATCTATGTAAAGTAATTCTGTTGTGCCTCTGGACCCTTTGCAGTATCCTTTCTGTTCGTCAGGGAACAATCCACGGCTTGTTAGCAAGTAGTAAATGTCTTCCCTTATTTGTGCTGTAAATAATTTCCACATCATCGGTAGGCAAGTTCAGGGTCTGTAGTTGTTTGGAGCAGTTCCTTGGCTTGGGTCCTTTTGGATCAATGTGGTCTTTCCTTTGGTCATCCATTCAGGTACTTGTGCTCTTTCTAAGCATCTGTTCATTTTTAGTGCTAGTCGGTCGTGAATGGAGGTGAATTTCTTGAACCAGAAACCATGTATTCCATCATGGCCTGGCGTTTTCCAGTTTGATATTTTTCAGTGTCTTTTTGAGTAAATCGATGTGCATTTCCGCTTTCGAGCCCTCTTCGAGTCCTTCTACTTCTCTTGTCATATTGTTGATCCATTCAGCGTTTTTGTTATGATTTTGGCAGCCTTATTTTCGTCCAAAATCGTTCGGTTTCTTTGGCATGCCGTTGTTGGTATGTTTGTGTGTCATGCCCTCCCAGTTGTTAATAGTAATGTCCTATTTTTTTTGTATTGTTTTACCCTTTGTCGATATCTCTTTAATCTCAGTTTTTTTGCCAGTACTTTCTGGTTTATTTCCTCAAGGTGTATTCTATTTTTTATCGTCCTGCCTTTTCCTTTCTGTTCCAACATATTCCAGAGTCTTTCTTTTGTTTTATCATTCTGGCATGTTTTCGAAGATTTTTTTTATCTGCGTTTTCAGTCGAATTTCCCATGCTGGTTTTGACTTTTTCTTCATGCTTTTTGAGGGGATCACAATTTTCTCACAAACTAATTTCGCCCCAGCATAGATTAGTTCATTTAACTCGGATATATTATTCGTTGATATGTCAGGTAGTACTTGATTCATTTTATTTGTTTCTATCTTAAGTGTTCTCCATTCAATGTTTCTTAATGATGGTAAATTAGTCTTTTCACTATTCATAATTTTCTTTACATTTTTTATATTTATCTTTTGTTCTTGTGATAGTATTTCTTTAGAGTTACTTGGTTGTGCGCTGTTTGGTAGTCTGGCGTTTTCATTTTCAGAAGTTGGCAGTTCATTTCTGTTTGGTTGTTTTTGTTTCATGACACTTGATGTCTGGTATTGTATTATCTTTTTATGTGTTTTCTGATGTATTTCTAGTATTGCAAGGTCAGAAAACCAACCCTTCTTTATTATTGTTATAACTTGATAGGCAAGCCTTTGGCTTGTTGTCTGAAAACTAGCACATTCTTGCCAGATCTCTATCATTCTTTTCCTATATCCTCTATGTGAAGGGTTGCTCCTAAAATAGCAGTGTAGTGCAAGTTGATTATCTTCCCTAGTCCATGTTTTGCGTTTAGGTCTCTGATCGTTGTGCTTCCTTACGTCGTCATTCAAGTACCTGAAAAAGAGCAGTCAACATTCGCAGGATGTCGATCGTGTCTCCCATGTTGATTATCAAAAGAGCACCTGCCTATCATGACACCCAAGCCTGTTGTCTGGGTCCCACGTAGTGTAGTATTGTGATTGGAAATTTTTTCATGGGTGGTATATTGTGGCTATGCCAGACACAGGTTTTTTTATGATCTACGCACCTGACACGGATTTGACCAAGAACAGTCGTGGTGGCTATTCGTGAACAGCGGGTCACAAAAAAAAAGAAAAAAAATTATATACATAACCTTAAGTTTTAACTTGGTAAAGTCCGTTGTCCTGCTATTTTATATTTTATTTCCCGACTCTGAACTAGTTTCAGGTCTTCCTGTATCATGTTAGACTCCTTCTGAAGAGGCTGATCATATTCTATTAGATAAAAGGCTTCCGATGATTTTCTGGTTGAATTCAGGGCGAAAACTATCGATCGAATGAGAAAATTTATGAGTAATATGGAGATTTGCGCGATAAATTTAAACAAATCTCGACATTATGGTATAGTTTTAGCTGGAAATAATTTAGCCGATTAGAAAGACTCTTCATTTAAAATTACAATAATTCACCAAAAGATAGCGTAACGGTTATAGGTGTGGGTTCCCTAAACTTCTAAGAAGACAGTCATCTGGGGGTTGCAGATTCAATCCTGACTGCCGGCGAGTTACAATACAGGAATACTCAACACTTGTACCCGGTTATGGCAAACGGAATCAGAACAGGTGAAACCCGTGGATTCAATAAAGACGCAGTTCGAAGTTCCGTGAAGGTTCCCAAGTTCGACCAACATTTGAAGAAGGCCGGAGGACATATCAGCCGAAACTTTGTAGAAGTAATAATAAAGATAAAGACAATAGTCTGAAAAAACTTAATGATAAAAATCATCAAGTTTCGTCTCAGAAATTGAGACAACTAATTAAACAAATCTTTCGACATTACGGAATTATTATTATTATTATTATTATCATTATTCGTGTTATTTGTATTTAGAAGAGATTAATACTCTTCCAGAAGCAATATGAAAATACCCCAATAAAAATACTTGATTATACATCAGAAGGTTTTAACCCGAAATAGATTTATAAGAAAACCAAGGAAGAGAATATTTCATGCTGTTTTTTTATAAAAGATATATATATATAAAGGAGCTATATATATATATATATATATATTATATAGCTCCTATATAAATATATTATCATCATCACCATGTCGTGCCGCTAGCACGGATTTCATTAACTGTCTCTCCCTCATTCGTCTCTATCATCCATTGCTTTTGATAGGTCTTTTAGATTACATCCTGTGTCAATACAGAGCTGTTGTAGATAAATTCTAACTAGTCGTCCAACACTTGCCCTTCAGTGTGAAGAGGTCAATCGGTGAACGTCGCTTATGTGTTCGTCCTTATTTCTCCAGCTGTATCCCACATGTCTTGTTCGTCTAATTCGGATGGTTTTGGGATGGAAGGTAAGTAGCCGTACAGCTTAAGTAAACACACACACACACACATATATATATATAATAATAATAATATATATATATATATATATATATATATATATATATATATATATATATATATATATAAAGGTAGCACTACCACCACATCATCCTTTATAACAACTGGAGTTACTTCGTTCCCAATATTGAAGTTCTCAAAAAAGTGAGCCTAGAATTGAAGAAATGCAACTGAGGTCCCAGCTACTTTGGACTGGACACGTATTTAGGATGGGGAATGGTCACCTGCCTAGGATCATACTGTAGGGCAAGTTCTCTCTTGGTAATTGTGTTAGAGGACATTAAATAAACGATTCTAGAACTGCTTGAAAAAATCCTTTGGTGACAGTCATATCGACCGTCTCCGATAGTCTATCAAGCTGATAACCATATGACCCACACCCGACCGTTGACTTTTGATACTTTCGGCAATGGTGGTTACTATTCAACTGTGCCCTCACTCCATGACGCGTTCCAATGGCTTCTCTTGTGCATGGTTCCGCTTGAATGCGTCTGTATTCCACATGATCTTCCTTTTCCACATTGAGTTTCTGATCACAATAAATGAGAAGGGGGTCACTAGATGAGGTTACATCAAGGATAATTCTTCAAGAAAAGAAATAAATTCAACACAGGTTATAAATCTATCACCTTTGGTTATTTTATAATTTGTAATATACAGTAGTTTCTATCCTTCCCGGAGGCGGGAAAATGAACCCTTAAATACACAGTAGCTTTAACGTTTCCCTCTCTCGTTTAAGTCATGCGACATTGGAGTGTTCAGAGGCTGGTACAAGGTCACGACTTTAGGAGGTCTTTTAAAGTGACGTTGACTCCAAAGGTGGCTAAAATCGACTCCCGATCAGCGAAAACAATTCATTTATTTACAGTTTTGTTCTCAGAGGAAGGTGGTGTGGGTAGTCGATTACTAAATAATTCTTTGGAAATCAGAGATAAAAGATTTGTTCTACCATTCAAAAAGATTTCCTACTTATTCTGTATTTCACCTTACACCAGTCTTCTTTAGAGTGGTCACTTGTTTTTATGTGACATTTTAATCACAAAAGACAATTAAGTATAGAAAAATGTTTTATTAATCAGCCTTGACAAATATTATTACTCAGCTCTTTTTTTTTTTTTTTTTTGATAAACATTATATTTCCCACATTCCTACTTGCTTATCAAGTTGTCTTCATCAACGCTTTTGACCTTTTTGCTAAAGCATTACAGTCAAAATTTTGCCTTTCGCCAAAACAATCCCAGAAAAATTGATTGAAAAGATTTTTAAAATTATCATATCACCGATTCATACAATTACATAGCTCTTTTTAAAAAATACATTTTAACTATTTTCGCTTTTAGCTTTTAGTTTCCAAACGTCACAGTAACCCTGGCGTCTCATCATCAACCATGTTATATCCTTATTTGAAAAAGCCCACAATGATGTTCTCAAGGACAATGGCGCAAGAGAAGTAACTACAATACAATCGATCCCTGAAAAGATTTCCAGCTGCAGCCTTTGAAACCGTGCCTGCCCGTCCTGCATCGGCCTCATCGTTCACAAACGTGTCTGCTGTCCACGTGGACCAACCCCTCTCTTGATCTTCGTTTCCCGATGCTAAGCCAAGATATATATATTTATACACTAGTTTTTATATTGAGGTTAACGAAGGTGATGACAAATTTAACATATGTGTTCATTGCTATTTATCTTTAATTGGTCATCAACGGGAGAAAATTTTTTATAAGAGTTGACAAGCGACAAAAAAAAAAGCGACGAACAATAAACAGGAAACTTAAAATTCATTGAATAATTATTTTTCTGTATTGAAAAATGTATCCCCTTTATTATCATTGCTATTGTATATGTCTGTCAGTAAGCTCTACACTTACAAGATTATATACAAGCCTTAACTCAGTTAGCAGTTACTATTCAACTCAGATATTTAACTTAAACAATTCTCTATTAAGGTGTTCATGCGTCAACCTTGCCCTGTCAGCTGGGGCTGTAGAATACACAAACTGTTTCTCTGCAAAGAAGTAAAACTCCCCCGATTAGTGGCCCAGTCGCCTGGGGCTGTAGAATACACCGGCTGCTTCTCTGAAGATGGGTAATACCTCCCCTAAAGAGTATCGTGAATATGACACTAAACAATCTAATGGTGATGTTCCAGCAATGCCGGATTTAGGGGGAACGCGGAGTAACTATTCATTGCCATCGCTCCCAGGTCCACTCTGGCCCTGAATGGTAGCAACTGATATGGTCCTATCTATGGGTCAAATTGAACTAAACAGTTTACTTCTCTGAATTAGTTGAAATAGAACTGTTTTGATATTTAAACTGCATACTTATATTAAACTGAACTGCTCGAAATAGAACTGTTTTGACATGTAAACTCCGTACTTACGCTAAATCGAATTGTTTGAAATAGAACTATTTTGACATTAAAGTGTGTGGGTGTGAACAAAAACTATACTTATACTAAACCTACAAAAATTGATATGCCATAAAACCCAACCAACCAACCGACCAAATAAGAATATGTGCAAACCCATATCTGTCCAACCTCTTTCAAAGAGGTGTTTTGAGGATGGTTTACTTAAAGCCGTTAGGGGTCAATGTTTGGACTCGTTTTATCAATTTATCTTTAAGCGTTTGTACATTATGTTTTTTTAATTCCATCTATATACTAATAATTTAAATCGTTGACTGATTGATTTTAATGGTATTTCAAGCCGTCTTGGGTTATTTTATGCCTAGAGATTAGGAAACCCTATTAATATCTATAGTTTTTGCCAAATTTCTCAAAAGATTTTTTGCACAAACACTTCGGTCGAATACAAATAATTTCTAAACAAATCTATTTGGGACCCTTATAGTTACTCTCATTCCAGGTCAGAGTGGATCTGGAAGTAATGGCAATGAAGAAGTACTCCACACTCCCCTAGATCTTCAGAATTGCTATCTCGCTATCAGACGCAGTGCAGTGTTAATACCAATTCTTTGAGTATTGTGGTTTGGTTTGGTTTGGTTGGGTTGGGTTGGGTTTTACAGTTCATCAACTATTGTCGGTTATTTAATGCTAAATCCTTTTTATACATATATATTTGGTATATGATTTCTTAGCATATTTATAGATAACATTTCTAAATGAACTGAGCTCATTTTTTTCGCCCAGTGAAATGGTTTCAACTATTTCTATCAAATACGAACGATTCTATTCACTATTAATCATTTATTTGCACACTGTTTAATGTTTTCAAGTTTTGCTATGTATCAATAACTCTACAATTAAACATCAGTCATTTGTTTACACCCAGTTAAATGATGAAACAGTTCTATTTAAAGCCATTCAGTTTAGCATGAAACAAGGTTAAATAGTTCCAAGTATTGCTATGTATCACTAATAATCCAATTAAACATCGGTTATTTGTTTACACAGTTAAATTATCCAACAGTTCTGCTTCTAATTATCCAGTTGGGCATAAGTACACGGTTTAAAAGTGAAACAGTTCTATTTGACACGTAGATAAGACCCTATCAGGTGTTACTACACTAGGCCAGACAGGACCTGGGAGCAATGACAATAATACTCCTTATTCTTCCTTCAAAGCTCAAGCATGACTGGAGCCTCACCATCAGATTGTTTAGTGTCATTTCAGGACACTCGTTGGGGGAGTTTTACCCCTCTGCAAAGATGCGGTTGGTATATTTGGCAGCCGAAGACGACTTGGCCATCGATTATTGTGGTTTCGATTTCTTCTTTTTTTTTTTTAAATTTTTTAAAAGTGGTGTGTCATTTTAGATACATACACAAATTTTTACAATAATCCCCTCTTCGAAAATTCAGAGTAATATCACAAATGTTTCTATTATAAAATTAGATAAGATGTATATAAAACAACAAAAACACTTGTCTCAAAGTTTCTTCTTCAAGATATCTTTTTAAAAAATACGGCATTACCATTTGACTGTAGATGCATTCTTAGAGACTCTTTGATTGCTGCAAACGAAGAAATATCTTTCTTTAATTGCAAAACCAGCTATTGGTTTTTCCCTTTTCCTTTACAATTTTCTTACTCACTTGTATCAGTTTAAGAATATGAATTCTTAATTACCTTTTTCTATTATCCTTAATTTCCAGCCTATCTGTGCGTGTAGTTGTATGTATGAGTGTGTGTGTGTATGTGTGTGTGTGTATGCACAATTATTTGTGAGTCTGTGTGTTCATACAAATGTAAAATGCCCCCCTATTATTGTTAGCAATCGATAGACACAGGAATGTGCGCATGCGCGTACGATTTGATTATTGGAATTAACATGTTATAGGCCGCCTGCAAGACGTCTTTTCTATTTGGAAGACTTGCTTGATTACCTCATTGTAGAAATACACATCATCATCATTTATTCATCAATACATTTCCTAGTTTCCTTCCCAAACAATGTGCAGCGTGTGTTAGGGAGCCTATGCTCGGTCACCTGTGTTGTATACCTTTTGTTGTTTTTGTTGGTCGAGAGTAAGACAGGCAGACCTGCAGAGTTAGAAATATACATTAGTATGAAAATGGTACTTCGTCTAGACACGTCAGTACCAGTTTGGGGCCTTTTTGACCAATATGTTTGTTTCAGAAAAAACAAGATTATATCAGTGCAGTACCCTCCATACCACCAGATCCAGCTTCTAAAACTATGGAGCCCAGTTGGCTGTAGGTGTAGGATATACCGACTGCTTCTTTGAGGAGAAGTAAGACCCCACCAACGAATGTCCTATTTTGACACTAAACAATCTGATGGTGAGGTTTCAGTAATGCTGGGGCTTTGGGGAATGCGGAGTACTTCTTCACTGCCATCACTCCAAGTTCCTCTCTGGCCCAGAGTGCTAGCACCTGATAGAGTCATATCTATGGGTTAAATAGAACTAAAACTAAAACTGAGGATTAATCTCAAAGGTAAAATTATATGCGTGAAGAAGCTGAGCATGTAAGCTTTACACTTTATTAGAATAATTGGGCAGTTTTGGTCGGGCAACCGGTCTGGGAAAAAGAAAAATTCGAAATTCAAAATCTTTGGTGTTTTGTTCAAGCGAATCCGGTGCTCCATTTACCGTTCACCTGTTACCATTCTCGGGTTACCATTTACCTGTTACCATTCACCTGGTGCCATTCACCTGTTAACATTTACCTATTACCATTCACCTGTAACCATTCTCCGGTTACCATTCACCGGTAATCATTCAACGGTTACAATTCACCTATTACCATTTACCTATTACCATTTACCTGTTACCAGTCACCTGGTGCCATTCACCGGTTACCATTCACCTGTTACCATTTACCCATTACCATTCACCTGTTACCATTCACCTGTTACCATTCTCTGGTTACCATTTACCTGTTACCATTCTCCGGTTACCATTCTCCGGTTACCATCTACCTGTTACCATTCTCCGGTTACCATTCACCGGTTACCATTTACCTGTTACCATTCACCCATTACCATTTACCTGTTACCATTCACCTGTTACCATTCTCCGGTTACCATTTACCTGTTACCATGCACCTGTGACCATTCACCTGTTACTATTTACCTGTTACCATTCACCTGTTACCATTCTCTGGTTACCATTCACCTGTTACCATTTACCTGTTACCATTCTTCTGTTACCATTCTCCGGTTACCATTCACCTGTTACCATTCTCCGGTTACCATTCACCGGTTACCATTTACCTGTTACCATTTACCCATTACCATTCACCTGTTACCATTTACCTATTACCATTCACCTGTTACCATTCTCCGGTTACCATTCAACCATTCAACCGTTACCATCCACCTGTGACCATTCACCTGTTACCATTCACCTGTTACTATTTACCTGTTACCATTCACCTGTTACCATTCTCCGGTAACCATTCACCTGTTACCATTTACCTGAGACCATTCTCCGGTTACTATTCACCTATTACCAACTTATTCAAAACGTTTGACATTTTTCACACAATTCATAGGCATTATAAACAAAATACTAGTCGGTTTACTTCAGATGATTTCGACCCGAATTTTCTATTCAATCCAGGTGAGCAGAATGTTATCTTACCTGACAGTTATTATACCTGACAGTTATTTTACTGAACAGTGAAAATATCGTCTATAATATTAATTCTTCATATAAAAAAGATAGATATAATAGAATCCTTGAAAAAGTTTTGAGCCTCACTTAAAAGGAGTCGGAGAAACGAGACAGTTTTTAACTTTTTTCAATAGAGTCTCCTTTGATATAAATGCAAAATATGCTCAAGCGTTGTAATCTTATCACGGAAGAAGGTGGTATTCTCTCCCTCCAAAATGTCCCCCACAGCACCAATGAATTCGTCATTATTTCCAAAATGGTGATTACTCATGTGGGATTTCAGTTTAGAAAATTGAAAAAAAGTCAGATGGACATAATTTTGGTAAGTAAGAAGGATGGTGTAGATATTCAAAGTTACAGTTGGCTACTTCAGCAACAGCAACTTGAGCAGCGTGAATGGGCGTCTTATCCTAAAATAAGCGCACACCTGACCTTAGTTTCCTTCTACGGTTCAACTTGAATGCTTCCATCAGTTTTCTAAATTCTGATGCACAGTTTCTTCCCTTTTCCAGGTAGTCTATCATGATTAGCCCTTCAGAATTTATGAAAAAAAAGCAGAAACCATCACCTTGCCGGCAAGTACTGTCTGCTTGAACTTCTACGTGGTTAGAGAACCAGAGTGTTTCCACATTTTGTTTTGAATCTTTAATTCAGGTTCGAAATGATAAACACAGATTTAACCTTGACTTACTAATCTGCAGTGGAAATTCCTTGGATTAACGTGGAAGCAATTCAGAAGTGTCCAGGAAATGTCAACCATTTTTAGCTTGTGCTCTTGCATCAGCATTCTTGGGACTCATCTTGCAGAAAACTTTCTCATCGATCCGAAGATCTCTGTTAAAATTGTGTGGACCAAACAAGAACTAATGCCTATGGACTAAGCTAATATCTGGACAGTAAAACGTCTGTCATCTAAAATCATACGGTGAATAGCATGAACTTCTACATCAGTGGCTGAGGGTTTTAGACTATTTGCCCGAAGGTTATCTTCTGTACTGACCCAACCCTACTTAAATCGCACAACCCACTTCTTCTCAGTCATTTAGAAAATATTCCCTTGGGTGTCCTAACTTTTATCTGCAGATCACTTATGACTGTTCGAACGTCTGTTTTACCCATTTTTAGATTTAAAAAATTTAGACATAAAAGAGTCCTTGAAAATGTTCCGAGCCTCACCTAAAAGGAGTCGGAGAAACAAGACAGTTTTTAACTCTTTTTCAATAGAGTCTCCATTAATATCAACGTTGTATGGACCTCACCGGCTAAGAAATCAAAAAAATCTAGATCGAATGAGTTTTTCTGGTTTTATAAGAATTGGTAATGTGTTGTCTCAACAAAAATCTTCGGCTATGGGTCATCTTTCCACCTAGGGCTAAGACATTTTTGGACGAGGTTCATCATCACCAAAGTGTGTTTATTTAAAGCTGTCATGGAGATGAAAAACAGAGTCGAATTCTGTGTCCAGTTTCAGAACAAAGTGATTGAAATACTCAACACAAGCTTATGAAGATCAAGTTCTTTAATAAAAATGCGTTTCGGAGATGCCTCGACTACGGTGAAATTCGGTGGAGTAAGTGTGTTGAATTCCATTTGGATTATTTTAAAGAAAATCTACATTTCATTCATTGTTCATTTCTGTCTTAGCAAACACAGGTTCGGTCCAGCTAATTTTAAACACGCCAAAAACAAACAAACACACACACACATACACACACACACACACACACACACATATATATATATATATATATATATATATATATATATATAATGAACTCTTCTGTCAGCCTCGTCGTATGAGGGCACAAGATTTCAGGTAAAGATATGAACTACTTACAGAAGTGATTCGTTTATAGTTATGAGGATTTCTATGTAACCAGCCACATTTCTTGGGCTGCCAACTGTGCCACAGATTTTCTTGAACAGCACACCTCAGATTTTGAATATAGAGATTTTTTTTTCTCTTAGACTGATCAGCTTGTTTATATATATATATATATATATATATATATATATATATCGGAAACTCCTATAAGAGTGATCGATAAGGGTTCAGTAAAATCATATATATACTTATATATATGATAGAAATATGTGAAAAAATGGATAAATCAAATACTTAACTCAAATTTAGATGAGTGCTATTTCGTTGGGCTTTAATTTATTTTCATGAACTTTTTCAAGACAAAGCCTGTTTTCTGAGTTTTTCTCAGAAATTATATATATATATATATATATATATATCATCAAAGCATGTTGATAGCACGAATAGCCAAGAATCTCTCTTGGTTTCCCTCTGTGTTAGCCGTAGCTCTTGTTAAGTCCTCTAGACTGCAATCAGTGTCCACATAGAGTTGATGAAAACAAGTTTCTTCTTGTCGCCTAACACTGTTATATACATGTATAGTATTTTATATCAGAACGTCACTTACGAGTTCGTCCTGATTTCTCCAGCATTCTCCAAAATTCTTTGCTTTTCTTACTTAGATAGTTTGTGAGATAGGAGGTAAGAGGCTATACAGGTGCTGTTGTGTAGGTTTCCATTATTTATTAAAAAAACAGCACGTGGTATCTTTGTGTAGTTCCCATCAAGTTCCTTTCCCGGCATCTAGTTAAAGTGATGCAACCATAGAGTAGTACTTACACGTCTTTAGCTTAGAAGAATTCTTTTTTTTTTAAATCTTATATGCCGATAAAAAAGCAAATTGATATCATAATGTAGACATATTCATTAACAAATCGTGTTATTTACCACCTAATTGATCCCATATCTATTATACCCTTTTTGGTTAACTTTAGAGCAATATCAGCGTATATACGTATGTATATATCTATGTTTGAATTTTTTTTCTCCGAATATAAGTGTCACATGGACTTTCATCCATCCACATGACTATACACCATTATATATTTAATTATTATTATTATTATATATGCTTGGCCACTTTTTTCACTTTTTCATCAGATTATTGTGTACACCATTCAAAATTCAAACTAACGGACTTCGTGTTCATAATTTGGTATTTTTTTTGGGTAGCATTACTGCTCTGCTGCATTGAGCACTTTTCTTGCAAACCTTGCACATTCATATATATATATATATGTGTGTGTGTGTGTGTGTGTGTGTGTTAACCGAGGGAGATATAGATCAAATTATATATGTATATATATATATATATGTGTGTGTGTGTGTGTGTGTGTGTATGTGGATAGATAGATAGATAGATTTGAGTATTTGTCTGTTGAGGTAGACATATCGAAGTATATGCATATGTATGCGTATAGGTGTAAGTATTGTTATAGATATAATTATATATATATATATATATATATATATAAACACAAACACACACATTTAACTAGACCAAATAATACCCTATATATATATAGATATCTATAGTCATCCATATATACATATATATATATATAAATTTCCGCAGCAATTAAAAAAACGCAGTCTACGTAATTGAATGTAACAAATATAAGAAGGTATCCGTAGGTCCTACAGAAGTTATCTATACCAGAATATGCCTCCATATAAGAAAACTTTCTCTGCCTGTTGATTGTCGTAATAAAGACGGCATGAAATCAGTTATCGCAAATATGGCACCCATACCATCAGATATACATATATATATATATATATATATATATATATACTAATATATATTCATTTATTATTGTTATATAATAGCTCTATCGCAGATATTGAGCACTCCCCAGATTATACTTTATTTGATCTGCCATAAACACACCAAGTGAGAGAGTCTCAACAATATACTGCTGTAATATATATATATATACATATATATGTAATTGACGACAATGATATGCTTTTATACTTATAAAAACTCTGGATGTGTTCTTGTGTATGTGTGTGTGCGTGCGTGCGTGCGTGTGTGCGTGTATTCTCTTAATGTTTTCGAAGCTGTTTTGTGAAATCTATGTCTGTTGATATATATATATATATATATATATATATATATATATCGTTAGTTTTTCTTATCTGTTCGATTCTTATATTTGGAACCATTTTTTTTCACACAAAAATGGCGCTGGTTTTAAGTTTCATTCAACTGTAATTTTGTTGAACACGAAATCAAAGTTATAGTGTGTACTAAAAAAGAAAACTAAATGAATAAATATTAATCATTCGCTCACGACCACAAAAAAGAATTCTATTCTACACAAGCAGAGAATATTTTGTTTTCCAAAGATTTTTAGCTGGCGTGTTTTGTGAGTATTGATACGACAGTCAGACTCCTGCATCCATTATCTTCACTCTCAAATCGACCAGGAGGATATTTGTTAACGTTGCTTTAAAATTAGATTTTTGAAACAGTTCTTAGAAAATGAATAAATTAAATTAAATAATAATTTTAAAAAAAATTTCATATTAAAACAAATTAAAAAAACCGAATTGCCCAGTCGGCTGGGGTTGTAGAATAACACCGACTGCATCTCTGTTGAGGCCTAAGGCCCCACCTTAACGAATGTCTTGGATATAACACTAAACAATCTGATGGTGAGGTTTCAGTAATGCTGGAGCTTTAAGGAATGCAGAGTACCCCTTCATTGCTATCGCTCCCAGGTCTACTCAGGCCCGGAATGGTAGCACCTGATAGGGTCCTATCTATCGGTCAACTCGAACTAGACTCTGTACAATTGCCGGATCGAATTGCTTGAAATAGAACTGTTTTTGACATTGAAACTGCGTGCTTATGATAAAATGATTTTTTAAAATAGAATTGTTTACATGTATAAACTTGAGTTTGCTTTTAATAACCTACAATACTTGATGTGCCATGAAACCAAACCAACCCAAGTCAACCCAAAAAACAAAAACCCCTTTTATAAGTTCCCATTTAATTCAAATTACGAAAAAAGACTCACACTACCTTTCACCACGAATACTCATTGGTGGTAAGTAATTACCCCACTCCTCCACAGAACATGTTACAAGGGCATTTCTAAAAAGCAGTGTAAAGCTGGTTCGAATTCAGAGTTTTCCTTCTCTCAGACTGGTGACCTAACCAAGCTGATTGAACCCAGCGTGCCTGACTATTTCCCAATATCTTGGGGGAGAACAGGTTCATGCCTTTGTAAAGGTTATTAACGTGAAGTAAAACCTAGACATGATTTGAACACAAGACACCGATTCGATTTTCAACGATGCTCACCCCTTCTCTAAACGTGCCTCCACTCCTTGGGGTGGTACGAAAAATGTTTAATTGTAAAAACAAGGATACTCTTAAAGGCTGCTGGTTTGTTGGTTGGTTGGTTGGTTCGGATTCCGCCATTGGTCAATACCTAAGTTGGTAGGCTATCTATATTGTGAACATCAAAGAATATATTAGAAACAAAACAATTGAGCAATTGTTAAAGGATTACTAAAAGAAAGATAGGCATTAAAACTATGTCTAATAAATTAAATCTAAAAAGAAAGTATTATTTATTAATTTAATTGTTAGCCTATGAAAGCTATAACTTTGGGTTATTTTTTTATTTAATCGCATATCAATCTTCGTGGGTTATTTAATGCCAAAACAATTCTTGCAGAAAACTAGTAATGGTACATTTCAAAACATAGATGTAGGGATAAGGGGTTTCATACCGAGTGTGTCAGAGTAACCTGAGATTAATGAAGGAATACTCCGTATTTTCCACAGCTACAGCTGTAGAGTTTCACCACACGCTGTGTTTTAATATCGTACCTAGGACAAACTTTCTTTATTAGTGTCCGATCCTTTTCAAGATAATATATATATATATATATAAATGTGAGCACACACATATTTATATGAAAATTCTAACACACACACACACACACACACACACACACACACACACACATATATATATATATATATGAAGAAGCACACTCAAAAACATATATATATACATATATATATGAAAATGTACACCTACACAAGCATGTATATATATACATATATATATATAAATATATATATATATATATATATATATATATATATATAAGCTCTTTTTTATCTTCCATTTTGATCCCCTTTCTTCATTCAAACATGTTTAAAGATTCTGCTTTTTCTTTCTTTATCAAAATTCATGGAACTATGAGTAACGGAATAAATCAAAGAAGGCGTGAATAGAATTTTTTTTATTCCTGATACTGCTCTGCTGGCTGGCTTAAGAGTACTTTGATTTATTCAAAGTTCATGAACGATTGTTTTTTCTTTGCTTTCTCTTTCGCATATCTTTTTCTCTTCTTTTGTTTAACTATACATATATATATATATATATACGAGTGTATTCTTGTCTTTGTCGATGTGTGTGTGTCTATATTTGTGTTTGTGTATGTTCGTGTGTGTATCTCTATGCTGGTGTGTTTATGGTGATGGGCGTATGTTTCAATATGTGGGCATTTCTGTATGTGTGTGTTTCTATATGTGAATGTGACTGTATATGTGTGTACCTATAAATATGTGAGTGTGCTTGTGATTGAGAGTGTGTGAGTGTGTGTGATTAAGTGTGTGTGTGTGTGGGTATATTTGAATTTACGTGTGTGTGGGTATATTTGAATTTACGTGTGTGTGTCTATATCCACGTGTCTTTATATGTATGTGTGTCTGTACGTATGTTTTTCTATATGCGTGTGTGTCTACAAACGTGCGAGTGTTTGTGATGGTCTATGTGGGTGTGTGTATGTCTGCATAGTTCTGTGTCTGTTACTCTATGTGCGTGTTTTTCCATGAGTGTGGGACTATATGTGTGAACCTATATATATATATATGTGCGTGTGTGAATAAGCTAAGGAAATCAAATAAATGGGGAGATATTTTATCGTAGTTCCGGCGGCGCTTTTGACTGTGCGTCCCTGTGAAACCAACAAAAGCTTTTCCCGTTTAAAAGCAAAATCCTCTTTCCTAGCGGGACATCTGTGATATTGGCGGATTGTCCAATTGCCGTTTGCATCAAATATTCTCATAAAAAGAAAGAAGTATCTTTCCTTTTATTCAGAGAATAAGAGGAAAATGTTGGTGTGAGTTTACGCAACCCCTGCCCCCGCAAGAGCCGGATGTGATACAAGACCAAATTTTAAGGTTTGGCTTGAAAGTTTTTCTTTCTCCTCGACCAGTTGCCGCGCCAAGGTTAAAGAGCCCAGTTTGTCCTACTATTTACCAATAGCTAGAAGATGAAATGGATGCATAACTTTCCCTAGGATATTAGACTTATGTGAAATGCAAATAGCTTCGTCTAGAATTTAGACTCGGATCACCACGTCTATTTCCGACTTAAAAATCATAGATAGTTTCTTAACATGGAGAAATATTAGCTATGGACCTTATTACAGAAAAGAAGAGAACGCCTGAATATGTTCATTCTGCGCTTCCATAAATGGTTACACCCTCTTGACTTTGTGTTCGTCTTTGTATGGTAGTTATCAGAGCAAGGAATATTTTCTTTCACTTTGCAAGCAGTTATATGATTCCATATAAAAAGATTATAATCCTTTGTAAATGATGATTATCATCATTATGATCACGTTGTCCTGGGATTCCTTTGATTCTCTCCACTCGACCCTATGCCACTTAGCAGATCGTCTATACCTTTTCCAGTTCAAAATGGTAGTAGTTCGGTTCAAAATGGGAATAGTTCAGTTCAAAATGGGAATAGTTCAGTTCAAAATCGAAAAATTATTATAAGTATAAATATAAAAAATATTTTATAAATTTATATTTATACTTATCATAATTTTTTCCATTTTGAACTGAAGTATTCTCATTTTGAAATGAACTATTCCCATTTTGAACTGAACTACTCCCATTTTGAACTGAACTACTCCCATTTTGAACTGGAAAAGGTATAGAGTGAATTCAGTGTCCACAGAAAGTTCATGAATATAAGTCTTTGTTGATTGACCAACACTGGTAGGTCCATGAGGGGATATCCAATGAAGGACCTCGTTTATGCATGAGTCCCTGCTTTTTCCAGCAGTCACCAGCGGGGCTTGTTCGTCTTACTTGGATTGTTTATGAGATGAAAGGTAAGTGGACGTACAAATGCAGTTTTGTGGGGTGCAGCTCTCAGCTTCATTGTCTAATAGCCACAAAGCTTTTTCTCCGAGTGATTCGTTGAAGTCCAGGGCGGTGTAGCCATTTATTCCCGAAAAAAAATCCTTTTGTTAATTGGTGTTTTACGGCATATCAATCCATATGATTGGATCTGAATGCCGATCTCCCGAGCTATTAGACCTGTTTTTGACATTGAAACTGTACTTACACTAAACTGTTTTTTAATATAGAACTGTTTTGACATATAACTGTGTAAAAATATTAGTACTTATAAACTGAATTAGCTGAAATTAGTTTGAATAAACTGAATAGCTTGAAATAGAAATGCTTTTGACAATTAAACTGTGTACTCACTCTAAACTGAATTGTCTAAAATAGAACTGACTATTTGCATTAAAATGGATTTGGCGTTAAATAACCTACAAAGGTTGATATGCCATAAAACCCAAATAACTAACCAACCAACCACTTAAATGATTCCATGGATTGCTATGTAATACTAATAATTCAATGTACCAGTGATTTCTTTGCAAACATTTCAAAATGTTTCAAGCATAGATCATGATTGAATATTTCTATTTAACTCATACTTGGGGTCCTAAAACGTACGGCTCTACCGGAGCAGAAAGGAATTGAGAGTCATGGCAATGTAGGGGTACTCCACAGTTCCCAGAGCTCCAGAATTAGAGCCTCACCATCAAATGGTTTTGTATCATATCCAGGACACTCTTTGGTGGGTGTTTTAACCCTTTGCAGCCGGCTTTTTCTACAGCCCCAGAAAACTGACCTGTCTATTTATCAAATATTCTCTTGTAATAAGGTTTTAAACTAACTAATAATAATAAGTGTTTGTAAATGAACTACTCTATTTAACCCATAAGGGCGCCTCGGGTGGTATAATGGTAAGCAAGCTAGACTAGTAAACCTTTATGAGTGAGTTATTGTCTCATTGGGTGTCCCATTCATACGGCCTGGTGCCACATCTAAGCAAAAAGCTTAGTAAAATCACATATATTCTATTCGACCCATAGTTGGGACCTGGACAGGTACTTCTAATTCAGGTCCGAGTGGACCGAGAGAAATGAAAAAGAAAGAGTACCCCCTTTTCCCTATAGCTCCATAGTGGAACATTGTTTAGTGTTATTCACACAACACAAAGTGGGGGTCTAACTAATATAATTGCCGAGGGATTTCGTTGTATATATCTTGCCTTTCGGTTTAGTTAGGCTGAGAACCTTTCGCTTAGTGCATGGGTTAGTTAGGTGCAACATTAACGCAGGTGTTCACGCGCGCGCGGGGAGGATGCGTCATTCTCAGATGTCAAAATAAAATTCCCAGGTAGGAAATGCGACTAAAGAGGTGAATGACGTCATGGCCGGAAGCGTGAGGATTTGGGGATTTGAGAAAAAGCAGTTAGTTGAGTTCCTGTCTCCAAACGAGAGGGTCGAGATTTAGACCTGGGCGAGGCCAGACGACTTTGTGCGCTACGGGCGCCTCGCGTTGGTTGGTCTGAGAGCTGACGATGTAAAAGCAGTCAGCATAAAAAGATTGTGTGTCTCTCTCTCTCTCTCTCCTCATGTCGAATAACCTTTAACTCAAAGGTAATAAAGTTTCGTACCTGAAACAATTTTGCATTTTCGGATTCCCTATGTCGATTTCACATATCCGTAACATGAGTAAGTTACATAACTGCAGAGGTGCAGTCGGTGTATTCTACAATCCTAACCAACATAACAGAAGTATAGCTTCAAGTAAATTATTCTTAACACTTATAATTTGCTGAGTTAACAGATCTATTTGAACTACTGATTGGACCCTAATAGGTACTAGCATTCTCAGGCAAAGTGAACGTGTTAGAAATGGCAATAAAAGTATATTCTTCACTTCACAGAGCCCCGGAACTGCAGCCCCAATAATGGATATATTAACAATGGATTCATTCTAATTATAATAAGTCTTACCAAATATTTCCTAGCTGCATTCCATAAATAAAATAACATTTTTTATATTTAGGCAATGACATGTTTTCTTATGAATATCTATTCAATTTCTTACTAACATACTGTTGGATTCATTTCCATAAGTAACATTCACTCATACATATCATAGTTATAATACGACCCAAAGTTTTATTCATCATGGGAATAAAAACATAAAAAGCAAAAAAAAAAAAAAAAGGCTGGCAAGCTAGCTGACCGGTTTTACTCCTCGCTCAACAAATCTAAATCAAGGACTATATCGTATAAAACAAAATAAAATAAAACGAAATATTGGAAATCTTTAGGAGGGAGGAAAAATAATTATTCTATTGAGAGACTATATCGAAACAATATTTAGTCTTAGCAGACATTCTCTCTGTTTACAGAGAAACAATCTGCCTGACAAAATATGAATTGGCCCTAATATCTAAGATGTACTGAAGAGAGTAAATTACTCAGTATAGAGAACAAGTCAATATTAAAATTCTAAGTACTGTCACGATTATTTATAAGGTACTATTTACCAAACCCCTCCGCTCGGGCAGGATATGACACAAGGTCAATTTTTAAGCGGAGTTTAACAGGTTTGAATTCAGAGTTTTCCTTCTCCTAGACTAGTTGCCTCATCAAGGCTGAAGAACCTAGTCCGTCCTACTATTTACCCATAGCTGGAGGGAGAATAAGGGGGTTCATACCTTTCCCGAGGGTATTTGCCCGAAAGTGAACGTAATAGCGCGACTGGAGTACGAACTCGCGTACTACGATTCCGCAGTTCATCGCTTTAACCATTACACCACGAGGACACCCCTTACCAAGAGGACACCGATTATTTATAAGGTGTCCAGCAATTTAAGACCCGTATGTATTCCTAAGATTATCAGTCGGGCCATTGGTAAAGTTGCGTATTTTCGCTGGGACTTGTTTAATTCTAGCATCCAGCCTTTGGTTAGTTGTTCCTATCTAGTGCGAACCGCAAATACAGCAACGCAAATTAATAAGAGGATTATTACGATGAGGGGGAAGAACATCTTTACGGATAAATGTCAGAATAGATTTAGTGTTAAAGACCACCCGTACATTGGCAGAATATATATGTGTATATTTACCCATCTTCTCCGCACGCGTAGGATGCGACACAAGGTCAATTTCTTAAGCAGAGTTTAGCAACACTGAATTCAGAGTTTTCCTTTCTCTTAAAACCGGTTCTGCTTAACTATCTACCCGGAGAATAATTGAATTCAGTACTTTCACAAAGGTGCTAGTTCTGCGTGAAATGCAAACAGCCACGTTCAGGTTTTGAACTCGGGTCATTGTTTCCATTTACGACGACGGTAACCAAAGCAGTAGGAGCGCCTCTAATGTATGTCTACTTCTGTCTTTTTTGTCAGAGGCCAATTCTATTTTGTGTTGTCAAAACGGACACTTATTGTCACCATCAATTATTTTAAAATCGAATTATATATATATATATATATATATAGGTATGCTGACTTTATATAGTTAACAAATTTGCATATTTTGTTTTAAAAACTGGTCATTTAAAAAGAGGGAAAACAGGTTATTTAAAAAGCTGATTGATTACTATTCAGTAATTTGTTTTCAATCTTATTTATCAAAATTCTGTTGAATTTTTCCTTCTTTTTTCTTACTTAATCTTGAGTGAAAAATATTTCTATTAACACTTTTGTCATCATCATCATCATCATTATCATCATCATCATCAAAGTTTCCCAACAACATAGATTCTTTTGGCTCCATCCCTATCGGTCAACACACGTGATAAATCCTCTTGTTGGCATCGAATGTTCTCACAAGTTTTTGCCAATCAGCCAACATTGGTGTGTCCATGTGTAGGATTCTATAAGAGAAACTCTCTTATGAATTTCTTTTTACATTTCCAGCGGAGCCCAGCATGTCTTGTTCATCTTTATTGGATTGTTTGCGAAATGGCGAGATAAATGGCTGTCCAGGTGCTGTTATTAATGTAAGGTTCCTGCTTCAAAAATTTGATCAAAACAACACGCTGCATCCTTTTGTAATTCTCATTTAGCTTTTTCTATAAACCTCTCGTGAGAAAACAAGTGGTTCAACCATACAATAATAGTAAACAGCTACAGCTAGGAAGAAAACCTGTATAATTTATCAACATTTTTCCTTTTAGATTACATTTATTTTTCTTTGGTATATTTGCTGATATTAAACCGCCAAATTCTTTTTTTTAAGTAGACAGGATTTGAGAATTTTATTTCAGAAGATAACCTTGGCCTGTACTTTACATTGATTGCCCAGTCGACTGGGGCTGTAGAATACACCGACAGCATATCTGCAGAGGGTTAAGTCTTTCTCAACGAGTGTCCTGATATGACATTGAACAATCAGACGGTGAGGTCCCAGTAATGCTGGATCTTTGGGAAATGCGAGTACTCTTTCTTTGCCATCGCTCCCAGGGCCACTCTGGGCCGGAGTAGTAGCACGTGATAGGGTCGTATAGAATTAAACTGTGTAATTACGCTAAACTAAATTGCTTAAAATAGAAGTGTTTTAACATTTAAACTGTGTACTGAATTGCTTTAAATGGAACTGTTTTTGTGAGCTAAACTGAATTGTTTGAAATAGAACTGTCTTTGACATCGATACTGTTGTTACACTAAACTGAATTTTTTTAATAAAGAACTTTTCTTACATTTAACTGTGTGTAAACAATATCTGTACTCATATTAAACTGAATTAGCTGAATTAGAACTGTTTGACAAAAATGAATAGCTTGAAATTGAAATATTTTTGACAATTAAACTGCGTACTCATGCTAAACTGATTTGTTCGAAATAGAACAGTTTATTTGAATAAAAATGAATTTGGCATTACATAACGTACAAAGGTTAACATGCCATAAAACCCAAACCAACAAACTTTACATTGAGAAGAAAGTGCTTCGAATTAATTTAGGTAGCAGGGATTAAACAGCCTAGATTTAGATTAGTAAAAGAAAAAGAAAAACAATATCGAAGCTATCTTAATTTTATTGATTGATTAATTGAATAAATGATTTTAACGGTATGTCAACACATCTGGGATTATTTTATACGAAGTTGTTAAAGTACTGCATTTATTGTATGAACATATTTTAATTTTTCTGTTTTGTTTTTTCAAAAATGTTCATACAGAGTTATGATATCAAGTATTTCTATCTAATACAAATAATATTCTACACCCGTATGCTTTCAAGTATTTCTATCTAAGACAAATAATTTATTTACTGCTGTATGCTTTTAAGTATGTCATTCTAATACAAGTAATTTGCTTACAGCCGAATGCTTTCAAGTATGTCTATCTAAGATAAATAAATTGCTTATAGCCGTATGCTTTCAAGTATTTCTATCTAATACAAATAATTTGTTCACAGCCAAATCCTTTCAAGTATTTCTATCTAATACAAATAATTTGTTCACAACCGAAAGCTTTCAAGTATTTCTATCTACTACAAATAATTTGTTCACAACCGAAAGCTTTCAAGTATTTCTATCTAATACAAATAATTTGTTCACAACCGAAAGCTTCCAAGTATTTCTATCTACTACAAATAATTTGTTCACAACCGAAAGCTTTCAAGTATTTCTATCTACTACAAATAATTTGTTCACAACCGAATGATTTCAAGTATTTCTATCTAAAACAAATACTTATTGATACAAAATAAATGCAAATTATGTATATTAAAAACATCCATCTCATACAAACTACTTTCAAACCCATCCATACTGTCCAAGTCTTCTGAACAGGAGTCACACCATCAAATACAGTTTAAGGCGTGATGGAAAACCTCGGCTCCGTCGTGCATCTGCTCGTTGCGTGGCATGACCCCACACTGTGTCAATTGTACAAACCCCGAGACAGAGTCACAAAAGACAAAAAAAAAATAAATGAACAAAGTTTTGAAGGATTGGACTAGCTCACAAAAGCAGTGGTGTACGTTACTTCTGATATCCCTTTGACTTTATTCCCCACCACCTACGTGTGCCGCTTGAATTCTAACTTGCCACAATGGACTCACTGAGCGTATCTATGACTCCGGCTGCTTTTTCTGACCAAGTGACTCAGGTAGATTCCGCTGACCATCGAACTGGACCCGAGCCTTGCTCAGCCCACTTGAGAAACAGGAAGTACTTGCTTATTTCCTGTTTCTTTGTACCCTTTTCCTGCGCGGGTAGCCAGACGTTTATTCAAAGGGTTATTTATATGAAGGAAAAAATTGTTTTTAAATTGTTCTAAAATACTGTCCAATAAAACACGATAAAACATGAAACTCTTTACTATTCTGCGCATGTCTGACTTACTCAAAAAAGTTCCACCTATTGAAAAAAACAGATACATGAAAAACTTTTTTAAAACGTCTAGTTCATTTCTATATTAACAAAGCTCTATCTAATTATTATTTTCTATACATTAAAGAAATGAGATAACAGTATATATATATATATATATATATATATATATACGTGTGTGTATGTGTGTGTGTGTATTGGGGTGATTGCACACGCGTTCGTGTAAGGTTTTGAATGAAATTCGACGGAATGAGAAAAAGAAGATTATGCAGAAAATTATATTGACGCATTTCTAATGAAGCTGTCCTCGGTCTCACGCTCATTCAAGGTCGCAAGGTCAATTCGTTCAAACTCACGTTGACCCACTGGCCAGCCTGGCTGATGGTGATAGGTTGACTTGCCACCTGCCTCCTTGTCTTGTCATAATACTGTAGGATTACACCAACACACATATATATATAGATATACATCTATATATGTACTTACGCCTACTCGTGTGTTTACCATGATATACCTACCCACATATATATGCATACATATATATCTTATATTATCCTACAATGCCAAGAATTAAGGGCACCTCGGGTGGTGCAGTGACTAGCAAGGTAGACTAGCAACCCTTCACAAGTGAGTTCGTGTCTCATTGGGTGCTCCATTCATTCGGTCTTGTTCCACATCGAAGTAAAGATCTTAATAAATTAAGGGCACTTCAGGTGGCGTAGTGGTTAGCAAGCTAGACTAGCAAACATTCACGAGTGAGTATTAAACCACTTAAAATCGTTGAAATGCCATAAAACAAAACCAAACGAAACTAAATCTTATATATTTAATACATATGTATAAAGAGGATTTGGCATTAAATAACCTACAATGGTTGATATTCCATAAAACTAAACCAAACCAAATCATATATAATTAATATATATGTATAAAGAGGATTCGGTCTTAAATAACTTACAATGATTGATATTCCATAAAACCCAACCAAACCCAATCCTATATATATATATATATATATATATAAAGAGGATTTGGCATTAAATAAACTACAATGGTTGATATGCCATAAAACCCAACCAAACCAAATCCTATATATTTGATATATATTTGAAGTGGATTTGGCATTAAATAACCTACAATGGTTGATATGCGATAAAACCCAACCAAACCAAATTATTTGTATTTGATATCTATCTATCTATCTAAAGAGGATTTGGCATTAACTAACCTAATAAATTCCAACCCAACCAAATCCTACATATTTAATATATATACATGAAGAGGATTTGGCATTAAATAACCAACAATGGTTGGTATGCCATAAAACCCTACTAAAACCAAATGAACTCTCTACAAAATAATGCTCACTCTAGGTGAAATAAAATTATGAATAAACCAACATTCCATTCGCCATATCTCAGTTGCTACAGATAAAACAAAAGTGTTTTTTGCACATTAATTTTTTCGGATCAAAAATATAACTTATATTCAGTCATACTGTCCTAAATTTGGTGTTGTGCATAACCATATAAAATGGTAATATTTAGTTCTTTTGTATAATATGCACCTCTAACTCTTGGAATGAAAAATGTGAGAAAAGGCGTATTATACGTGATTAATCATCAAGTGTATCCACACTGACCCTTGAAAACGCCGAATGCGTCCCCTGAAGTGGGGTTATACTCAACCCCACAAAATAGTGTCCTCGGTATGACACTAAATTTTATACTTTGGCAAGTCTGTAATTCTGGATCTCTGGAAATTGTATAGTCAGTACTTCTCCAGCGTGTCTAGATCGTCTAACTTGGATAGTTTTCGTGATGGGAGGCAGATGGCCGTATAGTTGGTGCTTTGTGGGGAGTTGTCTCCAGGACTTGTTCAATATTGCTCGTAGCATTCTTGTGTAGTTGCTGTCTAGCTTTTTCTCCAGCCGTTTCGTTAGCGTCCAAGTAGTGCATCCATATAACAGTATCGATACGACCACTGCTAGGAAGAAACTGCGTTTCATTTTATCGGTCAGGTCTATTTCAAATACTGCGTTGATATTTTTTTCAAAATCTAAGTAAGTTGTAGATTTTTCTGTTTTTAGGTTATACGAACAGGAAAAACGTTGAAAAAACGTTTAGCAAATTTAGGACAGTTCGACTGAATATGTTACATGTATGATTCAGATATTCTAATGCGCAAAAAACAATTCTATCTTTTGTAGGAACAGAGACATCGCCACTGGAATGTGTATTCATTCATAATTTTATTCCCTTTTAGTGTAAGTACAGCTCAAATGTTACGAATTCTAAAACGTCAACATTTCTTATCCCAAATTTAGAGGTGCGTGTTATACACAAGTGCGTGTTATACAGGAATAATTTCAGTCATAAGATGAAAGCAATCATTGCCTATCTCTTCCACCATCGGTAGGATAAGACACAAGGTCATTTCTGACACGAATACACAGTTAGAGACAGTGGAAAATTGTTCGGTCGGCATCCCCTTTGGGAAGCGCCTCTGGCACCACACCGTAGATCTGACGCTATTTTTACTGGTACTAAAGCAAAGCTTATAAACAGATATGCTGAAAGAGACGTAGATACTGTAGAAAGCAAGTAAAACTTAAAGCTAATCCCTTCTCCATTTAGCCTAATGTTCCTTGCAGACTTCAGCTCATTCTTCTCACAAAATTGTTGCTCTCAGGAGAAGGAAACGTTTACCCTTGATATATCATAAATATGTAATATTTATCACGAGTTCATTACATTCCAGTAATTTCCTCAGGGTGCTTGGCGCAAATCTAGTTAACTTCACATTTGTGCGGTCTGGTTTCAATCGAGTTATCTGACCTGAGGACCGCGACGCATTCGCCATTCAAAACCAGCTGTATATCAATCCGGTCGAGAGGCGAGTAATTATTCAACTTTGTTTATCTGTCATATCCGCAGCGTCTCCTTGCAAAATAAGGTCGATAATTTAAATGCTTATCATCATGGTCATAATTTCTATCATCATCATCATCATCATCAATATCGTCATTAAGTTCGTTGTTAATATCTACTTTCCCATGATTGGGCATTTATATTTTCTTCACAGGTGGAAGTCGCTATCATGGGTAGATCAAATCACTGCCTGTTTCTTTAGACGTCCTCGGTATTCCCGCCAACAACGTAGAAGCCTTGATAGGCTTATTTCTTTCCTAAATTCAATTTCATAGAAAAAGACTTCGGGACATTCCCCAAAATTCCAGCATGTATACAGTTTCTGCCTCTCTTAGAGAAATTTATATATATATATATATATATTCTCTTAGTTCAAACCCTGAAGAAGATAGTTACGTTTCCGTTTCTTCCTTGGGGAAGATATGAATTCCTTCCTTAACCCCTAAGCTACGGTTCAACATTAGGTCGGACAGGGCTTTTTAGAGTTGATAAGGAAAAAAAAACTTCGAATTTAAAATCAGGAGGCGTTGGGCTAACAACTCTACGCCATAAAAACTTACTTTCCAAAAAATCGCAGCACTATAGCAGATGTGGTTTGGCTATGACCCAATGCGTTTATGCGTGTGAGACACACACACATACACACACACACACACACACACGCATATATATATATATATATATATATATATATTAAATATCCAGTCAGTGTCCCAAGACAAATGTAAATCATGTATGAGATAGCCATTGGTTATACGATCTTAGTCTGTTTAGAAAATCACACCTGCAAAAGAAAAGAAACCCTACAAGAACGCAAACTTGGAAGGGATTGACCGCTAGATTAATTCCACTCCTGTTTCTTAATCGTTCTAACACCTAACATTTTGATCCCCTCTGCCCACGCCAATGAATGAAATAATTTGTAATTTGATTTCCACTTTTAGTTTTATTTTTATGCTTATTTTTTTTTTTTCTAATTTTTATTTTTTAATTTTTTAATTCCTTTATTTTATCTTCTGAATACGAACTTTAACTCCACATTTGCTACTCTGCGACGAAAGAGAAGCATGTAAATAGTCATCTGACGAGACGGAGAGTATAGTAATATTCTCCGCCGAAATAAATCTATTATGACGACTTAACCGAGGTTAAATAGTACCACTGCTGTTCTTCTACAAGGATGACTTTGAAATTAAACACACTGCGAAAGTTGATATGTAATTAAATAAAGAATTCAAACATTTTTAGATTAATAATAGAGTTGGTTGTTTGGTTGGTTAATTTTTTGGCATATCACTCCTTGCAGGTTACTTAATGCAAAATTTTTATAATTTGTAAACGAATAGGTTGTAATAACAATCTTTAAACAAACCAGAGGCCATTTGTTTGCACACAGTTAAATGGATTCAAGTATTGCTATTGATCACAAATGGTTTTATTTGCACACTGTTAAATAGTTTCATGTATCGCAATGATTACTTGTATCTGTTTGAGCCATAGATCGAACCCAAATAGGTATTGCCACTCTTAGACAGATTGGAACTGGCAGTAATGTCTATGAAGGGGTATTTCATATTCCCTAAAGCTCCAAGACGAGAGCCTAATTATCAGATGGTTTTGTGTCGTATCAAGAGATACTGTCGGAATATTCTACAGCCCCGGCCGACTGAGCTATATTTATTTTGGTGAGAGCTTTTATTAATATTGTCAGTTGTGATAAGGCAATACTGACATACTTCCAAACCGATAACGTAAGCCTTATTATGAATCCAACCAACACAATAAGGTTAAGAAACTTTTTTTTTAAATAAGTGAATATCTAATTCAATTTAGAATTTAAATTTTGTAAGATTACTGCCCCTGGAAAAGATTATGGATTTAGAACACCAAGATAATGTTCATTTTGGTTACTTATTTAGCAGTAAATAAACAAAGGAGAAGCTAAACATTTTTATCTATTAATACAGCATTCTTGCTTCATAAAATATACATTAGATTTGGTTTGGTTTTATGGCGTATCAAACATTGTAGATTATTTAATGCCGAAACCTCTTTATACATATGTATCAAATATAAATGATTTGGTTTGGTTCGGTGTTAGGGCATATCAACCTTTATAGTTAATTTAATGCCAGATCCTCTTTTTACATATGTATTAGATAGATATGATTTGGTTTGGTTTGGTTTTATGGCATATCAACCATTGTAGGTTATTTAATGCCATATCATTATTATACATATGTATCAAATATGTAGGATTTGGTTTGGTTGAGTTTTATGGCATATCAACCATTGTAGGTTATTTAATGCCATATCATTATTATACATATGTATTAGATATATATGATTTGGTTTGGTTAGGTTTTATGGCATATCAACCATTGTAGGTTATTTAATGCTATATCCTTATTATACTTATGTATTAAATATGTATGATTTGTAAACACATTTTGTCGATAACGTTTTTAAAGGAGCCTAAGCTCCTTCTTTGCACAAAGTTAAATGTTTCCAAGTATAGCTATTTATAACTAACAATTTATTTAAACAGCAGTCATTTGTTTACACACAGTTAAATGATCAAGCAGTTCTTATTTCTAACAATATATTTGACCATAGATAGGACCCTATCAGTTGCTACCATTCTGTGTCAGAGTGGACTTGGGAGTGATGGCAATGAAGAGGTACGTTGTATTCCCTATAAATCCTGGACTGGAACCTCGTCATCACATTGTTTAATGTCATAAATAGGACACTCGTTGCGTTGGGTCTTTCCCCACAGCAGAGATGAAGTTCGTTTACACTACAGCCGACTAGGCTAAAATATATAATAAACAAATTAGATCAAACTGTCTAAATCCGAATCTCTTTATCGAGATTTTATGACAGCCTTCATTCTTTCAAGCATTGATTTCACTAATTTAAGTCATTATTTCTTATCAAAGGAGTTGGTTCCAAGTTTACCGGGAGGCAGTTTATAGATATTCTTTGGTGGATGGAGGCAACTCAAGGACTTTTAAAAAAATTTCCACCGCCAATTTTTAATTGGATTTAGATTCGGATGTTCGTTGACCATGTCATTGATTTCATATGCCCTTCATGAAGAAAAGCTTTAATGCCTGTTTGTTCTTTGACAAGATGTATTATCGTCCTGAAAATGAAACTAATTTTCTATCGATAGTTATGATTGGCCAACAGTAGTCGGGGGTGACCCGAAGTCTCCCTTTTCTATAGCTATTATACTGGGGTATAGGGGAGGGTGCTACTCCTTTCCCAGGATTGCTCAACTTAAAAACCTTGATACGTACCTTACAATGCTGAGTGTTAAGCAAGGAAGCATCAAGTAGCATTTTTTGAATCTTTGGTATGACTTGACCTGGGATTGAACCCGAATCCACCGGATCAGTTGCGAACACTCTACCACGAGGTCAATGGCCTTGTCGTATTCTATCGGTAGAATAATAAAAATAATAGAGGTGTTCAATGGGAAGATTTGCATTGATTGGTGTGGTAATAATTCCCATCTCCCTTAGTCATTTAATATCATGCAACTTCGTTTCATCAAAGACTTGAGAAATTTACTTACTAGCTGTCATCTTTATGTATTTCAATTTAACGGAATCAGATAAAATTACCAGTATCATCGGCTTGGCCCCTGTATATACTTGATTCATCGCGGAATATCACTTTCATCCAATAGTCCACACACCATGATCGGTTTTTAGCTCATTTTAACTTCATTTTTATCTTTTTTCTGTTAGTTCCGTTTTCTCAATGTAAATTCCATTTTATTCAGCCAAGTTCTTATTGTTCAGTCACAAACATTGACGCTTGTTTTCTTTTTCATTTGTTTTCTTGTACTTTTTTATTTTCAAGAAAAATTCCTTTGAGTTTTCTATCCAGATGCTTTCATATCTTTCGTGATCTTCCAGCATGCTTTCCTTGGTTTTTATACTTGCATCAAATTTTAGACAACGCTGATTGAGACACAACCAACGACTTTGGTTTGTGTTGTAGAGTGGCTAAACACCCCTTCATCACTCTACCTGAAGGACTGGCTCATGGCCATAAATAGCCGACAATTAAAGACTTCGAGGGTTGATTTGATAAGCTGATTAATATTCGGACTGATCTTACTTCGTTTGGCTATCCCACATATTGACACTTCTCAATTTCTTGTAAATTCTCTTTTTAATTGTTTGATACTTATTGTACTGGGTCTTTTTTTGTATATATCCGTTAGTATCGAATACTGGTGCTGATTAAACGTATGAAACACTTATTCTTTTCTGTGTATAATCCACCTTGACGATACAACAGTTTGTCTACTTGAACATGTTTTACGATCATTTCAATTGTTTCAATTGACAGTTCTCTTGTTAGGGCTATATGTCCTTTTAATCGCGTATTCCCAACCGCTTCTTGAAGTCTACAAAACAGTATTTTGACTGTAGACAGATTTCCATGGCTAGGTTTCTGCTGGTGTTCGATTTAAGAATTTAGATTATGACATCATTTTATATATTTCCTCAACATTGAGTTATTCATAATATTTTGTCATGTATAGCCAAGAAAACAATATACCATAAATTAAATGATTTAATCTAGTGTTTATGATTATTTGATTAACTGATTTTAACGTCATGTTAAACTGTCTAGATTTATTTTGTCTTGTGGTTAAGGAAACACGTTCATTGTACGTTCATGTTTATATCTTTTGTGTTATAATTTTTAACGGGAACTAGAACTATTTGACATTAAAACTGAGAGTAAACAACTGACTCATGGTAAATTGAATTGTTAGAAATAGAGCTATTTGATCATCTAACTGTGCATAAACTAATGACTGATATCTAATTGTCAGTGATAAATAACAATACTTGGAACCATTTAATTTAGTTGACTTATGCTGAATTGAATTATTTGAAATAGAACAGTTTAACATTTAAACTGTACTTATGCTAAATTGAGTTGTTTGAAATAGAACTGTTATTAAATCTAACTGTTTGTAAACAAAAAATGTTTTTAAAAAATAACTACCTCTGTGTAAACAAGAAACTATACTTATGTTAAACTGAATTGTTTGAAATAGAACTGTTTTTACATTTACCTGTGTTTTCGCATTAGACTGAAATAAATGAAACCATTTAATTGTGTGGAAAAAATGAACTCAGGTTCGTTTAAGAATGTTGTCTAAAAATGTGTTTACAGAACGTATACTTAATATGTATGTATAAAAAGAATTTGGCATCAAATAACCTACAATGGTTGATATGCCATAAAACACAACCAAACCAAATCCTATATATTAGATATATATGTATAAAAAGGATTTGGCATTAAATAACCTACAATGGTTGATGTGCCATAAAACCCAACCCAACCAAATCCGATATATTAGATATATAGGATTTATATATCTAATATATAGGATTTGGTTGGGTTGGGTTTTATGGCACATCAACCATTGTAGGTTATTTAATGCCAAATCCTTTTTATACATATATATCTAATATATATATATAAAAAGGATTTGGCATTAAATAACCTACAATGGTTGATATGCCATAAAACCCAACCCAACTAAATCCTATATATCTAATATATATGTATAAAAAGGATTTGGCATTAAATAACCTACAATGGTTGATATGCCATAAAACCCAACCAAACCAAATCCTATATACTTAATATATATGTATAAAAAGAATTTTGCATTAAATAACCTACAACGGTTGATATGACAAAACCAAACAAAAATGCCATTTTTTAACAGATTTAGTTTCCCCATATATGGAATCTAAACAGGTAATACCATTTTGGTCAGAGTGGACCTGGGAATAATAGTCATGAAGGGGTACTCAACACCTCCCAGGTCTCCAAATCTAGAACCTCACAACCATATGCAATTTAGTGTCTTACTCAGGACACCTTTGTTGGAATATAACCTATCTGTAGGGGGATGCAACCAGCGAATTCTCAGCCTACCCGATAGACGGTAAGTTTTCTTGTGCGTTTGTGTGTCTCGTCTATCTGTGAATATGCCAGTGTTCCTCTCGTTGTATGTAGCTGAATTTGACTTACCATTTGAACCTTTCTTTCACTGTGTGTGGAAACTGGTGCAAATGATGAAGGAAAGAGAAAGGTACCAAATAGTATCTTCTCACCTACCGAAAACACCCCTGTTGTAGAAATTACCTGTCGTATATTTGATAATATTAACTGGAAGTACAAATATTAGTGTTCAATTTTCATTGGCCATCCTTAATTAAATCTCTTGACGACAGTTATAGCAAATTTATCAGCCTAATTGTACGTATGTAATTAAGCAAGGAGATAATTAATCAGGACGGGTACAGAGGCGACGATTTAAGTCGATGTCTCCTCTTAGCCAATCGATCCGAACAGAGAATCGAATACTTTATAGATTTTATCTATAACACTTGTATATTGAGTAGTTACAGAACGCTTTCATCATGAACAATTTCTTAGGTAACAACTCTGACTGCTTTCTGTGTTATACAATTGTTCTAATATATTGTATTCGTAGAAGCCACAGTCAGCGATTAAGGGGGTGCTCCGAAAATAATGTCCATCGCTTATTTTTCTAAGGAAAAAAAACAGGTATAGGGAGCATAACCCCCGTTGGATAGAGCAGGTTTTTTTCAGTAATATTTTCACGTGGCCAAACATTTTGCTAGTGATGCGCAAGATTTTGCGTGCTTCTCGTAAGAGGGTTACTCCGACTGTATTATCGGGTTATAAGTTTAAAGAAAGATGAAGGTACGGCAGTAGAGGTTGAAGTTTCATGTCAAATGTTTCCTCTAATTTTAAAGTATATGTTTACAAAAAATTAGCTTCTTACGCACACACACACACACACACACACACACACTATATATATATATATATATATATATATATATATATATATAAGACAAATTTAGAAACAAAATTTACAAAATTTTTGTCTCGTGTTTGGCTCAAAATATTCTTCTTTCTCTTACTCCTCACCCTTCTCTCTCTCTATCTCTCTATACACCCCCCACATATATATAACATTTTGTTCCTTCATCTGCACGCATATATATATATATATATCATGATCATCATCAAGTAAGGCTGATGATTTGGATTCTCATGACTCTCTCTCTCTCTCTCTCTCTCTCTCTCTCTCTCTCTCTCTCTCTCTCTCTCTTTCTCTCTCTATCAATATTATTCACCATTGCTCCCGGCTCGTCCTCAAGACGGCATCAGGTGTCTGCACAGAGGTGATGTATGTGAGTCTTTTCTGATTGGCCAACACTGGTATGTCAATATGCAGGAGTTCATTAGAGAATTTCGCTTATGAGTTTGTACTTACATTTCCAGCAGGGTTTCTGCGGGATATAATCTGCTACTTGTATTTTTTAAGTGAAACCATTTTCTTTCATTCTAATAGACCAAATACACCGTGAAGTACATTTTCATCGAATATACCGACCTAGGCCATATAAGAAAAACCTTCTATAGTGCAAACAATATCAAGGAACAGTTCCAAAACACTGAAAAAAATAATGTGATAACATTTCTAAAAACAGTGAAGTTATACACAGATATCTAAAGAAATTTACACTGAGACCAAATTACTTCTATAAACCCTTTCTTTACTAGATATATTCTAACAAAATTATCATTTCCCCAACCTGTTTCACAGGGTTATTTTATAATCATGATTCTCTATAAATAAACTCCTAATAAAAAAAGAAATAACCAACTAATTATCTAAAGTTTATTATTAATTCCAAAGACCTCTCCTTTGAATTTCTTTTCAGACTTATTTTCTTTAACTCGATTCGGCATTAAATGACCGATGAGGTTGATATGCCGTAAAAGAAAACAAACAAATTCATTCGAACTATCGACGTTCGTAATACGAAATCTTGGTAGATTATAAATATTTATGGTTCTAATGTATAGATATATGAATATGTTGCAAATGCATAGATAAATAGATATGGGGCTAATATATCTCCTTTCAAGACTCCAACGATAATATCAAATAAGTAAAAATGTTGCTAACGTATCTCCTTTCAAGACTCCAACGATAATATCAAATAAGTAAAAATGTTGCTAACGTATCTCCTTTCAAGACTCCAACGATAATATCAAATAAGTAAAAATGTTGCTAACGTATCTCCTTTCAAGTCTCCAACGATAATCTCAAATAAGTAAAAATGTTGCTAATATATCTCCTTTCAAGACTCCAACGATAATATCAGATAAGTAAAAATGTTGCTAACGTATCTCCTTTCAAGTCTCCAATGATAATGCCAAATAAATAAAAATGTTGCTAATATATCTCCTTTCAAGACTCCAACGATAATGTCAAATAAGTAAAAATGGTGCTAACATATCTCCTTTCAAAAGTCTAACGATAATGTCAAATAAATAAAAATGTTGCTAATATATCTCCTTTCAAGAGTCCAACGATAATGTCAAATAAGTAAAAATGTTGCTAACGTATCTCCTTTCAAGACTCACACGATAATGTCAAATAAGTAAAAATGTTGCTAACGTATCTCCTATCAAGAATCTAACGATAATGTCAAATAAATAAAAATGTTGCTAATATATCTCCTTTCAAGACTCCAACGATAATGTCAAATAAGTAAAAATGGTGCTAACATATCTCCTTTCATGACTCCAACGATAATGTCAAATAAGTAAAAATGGTGCTAACATATCTCCTTTCATGACTCCAACGATAATGTCAATAAGTAAAAATGGTGCTAACATATCTCCTTTCATGACTCCAACGATAATGTCAAATAAATAAAAATGTTGCTAATGTATCTCCTTTCAAGACTGCAATGAAAATGTCAAATAAGTAAAAATAGAGCTAACGTATATCCAACGAAGTCGGTATCAATATCGGTTTAGTGAAGTATTGTTTTCGTGTTTTTTCAACTCATCTCTATCTCTTTGGCAAGACAATATGCATGTAGAATTTGCTCCATCAGAATAAAATACCTTGGAAAAATCTACGAATAAAAAGGTTGATTCGAGATATTTTGCGTGTACTCTTTCGATAATTTGACAGAAAATCAGAACCAGAGAAATTGTAGATCGATTTCTGATTTTTTCCAAGATCTTTATCCACTTCAGATCAGAAACAATTGAGAAGCAGGGCGTTATAAACCTTTGCAGGTATAGCAGAAAGAGATGTGCTTCTGTAGTTCTTGGTTATTCCACGGTCAGTTTTCTTGGGGAAAGAGAGGATTGAGCCCTTCATCTATTTCTCTATTGGGTCTAGTTTATACACATTGCTACATAATCGAAGAAGTATGTTGTTTTTTGTTAGTTTCCATATTTCAGACGGTATTTAGTCGTAGCCTACAGCTTTTCTTCTTTTATTCATTTTTTTTTTTTCAGTACTGCGTTAAGTTCGTGATGAAGCTTGATCTTTTATTGTCCATTTATAATATCCAGCCTATTCCTTAGTACAACGCTTTGAGATATGAACGTTCATATAAGTAAAGGAGAAAGTCGTAAATTCTGTTTACACAACTCGACAAAGAGAAATGGTGATGATCAAGTCAAGAACAGACTTGAATTCCTAAATACTAAATTTCATAAAGAAAAGACCAACAATGAATGTACTCCTATCCAAATAACTCAAAAAACAATTAGATTATAGATGAATAAACAGTAAGTGGATAATCAGCACTTTCAACTGTTGCTGAACAATGACTAAAGAGATCCCTCTGCGTGGATTGTATTACAGGATATATATATATATGTTTCCTTGAGTAAATACATCGCAGGTGCTTCCTCAGCGTAAGTACCACTTAAGTTGCACGAATGGCATGCCAGTCAGGTGGTGTGTCTACGATCAACGCGTCGGTGGAATGTATGACCACAAGGATTTGCGTAAGCGTCTAAATAATTATACAAATCAGGGAAAATTTCGACTCAAAGAGAAACGAGCGGACAACCAAAAAGACAGGTAGATGCGCTACAAGATGTTACACCGCTCTGGGCTCTGGCCCTTTGCCTGACTGACCTGAGTTGAAAGGTGGAGAAAAGCCTGAGTTGTATAAGACTCACAAAACCAGAGAAGCCATATATATATATATATATATATATATATATATATTTATATATATATCACATCCAGGATGGTCAGGTTTTATGGAGAGGATACGTAACAAAACAACCTGTGAGGAAATGGTATAGTCAAAACCAAGATTTGTTTCTGTCAAGAAATCAATTCATTTCTTTTATTTATTTATTTTTAAATAAGGAATTAGAGAAAGATATAAATGTATATATTTTTTTCTTATTCCTTTTTTTTTATCTAACTTTTCCTCATACCATAAATTTGTTTAATCTTTTGTCAACCTTTTATTAATTTAAATCTCAATTTTAAGTTAAATACAATTTTAACACTTACACTTTGGTTTTTAAATTAAAATTATTTTACTTTTAAATTTAAAAAAGAATTTAAAAAGAATTATATATAATAGATTTCAAAATATTGGTGGGTTCTCTATCACTGGAGATGATGGATGATAGAACAGTTCCTCGAAACTTCTACGAAGAACTCATCATCATCATCAACTTACATTCATCAGCTATGTGCGGACACTGGATTCAGTCTTGGGGACTTACCAAGTGCGATGACTGATAGGTATGGATAGCGAGAGAAAGTCAAAGGAAAGCATGCTGTTGGAACACCTTAATCATATTTACCAACCCCTTCTCTCGGGCCGGATATGACACAAGGTAACTTTTTAAGAGGAGTTTAACAGGTTTGAATTCAGAGTTTTCCTTCTCCTAGACTAGTTGCCTCACAGAGGCTGAAGAACCCAGTCTTTCCTACTATTTACCCATAGCTGGAGGGAGAATAATTGGATTCATACCTTTCGTGATGGTATTAGTGTTATGTGAAATGCAATCATTCTCGTCCAGGATTTGAATTCGTGTCGCCGTGTCTATTTCTTACAACGATAACCATTACACCACTAGCACCTCCTGTCGCAATTCCTTAATGATGATTACGTATATGCTGATCATAATGAATCCTTGGTAGAAGTTACGAAAAACGATTCTATGATACATGGTAGAGGTACTACACTTCAATCCCAGGTGGAAAAGACAACCATTAAACAATACTGTGAAAAATGGCGGAAACTATGACTTTGTGTTCTTTTGTATCTGTGTGTGTTACGTGCGCCTTGGCACGCTTTTACGTGTAATTTTTGTTTTATTGATAAGTTTAGAATGAAATAAAGTTATGAGATACTCTAATGTAAACGTTAAGCCTCGCTACTATTTTTCTTTCTTTTTTTTTTTTTGGATAATGTTGTTTAAGAAAAAAAAATGAAGTGATTTAGTGTTTATTTTTTCCATAGCGGAAAGAACGAAAGAAACACTTAGCTGATTGCGCGCCACAAACATTCAGAGATGGAGTCCCGTGACGTGGAAGTTTTTGATTGGGAGGGAAAAAAATTAAAAGTATAAAAAAAGGACATCGGTGGATTGATTATGATCACGTTTAGTCTTTTGTTAATGGTACGTTTTTCCTTCTTTTAGAACGATGTTAGACATGCATTAGTAATAATTGATACACACACACACACACACACACACACACACACACACACACACAAGCATGTATACACAAATACACTTTACACACACATGCTTTTGAGAGATATAGAAAAAACTATATATATATAAGCAGAGAGAGGAGAGAGAGAGAGAGAAAGAGAGAGAGAGAGAAAGAGAGAGGGAGACATGGATAGGTATACATGCATAATGATATATACATATATAAGTTATTAACTATATATATATATATATATGTATATCTATATCTATATATATATATATATATATATATATACATAAGTACACGTGAATAGAATATATAAAAAATATCATATACTCTTGCTCCTGGAAAATATACCAGAAATTATATATATATATATATATTACCTATCTGGGTATTTTTATATATATTCATTTAGATACAGTTTATAATATATTCATGTATTTCTTTATAAAAAGAACGCGTAATTCATAACTTTACTTCAATCTAAATTAATCTCTCTCTCTCTCTCTCTCTCTCTCTCTCTCTCTCTCTCTCTCTCTCTCTCTCTGTGAATACTTACATACATAAAGAGATAGAGAGAGCGGGGAAGGAGAAAAACAAGGAGTGCGTTGGGGAGTTGGTAAACGTAATTATGTAAATTATGCTAAGTGCTCCCATTATTTGCAAGTATTTTTGTATAATGATTTCCACAGGAATTCATTTCTGCTCATCGCAATCATCCCATCATTCGATTTATCTAGTCTTCTCTTTTCATTCATTTATAATATAAAATCGGATTCATCGGGGGCGGGGGGGCTTACAGAAAAGTTACATAGAAAAATATATTTTTCATCCGTATGTATATTTCCTATTATTTTAACCTGTGTTAATAGTCCAACGTACCACATTAACTCACACGCACACTCACACGATTATATATATATATATATATCACAGTCTTTCCGACCAACCACAATCGTGATGATACAGAGGTTTCAGTATCGAGTAGGTTATTATAGTGGGGGTGGCTTGTCTTAAATTGGTTGATAGTTTTTCCTTTTCTTAGACCGATTGTTTTACCAAGGCTAAAGACCCTAACTATCCCTACACCTTACTCACAACTGGAAGAAGTAGAAAGTAATATATGCCCCTCCTAAAAGAATTAGCGCGAAAGTGACATGCAAGCAGTCTCGTCAAGGATTGAACTCGGTTTGTCGTGTCTATTTCTTAAGGTAAACGTCATGACAAGACCCTGTTAGCTACATTTATAAATCAAGTGTGCTCATCAATTATCGCTATCTATGTTGGGATATCAATGAAATTAAGTCACTGGTTCTTAGTAACTATCAGTTTCTCGCCCATACAATAAACGGACAAACTGATTCTCCACATGATGTGGGTCTCTTTGTATTCTGTTATATGAGGCAATCTGGTAAGGGCGCTACAGTTTATACTGCCTTGTTTATTCATGTGACCATATTATATCAATTAATGTAGCGGGCTATAGTGAACAAATCCTGGGAGCAAAATCCGACAAGACAACAGCTGTTTGGCCATTTACATCCCATCGCTAAAATTACCCAAGTAAGATGGACAAGACACTCAGGACACTGCTAGAGAAGCGTGGAGTAAGGTTGCATATTAGCCCTTGACCGAAGCGTTAATAAGAGATTCTCCACACAGGATGCACCTGTGAAAATAAGCGGAAGCTGTCACATGTTGAATGGAAATCGTGGGCGTTATGAAATTATATATGCAGATGCCTACATGAGAGGTTCAGTCAGAGTTGTAATCTGTCAGTGCCAGCTTCTAGCGATAAGTCGAGTCGACAGATGAAGAACTGTGACCGCTGGGAGAGGGGCAAGTCGCTCCCTGGTGAGGACAAGTTGAGTACGTCTCGTCGGAAGAGAAGACGTTAGAACTTGAAGATAACACAGAGCGGCCCACAATGGGCCTCCAGTTGAGTACCCACCACCCCGACCGAGAAGTAGAATAAGAGCTAAGTGGGGCCTTGAAGATAACGTAACGTGGCATGATCAAGAGAAGAAGTTATGGATCAATATAGCAGTCTGTGTTCGCCTCCTTGTCTCCGTCTGACTCTCTCACATACACAGAAGCTTCGACCCCTTTCGAAATTTAAGTGTCTGGGTTATAATTTATATAACTAAGAGTTATGGTTATTCTTCCTTCATATATATTGATTTTTTATGTGTATATAACAGTAATAGCAAAAATACTGGATAATCAGTTCGAAATTACGCTTACTTTAGGACTAATACAATAGGGAGAATCGTGATTCCCTCACATTCCCCTAAATATGAGTCAAGTAATATCACGGCAGTTCTTCTACAAGGATAGCTTTGGCATTGAATAACCCATGAATGTTGATGAATAAAGAAAAAACGAAAATTTCATATCTTTAATTCAATTTCTTAGAAATATTTATTTATGTATAGCAAATCACTTCGATCGAAAAAGTGTGTACGAAAGAATAAGAGCCCACGGAGATGCGAACTCACGCCTCTTTTTCCTCGGAAAAAAGCGACCCTCATACCCGGTGGACCGTTCTGATTGTGCTGTCCTCGGAAATAGCGACATTACAATGGCGAAATAAGTGATAGGAGATATTCCAAGACGTGGACAACGACATAAAAACAGACAACGCTTATGGATAAAATAAAAGGTTCGGTTTGAAATTCTCTAAAATTTATCAAATATCGCAAAAATGCCTCAGGAAGTTTGGAAAGTTCAGCGGTTGAAACGTTTCGTGCTTGAGAAACATGAGGGGATAATTTAGATGATAACTTACAATCTTTGAAATATATGATTGATTGATTCTAACGGTATAATAACTTATCTAGGGTTATTTTCTATCTATAGGTTAAGGAATCGCGTTTATTGTACGTACATATTTGCATTTTGAGGGGTAGCTGATTCTTAAGAGGTTATTGCTTTTGCACACGGTCCTATCCAATACAAATGTATTTTAACCCATATTTGACCAATAAGTGAATCCTCTCTGGTTCTACCTGATCAAAACGCACGCTCACACACAATATAACGTAACACACAGACAGACAGACAGACAGACACACACACACACACACACACATATATATATATATATATATGGGGGGGTGTAAAAAGGAAGATATATAAAATCATCTACTCATGATTCTGGAAAATATAGCAGGATAGTGTATTTGCTCCTCGCAGTGGATTGAGCCCTCGAGTGGGGAGTTGCAGGCTATCACATACGCGTAAACGCAAAACTCTTCTCATGCATTGAGGATTCTAGTAGCTGATAGCTTATATGTAAATAAATATCTACGTAAAAAAATCCTTCACTTACGTGGAGAAGGACGCTAGCTCTGAGTTAAGATACCCGACTGGTGTGAATTCAGCAGGGTTTTGATCCCAGCTTGAAACATCTCGCGTGTCTGACCACACTGAAGAGTTCTGATACAACAAAGCAGTCTGTTTATGAATGATAATGTACACCCCCATATATATATATAAATATATAAAGACATGCACAAATGTATAATACAAACTATAGATATATATATATATATATAAAGACACGCACAAATGTATAATACAAACTATATATATATATATATATATATATATATATATATATATATATATATAAACAGTTTCCCCACTCACTGCGTGCACCACATAACAGTATATAAAAAAGACGCCAACCAGGCCCAAAAACACTTGGTATGTCGAACGTATAGGCAAGAAATTTACGGCAATCAAACAATGTTGATTTGATATCTACTCTATCCTAACTTATATATGCGCTCTATTGATGATATTGATCTCATTTCCCTAATGATTAGAGCTGAAGCCTCTCTATAAGCTGTAGTGTCATACTGACATTTTGGGAATGGAGTGAGGGTCAAACCTTCACCGGCAGATGATGCAGTCGACCTATGCTACTAGAAAATAAGAACAGTCTTTCTATATCGGAATTTTTCTTTCAAAAAAATATTTCAATGAATTGAAAAAAAGATTCCTCAAAAATGTTGAAGGAATTAAATGTTTTCAAATTCAGTTTAAACTTTCTTCTTTACTTAATATTTGAAGTGGATGCATAGGATAACTTTTTGTTGGTCTGTATATGAAGATCTTTCTTTGATATTTGAAAAAAGAGCTTTCGCAAATATGTATAAATTCTAATCTTTTCAATAAGGTAATAATGTTATTAGAAAGAAGAAAGATTGGAGAAAATTCTGAAATATAATTTCATGGTGGAAACAGTATAGAATCGAAGATATTTTGTTTCAAATATTCTTTACATAATGTAAGCAAAGAAGAGATAATATTTTCGCATAAGACTCTTGATTTTAAATATATATATATATATATACGGTTATTATCGTCTGAAAGGGACACGGCGATCCGAGTTCTAATTCTGGGCGAGACTCTTTGCATTTTAAATAGCGGTAATATAGTTGGGAAATGTTTGAATCCAATTTTTCTCTATTCAGAAAATAAAAGAGTAGCCTGGGTTCCCACACCGATAATAGCAACCGGTCAAGGAGAATAAAAACTTTGAATTAAAGTCTTTGAAACTCCGCTGAAAAATAGTCCTTGTGGTAGATGTTTGAGCGAAGAACACACACACACAAACACACACATATATATATATATATATATGGGGAGAGAGAGAGAGAGAGAGAGAGAGAGAGAGAGAGAGAGAGAGAGAGAACGAGATGGAGTGAAATGTTTAACATTCAAAAATTTGGTTCAATTAAAGGTTTCTTGTAATCTGGTTCTTGAGTTTTAAGAAACCGGAAGTACAAACTATTATACATGGAAAAACGGAAGTAGAGATTCCACCATTGCTATTTGCCTGTAAATGTCAGAACTCTCTCTCTCTCTCTCTCTCTCTCTCAAGTTAACATCAATAGATTTGATAAAATTTTCAGCAACCATTACCTAGCAAAAGAATTGTTCTTTATAGAAAGACTCTTCCATAAAAGAAAACTTCATTAATTATTTTGAAGTCTTATTTCATCCATAAAATTGTGTGTGGACACAGACTTTTAAAATGGCTTCGACGTATGAGAAATCAAATGTTCAAACTATAAGGAAAATTTATTTACTGAACAAGGGTTATAAATAACATACAGGGCATGTTGATTAAATAAGTCACCAATCTAAGGTCTGAACAGGATCATAACTGCCTAACTTCTGTGAACTCATGGAAAGCAGTACTTTCAGCGTGACATGACCGAAAGTAGAATTGTATGAAATTTAATTTTGCTACTAATTATTCTGTATATAAGATTACTTTACCCCAGTCAATGCTGGCATCCTCGCTAATATATATAACCAGGTTTGAGTTTTCTTCTAATAGCATTGTATATATATATATATATATATATATATATATATATATGGGGTTCATTCAATCGATGAAGTGAATATTTTTTAATAAAACAATTTTTTGCATAAATATAAACTCAGTTGTTTCAATACATTTCTGGTTTTGTGATGTTTTCGTTTATTTTCTATTGCTGATGATTGTGTGTGAAGCTTCTCTGTTTTCAGGAGCCTTCTGTTACCCCTATAAATTTTTTGTCTTTAGCTGGGTAGTCAAAACTTGTAATCCAATAAGAACATGCATATTCTCAAATCTATCAGAACCTTTAATGAAAAACGACTCAGGTCTAAACAGAGACACCGAACTAACAATCCTGATAAACTGTAAGTTGAAGTAAAGTTGGCGACCTTAGTCGAGGGGGACCCGAAGATTCCCTTTTCGATAGCTACTACACTGAGTTGTAGAGATGGGCGCTACTCCATTCCCTGGAAAAGAAAATGTTGGCGACCTTAGTCGAGGGTGATTCGAAGACTCCCTTTTCGATAGCTACTACACTGAGTTGTAGGGAAGGGCGCTACTCCATTCCCTGGAAAGTAAAGTTGGTGACCTTAGTCTAGGGTGTCCCGAAGATTCCTTTTTCGATAGCTACTACACTGAGTTGTAGGGAAGGGCGCTACTCCATTCCCTGGAAAGTAAAGTTGGCGACCTTAGTCGAGAGTAACGCAAAGCCTCCCTTTTCAGTAGCTACTACACTGAGTTGTAGGGAAGGGCACGATTCAGTTTCCTGGATTGCTCCACTTTACATTTGATCCTTACTTTATAATGCTGAATGTTAAGCAAGGCAGCTTCAAGTACCATTTTTTGAGACTTTGGTATAACTCAACCTGGGATTGTACCCTGATCTCCAGGACCATTGGTGAACACTAACGTACCAAAACAGATAATTTTTTTAAAAATGAAGCTGCTAATAAAAATATTCAAATAAATAGAATTCGATACAGATACAAAAATCAACCTAACGAAAAAGACTTTTTAGATGTAACATTTTACAAAAAAATGAACTAACTGTTCAGGACACCAAACGAAATTCTACTTTACATACACACCCTGTCAAACTATCGTCTACCGTTATCCAAAAACCCAACTATCTTGGAATCACAGACTATATACCAACTCAAAAAACGAAACCATCTTTAACAACGCTAAAGAAGACTACGAAACAGTACTAAAAACTGTTTTTAAAACGTTTTTAGATTTTAAAAAATCTCCTGGTTATCCAATGAAATATAAAAAAACTTCAGATTTTCTATAACTTTTTCAATCTTGTAATGAATTTTATACTGTAAACGCTTTCTTATGGTACTTGTCTTTAATAGGAATCATTTTGAGATGAGACTTCTTAATCTGAGAATTAATTTTTATTTATTGCGGACTTTTTGTCCTCATCTTGGTAGTTTTTGTGTTGTTTCTTCTTTCACTACGTTTCGGCCAAATTTCACCTCTGGCCTTCTTCGGGTGAATTACCGCGACCTTGGATAGGAATGCTGAGTCTTGTAACCGTATCCGCAAAAAAAAGTCCGCAATAAATAAAAATTAATTCTCTGATTTAAGTTACTTTAAATTCTAAGTAGTTCAACTTTGATTTTAAAAACTAGGGGTCGTTCACCCAATTAAAGTTTTATCTAAGCAATAGGTAAATTTTCTAAGAAATATATAGAATATACAATGATTCAGAGTATTTGGTAAACAACAATCACAATACCACTGCATAAACGATATTCGATATAGTTTTAAAAAAAAAAGTAATTATCTTCCAGTTTCTCTAACATGTATTTCGTGTAAGGTTTTTGGAAAATTGATATGAAATCCCATATTAAATATTATCGGGAATGATATAAATTGTAATCAACATGGTTTCGTCAATGGTAAATCAATATTATCTAATATTTTGGAAAGTACTGATATTATGTAGGAATATTTGATAGAAGAGGATTATGTGGAGATTATATATTTAGATTTTAGCGAGGCGTTTGATACAGTATCTCATTATCATTTACTTGTGAAAATAAATAACCTGAGTATTTCAAAAGAAACAGTAAATATTATACGATACTGTTTTAACAGAGAGAACTGTAAAACTAAAAATTGGTTACAATTATTCTGAAACACAGAATATAACCTCCGGTGTTTCTCAGGGATCAGTACTTTTGTTGTTTTAGCAAGCATAAAGGATTTATCTAATTGTATAAAATCATAAATAAAACTATTTGACAAAGATGTCAAATTATTTGCAATGCCATTATCAAAAGAAAGGATACAGATGGCTCTTAGTAAATTGTCATATTGCGAAGATAATTGGGCATTAAAATTTAATATTTAATGTAAAGCACTACATTTTGGATGCAAAACATAAATATTCAATAGAAATTTAGCCACAAGGAAATTAAAAAAGTAAACAAGATTGGGGTTAATTTTGATGACATATTTAAAGTGGATTCATATTTTGTCAATTATATCGAGGGAAAATGGACAGATTGGCTGAACAATTACATATTTCAAGATAAAGCAAAAGTTTAAAAAATATTGTACTCAGGATTGTGCTCCAGCCTCTAGGCATAGAAACTGGAGTGTAATATTGAGATTGAAAAAGTAAAAAGTAAAGTTGGCGACCGTAGTCGCGGGCGACCAGAAGGCTCCCTTTTCAATAGCTACTACACTGAGTTTTATGGGAGGGCGCTACTTCTTTCCCTGGATTGCTCCAATCTCCCTTCGATACGTACCTTCCATTGCTGAGTGTTAAGCAAGGAATTACCAAGTACCATTTTAAAGATCTTTGTTATGACGTGACCTGGGATTGATCCCAGGTCTCCCGGACCAATGGCGACAGTTATTGAAAGAGATTTAAAAAAGAAATAGAATTAACTATTTAACGAGAAAGAGGAATGAGAGATGATGTAATTGAAACTTTTAAAATAATTAATGGAATTTCTAGTAGTGGAAGACGTTTTTTGGAAAGCACAACGTGTCAGCACACCAACTACCATGATACTACTGACCACAGTGGGTAACTACTATAGATTAATCTGTTCCAGCCATAGGGTATAGGTGCCACAATCTTTCAGGTGCTCAAATGTTGCCAAACGTTTGACTCTTCCTACACATTCAAAGGATCTCAGATTTTAACAGAATATTTCAAAATTCAAAATTATGTTTAATTTTTTTTCCGGTATAGAAATGCCACTCACTGGAAAAAAATAAATACAAAACATGAAGCATAAAACATGAAACATAAAACATAAAACGTGAAACATAAAACATGAAGCATGAAACATAAAACATGAAACATAAAACATGATCTCTGAGTTGTTTCTACGTATACATCCTGTTATAATTTGAGAATCATATGAACGAGAACTGGTCAAGTTATTAGATTATGAAATTATACAATTTGTTCTTAAACTCTCTATATAATATATGATAAAATGTTCAAAACATCCCGCTTGGAATTCAACACTGTTATTCTAGTGAGTTCTCAGTTGGTTCAAACAGCTCAGAAAACTCCCTTTTGGTGTGATTATTTTATCAGGGAGATCAGATTTCCTATAAAACTTAAGCCATATCAATAGTCCTGTTTGGTTATTCTGAATGGACTCAAATTAAACATTGCAAGGTCGGTTGGGGATGCAGAATACACCAAATGCACCTCTGTAGAGGGGTAAGAACCCCTCGAACAAGTGTCCTGGATATGACACTAAACAATCTGATGGTAAGATTCCAGTGATGCTGGAACTTTGGGGAATGCGGAGCACCTTTTCATTGCCACGGACCTGGATTGAAAGTACCTGATAGGGCGCCAATCTATGGGTCAAATAGAACTAAACTGCGTACTTATGCTTGACTGAATTGTTTAAAATAGAACTGTATTTGACTTTGAAACTTTACTTACGCTAAATTGAATTGTTTGAAATAGAACTGTTTTTAGATTTAACTGTGTCTGAACAAAAACTGTACCCATACTAAACTGAATTGTTTTAATTAGATCTGTTTGCCTAAACTGAATAGCTTGAAAGAGAAATGTTTTTTATAATTAAACTGTGTACTTAGGTTAACCTGAATTGTTTGTAATAGAACTGTTTATTCGTATAAAAATGTATTTGGCATTAAATAACCTGCAAAGGATAATATGCCAAAACCCAAACAAACAAACAATCTAACTAAACGATGTTTTCCTATGGACTCCTACTCATAGACACATCGATATTGGCCGACTTGAAAAGATTTACATTCAACGGCATTGTGTGGATACTGAGTGCCGTCTAGGGACGGATGGCGAGAAAATGAAAAGAATCTGTGCTGTGAGAAAAAAAATATTATTTTGAGGATTTATTCTATTTATTAAATTTTCCCGGAACATGAACTTCTTAAATGGCTTCGACCCAAAGAGAAAACAAGTCATGTTCAGCAGCAAGGGCGACGTACTTATCCTTCTTTTCGTATTTTTCAACTCTACTCTGTCCTGCAAGTTCTCTCTTTCTTGTTGATTATTATCAGGTCTGGTCGTCTGGCCGAGATGGGGGGATCCGTTGGTATCTCAAAATCCCAGAGGATGTGTCTCATTCTCCAGGACAGATTCTGGGTTGTGCATATATCATTTGTTTGCATGGTTAAACTTCAATTTGATGCACAATTCCCAATGGATCACCTTGCCTACCCAGTCGTGTCATGTCTTATACTCTTTCTGGGCAATTTTGTTCCATTCGCTTATGTGATTGATCGTTTTGTCTCTTATTATTATTATTATTATTATTATTATTATTATTATTATTATTATTATTAATCGTGTTCTTGTTTTTATCGTTATATAATTGCAATTATTTACTGTTAACCTGGGAATCTATACAAAATGTAACATATATTAAATCACAATGGAACAAATTATTAAATAAAATTATGTTGAATGTTCGCTAATTAATTTTGCTGATGGTGGGAAACATGCATGTTGAATTAGGCAACCAATTATTAGATGGAAAATTTAATTCTTTACAATAATATATCCATTCATAATTTTTACTTTGCTTTTAATCATAGATATTTGATAAGTATAGCTTAGTACAACGCAGGGCCATATTTTCAGAATTGTAGTTTGGAAAATTGTATAGGAACAATATTTCTACTAGAAAACCTACACGAGTGAGTTCGAGTCTCATTGGGTGCCCCATTTATTCGGCCTTGTGCCACATCGGAGCAAAGAGCTTCGTAAATTACTATAGGAACAATATTTCTCATGTAGTCTTAGTAGTTTTATAAATAGAAGTAACTTTGGTTTTGATTTGGTTTATTTGTTTACGGGCATTTATTTAGTTAAAGCCGAAATTTAATTCATTTGTAAATATTTGATTATAATCATTACAAATTATATTTTCAATGTTCTATCACAATTATATCTATTTGATTATGATAATCATTATTTGCACTGTTAGGTGATATCAATTATTATCTAAAACAAATAAGGGTGTAATGGTTAAAGCGCTGGACTGCGGAATCGTAGTACGCGAGTTCGAACTCTAGTCGCGCTATTACGTTCACTTTCGGACAAATATACTTGGAAAAGATATGAACCCTCTTATCCTTTCAGCTATGGGTTAAATAGTACCACTACTATCTTTCTAAAGGAAGATTTGACATTAAGTAACCCGAGAAGATTGACACCCTTTAAAATAGCAAACAAGCACAAATAGTATATTCATACTTAATAAAGTAAGTAAAGTTAGCGACCTTAGTCGAGAGTGACCCGAAAGGCTCCCTTTTCAATAGCTACTACTACAAGAAGTAGGGGATGGTGCTACTCCTTTCCCTTGATTGCTCCACTTTACCCTTGATCTGTACCTTATAATGCTGTGTTTTAAGCAAGGCGGCATCAAGTACCATTGTTTGAGTCTTTGGTATGACTCGACCTGGGATTGTTACCATCGAACAAATATCTTATACAAGCTTACATAGTTTGTGGTGTTATAGTTATCTTCGTGGGAAGTAGACATAGCGACACAAGTTCGAGTCCAGTGCGAGGCTCATTGCATTTCACTTGGCACTAATACCCTTGGTTGAAATATGAACCATCAACTCTCCCTCAATCTAGGGGCAAACAATAAGGTAGACTAAGCTATTTAATCTTGCCATGGCAACCGGACAAGGAAACGATATTCTATTGCCTTATGATGATAATCCTTTGTTTGCCAAATTATGAAATATCACGTATCCTAATCAAACAAAAATAATTTATACACACTTGCATGTTTTACAGTAACTATTTTCATTTGATAATAATTTGTTTGCACACAGCTATATGTTTTTAATTATTTCCACTTAACAGCAATAATTTTAAGCCGTTATGGCTTTTTTACCAGCTTATTGGCCTAGTGGGTAGACCTGGATTCAATCCCAGGTTGCGTCATACCAAAGACTTTAAAAATGGTACTTGATACTTCCTTGCTTAACACTCAGCAATATAAGGTATGTATCGAGTGTAAAGTGAAGAAATCCAGGGAAAGGAAGTAACTCCCTCCCCTACACCTCGGTGTAGTAGCTATTAAAAAGGGAGCCTTCTGGTCACCCTCGACTACGGGCGCCAACTTTTATGGCATTTTTTATTTTACTGATAATAATCTTTTATAAAAAATCATAGCTTCAAACTATTCTTAACGTAAATAATTTGCGTACAGTCAAACGGTTTCAAGTATTTCTCTCGAACATTAACAATTCTAGATTTAGTCAACGCTACTGACAAGTTCTTGTCCCCAGCCACAAACCCAAACTTGTGTTGATGGGATCGCTTAATCAACCCTTTACGGCCACTTAGATGCCCGATCGTGTCGGGTGGTTTCGATAATTTTTAAATAATTGTTGTGTTCAGTCCGGAGTGCTAGATGAGGCATATCTTGTTACATCTAGCCTACCAGACGAATTTTCCAAAAAAATCTGTTGGCAACCTAAGACCACTTGCTTATCAGAGGTAAGTTTTGATTGGCTGATTAAATGATTTTAGGCCCGGGTCTGCTGATCAACCCATTTAGGGTTATTCTTTGCCAAGAGATTAGTGAATCGCACTCATTAGAGGTTTGCATTAACATTTTGTGAAGTTGTTTCTTCAGATTTTTTTCTATTAACACAGTCTTATTGAAGGGGAATAATTTTTAAACTGATATATATCTGTTTAAAATGTATTCGTGGCATAGATTGGACACTTACAGGTATCATATTTCCTAATCATCTCTTTACAGTTACATATCAAAAAGGGATCAGTATATGCGTACACACACACACATATATATATATATATATATATATATATATATATATATATATACTGTTTTTTTTTTTCACAACTATCTCTTTTCAATTGCATATTAGAGAGAAATCAGGCTATATATATATATATATATATATATATATATATATATATATATATATATATATACATTAGATTGTCTATTCGCAACCAATTGCTCACAATGGATATGGAATTGCATCTTCAAATGGCAAAGCATCCTGAAAAAAAGCTCCCGGTTATTTCCTTTGTATTGAAATTAAGTCGAATAACTCCAGCGTGCAAGCTGGAGTACCGACCACGCAAGTTCCCCTTGTGGAAATTCATATCCCGACCACAAAATCTACCCTCATTCCTTCTACAGTATATACAAGGCATTTCGAAAAATTGATGTAATGGGTATTTCAGAAAAATTAATATCATTTTGTAACCTTGACCGATTCTCGTTCAAAATGAATTTAGAATCTAATAGCACGAATAGAACGGTGTCAAAATTCTATGTTTAAAGTTTAAAGGGCCTTAATTGTGAATTGTATTTCTATACTTGAAAAGGAAACAAATCAAGTGTCGAATTTTGAGTTGCCTCATAAACCTATCGTTAAAATGTGAGATTTTTTGAACGAGAATTAGTCAACTAATGAGATTACGAAACTATATCAACTTTTCTAAAACACCTACTCTGTTTATTTGTTTGTTTGGGTTTTATGGCATATCAACCTTTGTAGATTATTCAATGTCAAATCCAATTCTGTTTCAAACAATTCAGTTTAGCACAAGTACACAGTTTATTTGTCAAAAACATTTCTGTTTCAAGCTATTCAGTTTAGTCAAACAGTTCTAATTCAAACAATTCAGTATAGTATAAATATAGATTTTGTTTAGACACAGTTAAATGTAAAAACCAATTCCATTTCAAATAATTCTGTTTAACAAAAGTACATTGTTTCAATAACAAAGACAGTTCTATTTCAAGCAATTCAGTTTTGCATAAGTACGCAATTTAGTTCTATCTGACCCCTAGATAGGACCCTATCAGGTGCTATCACTCTGGGCCAGAGTGGAGCTGGGAGCGATGGAAATGAACGGGTACTCTGCATCCCCCAAAGCTCCAGCATTACTGGAACTTCACCATTAGGTTATTTAGTATCATATCATAGGACACTCGTTGGGGCTGGGGCTGTAGAATACACCGACAGCATTGCTGTCGGTGTATTCTACAGCCCCAGCCGACAGGGCAACTTAAGTCATTATCATCATCGTGTCGCGCCATCAGCACGGATATCTCTGACCCTCTCTTGCCACCCCTCCCTATCGTCCTTGCTTCCAGATGGTCTTCATGGCTACTTCCCGTATTGGCAGACTGCTTTATGAAGGTTCGAGCTGGTCGTCCTGTCTTTGCTCTGCTATATGAAGGGGTCCACCAGAGTACATCACTTTTGAGCTCGTCCTTACTTCTCCAGCAGTGTCCCGCATACCCGGTTCGCCTAATTTTGATAGTTTTCATGATGGGTGGTTCGTGGCCGTATAGTTGCTGCTTTGTGGAGTGCTGCCTCCAGGACTTGTTCCATATTGCTCGCAGCATTCTTGTGTAGTTGCCGTCAAGCTTTTACTCCATGTAGTGCATCCATATAGCAGTATCGACACGACTGCTGCTTGGAAGAAACTGCGTTTTATTTTATCGGTTAAGTTTGACTTCCACAATTTAAGTATTCGATACTTTTTTCCATTTCGACTGATAATTGTTATGTATTTTCATGCCTTAACATCTATTTTTCTTTCTTTTAAATATATATCTAGTTTTACTTTATTTCAACGATTGCTAATTTTCAGTTTGTTTAAAAATCAAAAAATTCAAGGGGAAACTGTGCTTGAACCACTAAGCTGTTAGTAATCCAATCTTTGCAGACATACGTTTTCATTGGTATTAAAGGTTAATGGATTATAAACAGAGACATTTATCAATGAATAATACAAAATTGTTCTTTGGGATAGATCTATGCGGTTTACTCTAAGAGAATCTTTTAATCTTTAATAGCCACAAAACCTCACGTTTGAATTCAGGTGGTATTTGTAATGCTGAAACGTTGATGGAGGCGAAGAGACAAAAGAAGAGATGAAGTTATAAATATCAGAAAAGGAAAAGTCAGATACATAGTCACAAAAAAGTCATCTCACTTCATTGCAAAATATGAAATTTTTCGACAAAGCGAAAACAGCTGTTTGATATCAATGATATCTCAATAACTGATATCTAATAAATGTTTCTTATAATCAGTTATTCCATGTCTAGAAGTTAAGGAACCGCGTTCATTGTAAATTTGTATTTACATTTTTTGTACAGTTGCTTTTTATGATTTGCTTTTCTTTGAAGACGGTCATTTTCTTTGTTTTTTTAGGGGGGTTATTTTGCTAATCTAAGTGGGGTTTGCACATTTTTTTCGATGACAACTTCTATCTAGACCGATCTCAAAAAGAGGAGGATGTTTGTTCGGGTTTTATGACATATCCAACTTTGTAGGTTATTTAATGCCAAATCCATTTTTATAAAAACAAATAGTTATTTTTCAAACATCTCAGTTTATCATAAGTACACAGTTTAATTGTCAAAAACATTTCTCTTTCAAGCTATTCATTTCATTCAAACTGTTCTAATCCAAACAATTCTGTTTAGCGTAAGTATATTTTTCTTTACAAACAGTTAAATTTCAAAACAGTTCTATATTCAGTTTAGTGTAAGTACAGATTAAATTTCCAAAAAATCAGTTTTACATAAAAACAGTTCTATTTCAAATAATTCAGTTTAGCACAAGTTCGTAGTTTAAATGTCAAAACAGTTCTATGACGAGCAATTCAGTTTCGCAAAAGTACACTGTTTAAATGTCAAAATAGTTCTATTTAAAGCAATCAGGTTAGCATAAGTACACAGTTTATTTATATTTGACCCATTGATAGGACCCTACTACGTGCTACCACGCCGAGCTAGAGTGGACCTGGGAGTGATGGATATGAAGGGGTACTCCACATTCCCCAACATTACTGGAACTACACCATCAGATTGTTTGATGTCATGAATAGGACACTCTTTGGGAGGTCTTACCCCTCTGCAGAGAATCAGTCGATGTATTCTACAACAGCACCCGACCGGACAAGATCAATACTTGATAAATCGAGGCCATGACACATTGAACGGTCAAAAGAAATAATTGTGAACAGGTTTTAGTTCAGTTTAGTTTACAAATAACTGCTATTAAGTTCCGAATCAATAAGGATTATATAATCCAGTTCCTATTCAATCCAGAAAGTGTAAAGTTTCTAATTGGTATATCCAAATGTAAAACCACATCGGCAAGATGTTCTTTTCTTTTTGAGATTTCTCATGTAATGACTTGTATGTGTTACGTATTTTATGATTAGAAAATGAATTTTTCTTAGAATGCGACTTCGATGGTAATGGTATTTCACGCAAGATATTTTTTATAGTTAATAGCAAAGATAACAATTCAACAGATGTTTTTGCATGGTCAAAAAATTCAATTCTTGATGTGTTGCTCTCCCGGTGATAAATAACTTCCCCTGTCAAAAATCCTTAAGTCACACGGGTGGTGATTTTCAGCACATTAGATATTTTCAAAGGAGGTGCCGGTGGTGTAATGGTTATCGCCGTAGGAAATGGACACGGCGACACGAGTTCAAATCCTGGACGAGACTGATTGCATTTCACATAGCACTAATACTCTTGGGAAAGGTATGAATCCAATTATTCTCCCTCCAGCTATGGGTAAATAGTAAGACAGACTAGGTTCTTCAGCCTTGGTGAGGCAACTAGTCTAGGAGAAGGAAAACTCTGAATTCAAACCTGTTAAACTCCGTTTAAAAATTGATCTTGTGTCATATCCTGCCCGAGCGGAGGGGTTGGTAAATAGTATCACACGAAGGGGAAAGCAGCAGTGAGACTAATTTTTATCTTTTTGAAAGATTCTGAAAAATAATTATCACTTAACATGTTCCGATAATCCCTTTTTGGAAATAGCCAGTCTGTTTGTTTGTTTGTTGGTTTGGGTTTTATGGTATATCAACCTTTGTAGGTTATTTAATGCCAAATCTATTTTTATACAAATAAACAGTTCTATTTTTTTTAAATTCAGTTTAGAATAAGTACACAGTTTAATTGTCAAAAACCAAAAAAAATTCATTTTTATACAAACAAACAGTTTTATTTCTAACAATTCAGTTTAGCATAAGTACACAATTTAATCGTAAAAAAAAATTTCTATTTCAAACTATTCAATTTAGTCAAATAGATCTAATTTGATCAATTCACAATAGTATAAGTATAGTTTTGTTTACACAGAGTTAAATGTAAAATCAGTTCTATTTCAAACAATTCAGTTTTGCATAAGTACGGTTTCAATGTCAAAAACAGTTATATTTCAAACAATTCAGTTTTGCATAAGTACGGTTTCAATGTCAAAAACAGTTATATTTCAAACAATTCAATTTAGGATTTAAAAAAAAAACAGTTCCATTTCAAACGATTCAGCATTGCATAAGTTTGTATTTTGAATGTCAAAACAGATCTATTTCAAGCAGTGCAGTTTAGCATAAGTACGCAGTTTAGTTTTATTTGACCCATAGATAGGACTCTATCAGGTGCTACCACTCCGAGCCAGAGGGGACCTGGGAGCTATGGCAATGAAGGGGTACTCCACATTCCCCAAAGATCCAGCATTACTGGAAAATCACCATCTGACTGTTCAGTAGTATATCCAGGACACTCATTGGTGCGGCTTTACCCCTCGGCAGAGATCTAGTCGGTGGACTCTACTGCTCCAGACGACTTGACAAGACAATAGCCAGAAAGTTTATACCTGTAATGAAAACGAAAGACAATTGTATATATATATATATATATATATATATATACCAAAGTATAGTAAAAAAAATCCTCAGTGGTATATTCACTTTAAATGAACACGTACGTACAGCTGAACAATTTATGAAGTACAGTAATGACGCTGTGTGAGGTAGAAATACCTCCCATTTTTTAAACAGTCACATGTGTGATACAAGTCAACTTTGGCAAATGGTAATG
>OY757938.1:25302643-25365143 GCA_963585895.1 Sepioteuthis lessoniana
GTGGGGGTCCATAAGAGTACATCTCTTATGAGTTCGTCCCTGCTTCTCCAGCAGTGTCCTGCATGTCTGGTTCGTCTAACTTGAATAGTTTTCGTGATAGGAGGCAGGTGGCCGTACAGTTGGTCTCTTGTGGGGTGTTGCCGCCAGGACTTGTTCAAGATTGCACGCAGCATTCTTGTGTAATTGCCGTCTAGCTTCTTCTCCAGCCGTTTTGTTAGCGTCCATGTAGTGCACCAATTCTAGTTTAAAATTCAAAATGAAAATCAATTCCAATGTTCTTAAAAGAAAAGATGGAAGTAATAATTATAAGGAAAAATGCTAGAATATCTTAGACACGGGTTTGGTTGTTTGATAGCATATTGTTGGTTATCACCCACCTTTCTCCACACAATGAACTAGTCCATCTGCCACATATAGCAGTAGCTACTAATACCAAGGCAGACTAGGAGGTGAAGAGCAGCTTCTTATAGGAATAGTATTAGAGTGTTGGAGACTGAAGATTGCACTAGATCTCCTTACTTGCTACCGTAATAACGGAAGCTAATACTATCGTTGGACTATATCTTTATTCTGTATTCACTAATCCTATATTCTTGTCTATTAATAGTCTCTCTATTGTATATACGTTTTCCTGAGAATATATCACTATTTCCTCTCATATCGTGGTTTGTCCTTTATTTAATATTACAAGCGTTCACTAACTAGAACACCACACATATCAACATTTATAGGTTATTTAATGCCAAAGCCATTCTCCTAGAACAGTAACATAGCTTGGAGGATAAGGGGGTTCATACCTTTCCTAAGAGTATTTGCCCGAAAGTGAACGTAATAGTGTGACTGGAGTACGAACTCGCTTACTACGATTCCGCCGTCCATCGCTTTAACCATTACACCACGAGGACCCCCCCCCTTAGACACAGCATATTTGCAACTATACAAAATGAGGAAAGAGAGAAAGACTGAGAGGGAGACAGAAAGAGAAGGAGAAAGAGAGAGAGGGGAGGGAGACAGAGTGAAAGAGAGATGGAAGAGAATCATCTTCATGATACGTAAATGAAGAATACTGGTACAAAAGGCGATTAAAAGCAAGTACAACTGGTTGGGGGGATCATTGGTCTAGTGGGTAGAGTGTTCGCCAATGGTTCGGGAGACCTGGGTTCTATCCCAAAGACTTTAAAAATGGTACTTGATACCTCCTTGCTTAACACTCAGCAATATTAGGTACGTATAGAGGGTAAAGTAGAGCACTCCTGGGAAAGGAATAGTGCCCTCCCCTACACCTCGATGTAGTAGCTATTGAAAAGGGGGCCTTCGGGTTGCCCTCGACTACGGTCACCCACTTTACTATATATATATATATACACACGTATTTTTTATTTTAAAAATATATTTTTCAAAAGGTTATTCATTAAAGAAATATTTTAAGAAATAGTGCCCTCCCCTACACCTCGGTGTAGTAGCTATTGAAAAGGGAGCCTTCTGATCACCCTCGACTATGGTTGCCAACAACTTCTCAAGGAACTGTTAAAATGACTGCTTTTTTACCATAGAGATCAAAGGTATCAGCACAGGACCACAAGATATCCTGGAAAATATAGATAATAATTACCTGGGAATTTGAAATACAGATGTTTAACTTAACCCAAGCTACGACTTATTAGAAAAGGAGATCCACTAGTAATTGTGCAAAAGACTCAGATTTAGCCATGGTGACAAATGATCCAAGCAAAAACCAGAATTCGTCCCAGAAAATAAGAGGCATAGAATTCTCAGGGAATTTGAAAAATAAAAGAAGCACTAAATCTCAGCTAAACACCAGACCTATTGTTGTGAGACCGAAACTTACCTGCATCATGCACTTTTCCGGCACTATATTACTATGTGAGATAACACTCTTGGGGAGCAGTATCGTATTACCGTAGTATTAGCAGGAGTACTAGTAGTACGGAGCCGTATACGACTACCAATATTGGACACCACCGGATAGTAAGCTCCGCTTACCTTCACACTATCCTTTTGTAACCTTTTGTTAATATATCTTTCTTACCTCTTATCCGTGTTCCGTGCTTTCCTTCTGTGGTCCCAACCTTGGGTGCACATCACCTATGTTAACTAACAACAAGAGAACTTATCATGTAATGGATTTTGTTGTTTATATTGTGAAAGTAGAAGAAAGCGAAAGGAGAGACAAATACCTGGATCTTTCCAGAGAGCTGAAAAAATCTGGAATATCAAGGTGATAGTGATATCAGATGTAGATGGAGCCCTTCGAACAGTCACAAAGACTTTGAAAAAATGGAGATCAAAGAAAAAAATTGAGTGTCCAGATACTTAGAAGAGTCCAAGAGACCTGAGTGGGGTGAGGGGCGGTGAATTGCTGTCACACAGACTTCAGTAAAAATAAAACACCAGCAGAAACAGATGATTAAAAATTGCGAGGAGTAAAATAATGATAAAAACTAAAATGGGAATAAAAACAACAATATTGATATTTCCAACGTCAAATTGAGGAAATTATATATAAGAATACAGGGACAGGGCCGTGAAAAGGGAACCTGATGAAAGAAACTTAATCTCTATTAATAACGGGCAAAAATAATGCCTCAAGGGCTAATTGTATCAAAGTGAAAATTGATAATGCACTGGATAGTTTGATTTCTTTATTAGATCGCACGCTAACCGTCATAGCTTATTTAAAGCCAAGGCCATCCGTGTGGAAAAACAGTAGTGATACAATTTAAGGTTTCTTTGTTTGATGGCATATCAACAGTCGTGGCTTATTTAATGCCAAAGCCATCCTTGCAGAAGAACAGCAGTGGCGCTATTTAAGGTTTCTTTGTTTAACGGCATATCAAACTAACTAATTTAATGCCGAAAGCATCCTTGTAGAAGAACAATAGTGGTACAATTTCGCCCACAGCTGGCGTATATTCATACTTTCCCCTGGATTATAAGACCGAAAGTGAACATATTGTAACATACCCATACATGAATATTGGAAACGTATATAGAATGTTCATAACATATATACATAGAACATAGGAATCCCGAAACACGAAAAACACTTACGACTTCTTAGTTCAGGTACGAAACCTTTTATTACCTTTGAGTTAAAAGGTTTTTCGACATAAGGAGAGAGATACACCTGACTTTTCCATCTGCCCCAAACCACGTGCGCACCCGATGCAAGGCCACAGCGAGCAAGCGAAAGTCAACCATCTTCTCCGGAGGCAGAACGCAACTCACTGACTCTTCTCAAAAATCTCAGCCCAGGCTTCCGGTGCGTGACGTCACTAACATCCCTGGTCACATCCTCTCTCTGGGATTTTTATTGTGACATCTCTGAATGATACGTCCGATCTGCGCTCGCGCGTGAACACGTGCGCTCATGTTTGCACCTAACTAACCAATGCACTGAGCTGAAAGGTTCTCAGCCTAACTAAACCCAAAGGCAAAATATATAAAACGAAATCCCTCGGTCATTATATTACAATATAAGCACGAATGGAGTATGAAGTCGCTTAGTACGTTGTCGCAGGCCAGCGCGTTAACTATTACGCCTCGGGAATGCCTCCTTAATACACAAGAAACTAGCAAGTGTAGGCCTTGTAGTGATAGAGATTAAATAGTTGATCAAATTATAAATGAATGCACGAAAGGCTCACAAAGTTTTACCAGTAGAGATATGACTGGGTGGAGGAAAAGGGATCCTCTGGGAAATGTGCAAGAGATTGAATTTTGATTGGTTTGGTTTGTTGGGTTTTATGGCATATCAACCTTTGTAGGTTATTTTTAACGCCAAATCCATTTTTATGTAAATAATCTGTTCTATTTCAAACAATTCAGTTTAGCATAAGTATACAGTTTAATTGTCAAAAACATTTCCATTTCAAACTATTCAAGCAGTTATATGTAATAATTCAGTTAAGTGTAAATACAGTTTTAATGTTGAAAAACAGCTCTATTTCAAATAATTCAGTTAAGCATAAGCACGCAGTTTAAATGTTAGTACGGTTTAATTGTCAAAAACATTTTTATTTTAAGCTATTCAGTTTAACCAAACAATTCAGTTTAGCATAATTATACTGTTAGTTCTATTTAACCCATAGATAGGGCCCTATCAGGTGCTACCACCCCGGGCCAGAGTGGATCAGGGAGCAATGGCAGTGAAGGGGTACTCCGCATTCCCCAAAGCTCCAGCACTGCTGGAACCTCACCATCAGATTGTTTAGTGTCATATCCAGGACACTCATTGGGGGGGGGTCTTACCCCTCTGCAGAGGTGCAGTCAGTGTATTCTACAGTCCCAGCCGACTGGGCAACTGAATTTTGACAATACTGATGAATGGTATATGCACAAACCAGAATCTGTTCAATAAAATAAAACGCATAAAATTATCTCGTACTTTTAGATACATGGGGCACAAGACCAGGTTTGATGTTAATTTTTTTTTAAATAGTGGAATTTATCGTTCCTGCAGACAAGAAATTTAAAAGTAAAGAAAGCAAAAATCTGGAGAAAAACCTTCTTCATTCGTGGGTAATTTAAATGCCAAAGCCATCCGCGTAAAACAAGAGCAGTGCCCCTATTAACCCATTAGCTGGGAGGATAAGAAGGTTCATACTTTTCTTAAGGGTATTAGTCTGAAAATAAACGTTATGAAACGTCAATAAGAACAATAAGAAAAGAGATTGGAAGAACTGATTATCAAAGGAAGTATCGAAACCATCTAGACCACAGCACTGCTAAAACCTACTTTGGTACTTAGAAGAGTCCTGGAGATATGAGGAGACTAGCTGTCACTCAAACTCTAATGGAAATCATTTAGAACTGATGTGAAGAAAGCACGCTAATGAATTGAGAGTCTACGAGAAAAATGTGAAAAAAGAAATTGAATAAGATTTAAAGATGAAATCGTTTGCCATGACTCCCAAAAGTTTTTTGAATAAGGAGATAAAAGAAAAAGGGCTCACGAGGTGCTAAAAACAAACATTTTTTCGGGAAAATATTTCTCTATTTTGACCTTCAAATTTATGGCCGCCATGAAGCCTAGACCCTAACACTTTTGATTACACTATATGAGGCGTTTAAGAAAATAAAACAGATACAACCTCCCATCCAAATGTTGGTTCGCTTAAGACTCCTATAGAGGAAGAATGGAGTAAAATCCATGAAGAATTTATTTCGAAGGTATATAAATCGTTTTGAAGTTGCTTTGAGACAATAACTGAAAAAGATGGTGGTCATAATGAGTAAATTTACTGTTTTGTGTCTATTTTCTTATTTTGTTGATTCTTTTTTTAAAATTGAAATTAATCTTGTCTTATAATAGAGTCCTTAATTATTTTTTCAAGAATATTCCTAATTTTGCTTCCGCACCCTGTACAATTAATACCGTAAAATTGTCAGAGCATTCCCAGGTTTGCATGACAAATTAGGAAAAGAAAAAAGGAGAAAAAAAAGAATCGGCAGAAAAGTGTCATTCATTATTCATTTGCGCTTTGTTAAATATACTTTCCACCTCGAGATTTTTGGTACAAATCGCTGATATACAAGATATATCCAATATATTTTCAACCGTTAATCGACACCATATTTTTGAAATCGTATGAATCATTGCCGTTACCGTTTGGTGACGATATTAATAAAATATCCCTTGTGATTAAGTTTCAATTAAGACGAACACTAATATTGGGAAGCAGCGATCGATATGAATATTTTGGTCTCAAAACCAGCTTACTGTACACGTTAAACCTATTTCACTAAAATATATATTTGACTTCAGCAGTAAATTAACTCTAAAGAAAAATCTGTAGTCAATGAATGAAATGCGATTATTATTATTATTTTTTTTTTTTTTATTATTCACTCATTAGAGCTTTTCACTGGAGTCTGAGTGACAGCAAGTCTCCTCAAGTCTTCAGGACACTTCTTAGTATTCTGGCCGTTCTTAACAATGCTGTCGTTTGGATGGTCGCCACTCGTCCACAAACTTCCAAGTCCTCTAGTCCCTTTAGCAATCCTTTAGTTACTGTTCTAAAAGCACCAATTACAATTGGTATAATTGTCATCTGCATGTTCCACAGTTTTCGTAAACATTTCCCAATGAATCACCTTGCCGACTCAGTCGTGTCTCGCCTTATACTCCCTCTGTGCTAATTTGCTGCATTCGCTTATTCTATGATTGATGTTTTTATCTCTGTCACCACATAGCCTGCATTTGCTTATTATTATTATTGTTCACTCATTAAAGTTTTTCACATCAGCGATAGCCGATGGTTTTTCACTGAAGTCTGAGTGACAGCAAGTCTCCTCAAGTCTCCAGGACTCTTCTTAGTATTCTGGTAGTTCTCAACAATGATGTCGTTTGGATGGTCTCCACTCGTTCGCCAACCTCCAAGTCCTCTAGTCCCTTTAATAATCCCTTAGTTACTGTTCCAAACGCACCAATTACAATTGGTATGATTGTCACCTGCATGTTCCACAGTTTTTTCAGTTCCCTAGCAAGGTCACGGTACTTATCCTTCTTTTTACATTCTTTCAGTTTTATTCTGTGGTCTGCCGGAACAGCAAAGTCGACTATTTTGCAAGTTCTCTTTTTTTTTTATTATTATTAAATCTGGTCTCCTGGCCGGGATGAGGTGATCCGTTTGTATATTAAAGTCCCATAGGAGTTTATGCGAGTCATTTTCTAGGACAGGTGCTGGGTTGTGAGTATACCATTTTTTAGTATGGTCAAGTGTTTTTACATCAGCATTAGCTGATTGTTTTCCACTGGAATGTGAGTGACAGCAAGTCTTCAGGACTCTTCTCGATATTCTGGCTGATATCAGCAATGGTTTGGATCGTCTCTACTCGTACTTTTATTTCCAAGTCCTACAGTCCTTGTATCAATCCTTCAGTGATAGCACCAAGCGCACCAATTACAATTGGTATCACCGTCACTTTCATGTTCCATAGTTTTTATCTCTCTTTTCGCTTTTCTTTCAGTTTTACCCGCTGCTCAGCCGGAACGGTAAAGCCCACTATTCAGCAAGTTCTCTTTGTTTTTGTTGACTGTTCCTTGGTCTGGTCATCTGGCCGAGGTTAGATGATCCTTTTGTATCTCAAAATCAGAGAGAATATTGTGTCACATATTTTAGGATAGATTATGGGTTGAACATACACCACAAGTTCGTCAAATTTAAACTTCTTGCACAATTCCTAGTTGGTCACTTTTCCTACCCAGTCGTCTCTTGTTTTATACAATTTTTACGCCAATTCACTGCGTTCACTTATTATGTGATTATTATTATTTGTTATGCCTCCTTGTAGTAATTTATTGAACGTTTTTCTTAGATGTGGCACAAGGCCGTATTAATGCAGCACCAAATGATGGTTGGTTGGTCGTTTGGGCTTTATGGCGCATCAACCTTGTAGGTTATTCAACGCCAAATCCATTTTTATGCAAATAGTCACTTCTATTTCAAACAATTCAGTTCAGCATGAGTACACAGTTTAATTTTCAAAATCATTTCTATTTCACGCTATTCAGTTTATTCAAACAGTTCTAATTCAACTAATTCAATTTAGTATAAGTATAGATTTTCTTTACACACAGTTAAATGTCTAAACAGTTGTATATTAAACAATTCAGTTTAGTGTAAGTAGAGTTTCAATGTGAAAAACAGTTCCATTTCAAACAATTCAGTTTAGCATAAGTACGCAGTTTAAGTGTAAGTAAAGTTTATTAGTCAAAAACATTTCTATTTCAAGCTATTCAGTTTATTCAAACAGACCTAATTCAAATAATTCAGTTTAGCATAAGTATGGATTTAGCATACCGGACCGGTAGCACCCTATCAGGTGCTACAATTCCGGGCCAAAGTAGACCTGGGAGTAATAGCAATGAAGGATTGCTCAGCATTCTTCAAAGCTCCAGCGTCACTGGAACCTCACCATGAGATCGTTTAGTGTCATATCCAGGACTTTCATTGGCGGGGGTCTTACCCCGCAGCAGAGGTGCAGTCGATGTATTCTACAGCCCCAGCCCACTGTCAAAACAGTTTTATTGCAGATAATTCAGATGAGCATAAGTACACAGTTTACATATCAAAACAATTCTATTTCGAGCAATTCAGTTTAGCATAAGTACGCAGTTCAAATGTAAAAATAGTTCTATTTTGAATAGTTCAGTTTAGCATAAATACTCAGTTCAAATGCAAAAACCAGTTAACTGAAATCCCGGTGTAGTTCTATTTAATCCATAGACAGGACCCGTATCAGGTGCTACCACTCTGGTTCAGAGTGGACCTGGGAGCCATGACAATAAAGGGATACTCTACATTCCCCAAAACTCTAGCATTACTGGAACCTCACCATCAGATTGTTTAGTCATATATCAGGACACTCGTTGGGGGGAGGAGGCTTGCCCCTCTACAGAGAAGCAGTCGGTGTATTCTACAGCCCCAGCCGACTAGGCAAGGCACCCAGTGAGATTCGAACTCAATCGTGAAGGTTTGCTAGTCTGGCTTGGTAACCAATACATCACCTGAGATGCCCTGTTGTACATCTCTTTTTATTAACTTCACACATTAGCTTTTTTAAAAGAATCTTTGCACAGCATTTACACACTTTAAATACAATATATATATATATATATATATATATATATATATATATATATATATATATATATATATATGTACACACGGGTTTATATATATATATACGGATCAAATTCTTTTAAGTAAGTCACCCGATAATTCCCAAAAATGTCATCTTAAATTCTTTTTCTTAACATTTTTTTTCTGAAGCCATTGAATTTAATCTGAAAATCTTTTACACTGTGGCTTTGTTGATCTGATTAATCGATTTTTCCAAAAATATATTATTCAATTAGCAAAAAATTCAGATGGTTACTAAATTTAGTTTTTTTAAATCAGTCTTGACAATAAATATCCACATTGGTATTATCTGTTTGAATCCCATCTATCAGTTTGAAAATTATTCCTTATAAATTGGACCAAAGGCCAAAAAAAAAAAAACTTTAAAAATAACTACACTGTTTAATATGAATATATAATGAACGCGGTTCCCTAAAATCTAGGCTTAAGATAGTCCCAGACAAGTTTACATGCTGTTAAAACGATTCCCTTAATCCTAATGATGAGAACGAATCGTTTTTTGTCTTTTTTATTGCAACTATATAAATCCCATTATCTTCTTTTTTTAAACGTAATCTTTTCTTGTTATATACAAGAAAAGATTATCATCTGTGAGATGACAATATATCATCTCACAGATGAATTATCTTTTTCATTTCTTTCTGTAAAATTCCGTCTCTCTTTTTTATGTTTCTTTCTTTTCCATATTATGCTTGGGTGTTTCTTTCTTTGTTCATTCTTTCGTTAATTGTTTCCTCACAGTGTTGTTCATCATGAGACAATTCCTTCAACTTTTCTCCTTTTCATTCTTATGTACTTCAAGATGAGTTTAACGGCATGTAAACCCATTTAGGGTTATTTTATGCCCAGAGTCTCCGGAAGCGTTTTCATTGAACAGTTATATTTTCATTTTTTTTTGTTGTTGTTTCTCGAGAGGCTTTTTTTTATTGTGTTTTTGCACACGGTCCGATCGAAAACGAATAATATTCAAACATATGTTTTTTGCACACGATCCAATCGAAACGGATAATTTTTAAACAGATTTATTTTTACACCCGATACTATCGAATACAAATAATTTTTTAAACAGATATATCTAGCCAATAGATCGGACTCAGCAAGTGCTTCTAATTCACGGAAAATTTGGCCAGGGATTTACAACAATAAAAGTATACTTCCCATAGAATCTATCAAATATGCCTAATATTAATTAATATATGATTTCTATGGAAGGATACTCATTTGTTTGCATGTAGTTATAAGGTTTTGTGATTCTATTTTAGTCGCAGAACTTGATTGTAGACTTAGTTCTATGACTACCACATACGTTTCCAGGTAGTTGATTACTCAACTCCCTCAGTGCCCACGTTGTGTTTGAAAGATCCACAGAAGTAGGAAGATACAATCTATCTGGAACTTCTTCTGACGGTCGGGGTGGTTTGTTTGAACAAATTGCCAAAGTGTTGACAACTCAAACACAAGAAAAACTCTCCATTAACAATTGTTTATTAAAACAAAATGGTGTAACAATAATATATACAATATATAAATAAAGAGAGAGAAATCGTCGTTTTGTCCTGTTTGAGAGACAGACAATTGAGGTATTGGCTGGTGCAGTCTTTCTATCTCATTCATTTTTTCGGAGAGTATGTCTTTTGCTGGAGAGGCTTTAGTTCTTGGAGAGATTTCTTTTCTTATTCTCTTCTCTTCCATACGGACATCGGATCTCTTCTTTCTTCAAGTTTTTAGGACAAGTGAATAACTCATATTGCCATAGTTTCAAATACCTAATAATAATGATTAACTAATTGATTGATTTTAACGGCATGTGAAGCCATCTGGGGTTATTTTGTGTGGAGAGTGTAGAGACTAATGTACATAAATAAGCTCATTTTTATATTATTTGAGTGTTTTTTGCAGACCTTGTGTCAGTATTACTATCAACGTGCCCAGTCGGCTACGACTGCAGAATACACCGACTGTATTTCTGCAGAGGAGTAAGACTACCTCAACGAGTGTCCAGGATGTTACATCAAAAATTTGATGGTGAGGCTCCAGTAATGCTGAAAATCGGAGCAACCCTTTATTGAAATCTCTCCCATGTACACTGTGGCCCAGAGTCGTAGTTCCTGATATGGGTAAAAAAGAAGTAAACTGTACATTTGTACTAAACTGAATTGCTTGATATAGGACTGTTCTTACATTTTAGTTTCTAAACGAAAAAAAAACTGTGTACTTATGCTAAACTGAATACTTTGAAATGGAACTGTTTTTGACATTTGACTGTGTAAACAAGGAACTATACTTATTCTTAACTGAATTGTTTGAAACTTTTATGAAAATGACTTAATTCGGAATTAAATGACACGAAAGGGATTGATACTCCATAAAACCAACCAACCAACCGTAAGTGATACAGTTAGGGTCTTCCCACCGAGGGGATAGCATATTTATAAAGTTTAAAATAAAGATGTGCCCCAGGTGTAATGGTTACCTTCGTAAGAAATAGGATAAGAAATGGACACGGTGACACGAATTCAAATCGTAAACAAGGCTGATTATATTTTCACATTGAACTAATACCCTTGGGAAGGGTATGAATCTGATTATTCTCCCGCCTGCTATGTGTAAAATAGTAGGACAGAGCTGGTTCTTTAGCAACCAGTGTAGAAGAAGGAAAACACAAAATTCACATCAATTAAACTCTGCTTAAAAATTGACCTTGTGTAACATCCCATCAGTGCAGAGGGGTTGGTTAAATATATATAAAGAATAAATTCAAAATCCTTTTTTTTTTACCTAATTTGTCGGTGAGATTTAGGATACGCTAAATGTATTTCCTGCAGAGAGATAAGATCCCCTAAAATAGACTGGTCTTGGAAACATATTTACCCAACCCCTCCTCTATGGGTGGGATTCGAAACAATGTTAATATTTAAGCAGAGTTAAGTTGGTTTGAATTCAGATTTTTTGGAGGGAGAGAGTATATTCCGTAATCTACGGGAGTTACTTTCAGGTTTAGTTCCACCACAAATACGACACAAATTTTACAAGCACGTAAACAAATGGAATATGACAACAACGAACATTAAGAAACAATCAATTTAATAACCATAACAAACAGGATAAAAAATAGTTAGAAATACAAGGTTCATGTTATGTGCGTATGTGTGTATGTAGAAAATACAGCTATGGCCAGTTAAATGAAAATATGATTTGTTCGCCCGTGTGGCGTGTGTACATGTTAGGAAAGTCTACTAAATTAACGTGGCCGAAGTAAAGAAGGTAAAAAGTTGATTTCACTTACATACTTGGGTATATGTGTGTGTATATAAGGGATGGAGCGTAAGTATGTGCCTTTTGTTTTCATAAGTCAGCAGGTGCGTTTTTTTACGATTTTGGCGACTACGTGTCGCTTGTTGTCGTCGGTAAAAGAAGGTTGCATGCCTTTTCCCTTTGAGTCTTATGGCGTGGCTCTCTGCTGACCGTCGTGGCCTCCTGTCATGGAAAGTCTTTTTGGTATTGGAAGGAATGGTCTTTGGTAGTCGAATTCTTTAGTGAATTAAATTCTTCGTTATTTATACTTTTCGGGGTCTCTAAAGTGGATCAAAAATAGAACATTGTTACATTTTATTGCGGGTCCTAAAATTCAAGCGCCCAGACATTTCTTGACCAATCAGATTCGTATATTCACTTATTTATTTTGGAGCCTGAATATTTTTCTGTTAATTAGTTTCTAAGTCGTATTTTCCAGAATGTTCCCCCTTTATTTTTTTTAGCTGATTGGTTGAAAATATAAAAATGTAACTTCAATGTTAATGCGATTTTGAGCCGAAATTTCTAGAATGTTCTTATGAATGTTTTGGGGTTGATTATTTTAAGTCTAAAAAAATTGTATTCTATAAGTTCTTTTCTAGATTGGTTGCCATAGCAAAGTGAAAGTGTCCAGTCTGTCCTATTATCTATATATAGCTGTGTTGTGTGGGATAATAATTGGATTCAGACTTTTACCATGGGTATTAACCCAATGTGAAATGGAAACAGCCACGTTCAGAATTTGAGCTTGGATCACCGAGCACATTTCCTAGGATGATAACTCTGACGTCATGGACGCCTCTGCGAATAGGACTAAATTGTATCGGGTGGTAAATTGTATCGGGTGGTAAGGCTTCAGTTCATGAGTTCCGGGGAATGTACAATTCCTCTTCACTATCTAGTACAAGTTCAAGTGACTATTTCTTTAACCTGGTTCTGAAAACTAAAAAAGAATCCTGTCTACCGAAGGTAACGTCTGATTCTGGAACCTTTCATCTCGTTATGAGATTTAGGCAATTATCAACAAAAATTTCCAATTTCATTGAGATCTCTGCATCTTTTTCGTACTGAATGATAGTATTTAACACCAGCATTGTAAGTGCATATCCAATTCAGGGTCTTTCTTAATTAGCTCTAGTTTTTACTTGTGTTCTTCAAACATTTCTTGATTGATTCCTTGTTAATACTGTGTGATGCTGTAAAAAAACATCAGCTGCTTTTGCAATAAAAGCTTCATCTGGGGTGAGGTAGAGTTTTGATACCAACATATTATTACTACTAATCCAGAGCGCACCGGCATTATCATAAAATATCATTTAACATTGCTGTTTTTCTGTCATATTGTAGGAGTGGCAGATCAAGATGCAAACACTTCGTATTATCCTTTGTTATATTCATAACTTTCCTGTAAGGAAGCCTTAATTCAACAATGTAAATTTGGTTTGGTTTGGTTCAACGGCATCTCAACCATTGTTGATTATTTAATATCGAATCCATTTTTATTCATATGAAATATTCTGTTTCAAACAATTCAGTTCAGTATAAGTACACAGTTTAAATGTCAAAACAGTTCTTTTTCAAGCTATTTAGTTTAGACAAAGTAAAATGGTTCCAAGTATTGCTATATAACACAAACAATTCAATTAAACATCAGTCATTTATTTACACACAGTTAAATGTAAAAGAAAAAGTTCTACTTCAAACAAATCAGTTTAGTATAAGCACACAGTTTAGCTCTATTTGAACCATAGATAGGAGCCTATCAGGTTCTACCTTTCCAGGTCAGAGTTTCCCCGGGAATGATGGGAATAAGGGAGTACTCTTCATTCTCCAAAGCTCTAGCTTTATTGGAGCCTCACCATCAGATTTTTTAGTAACATATCTTGGACACTCGTTGGGGATGTCTTACCCTTATGCAGAGGTCTTGTCGGTGTATTTTGATGCCCCAGCCGATTGAGTCCTCAACGATGTGGGAATATATATATATATATATATATATATATATATATGTGTGTGTGTGTGTGTGTGTGTGTGTGTGTGTGTGTATGTGTGTATATATATATATATACACGTGCACACACAAACACAAATACACAAATATATTTGCGTGCACATAAACATACACACACACACACACACACACACATATATATATATATATATATATATATTTGAATAGAAAGTTCATACATACTCTGCACAATATACAAAAAAAGTAAACCAAATTCATATTTTTATCATTTTATAAATTTGGGGAATTTAGATTTAATTCTCTATATTTTGGGAAATTTTTATCATTTTTTCTTTTTTTAAAATTTGAATTTGTTTGATAGATTTTTGGCAATTTTTATTTATCATTTATTTTTTAAAAAATTTTCCTCTTTCATATACGAGGATGATTCACTAAAGGTGAATTTTATCTTAGGAATTGTTAATAGGAAGTACGGTCTTTAGTTTCATGGGCACCCCAGGTTGTGTAATGTTTAGCGAGCTAGAATTGCAAACCTTCGCGAGTTCGATTCTCATTGGATGCTCCATTCATGCGACCTTGTGCTCCATCAAAGAAAAAGCTTAATAAATTACCACTGTTTACAGATTTATCTTTCTAATCAATATGTTGCGTAGCCATATACACGAATATGGCCATGTGCGAAATAGACATGTAATGTTCATAACGGTAGAATATATAAAGAACAGGAATCTCAAAAACACGTAACTACTTCTTGCTCAGGTACGAAACATTTTTATTAACTTTGAGTTAAAGGTTTCGACGTAAGGAGGAGAGACACAATCTTCTACGCTGTCTTATTCATTTGGCCCCCAACTCGAGCGGCCCCCATCGGGCGCACGTTCGCCTCGCGCCTGCGAGCTCCAAAATCGATCCTTCTCGTTCGGCGTCCAAAACCCGACTTTTATTTTCTTCAAATTCTCACACAAACTTCCGCGTGCTTCCGGTGCGTGACGTTACCCGCACCTTGTCACCCAGTATCGTCTCGGACTGTTATGATATCTGAGTGACACCTCCATCCGCTCGCGCGTACCTGCGTTAACACCTGCTTCAATTTTACACCCAACCAACCCATGTGCTGAGCCGAAAGGTTCTCAGCCTAACTAAACTCAAAGGCATGAACCGAAATCCCTCGGCTTTTTCATAACAAATAGAGATGGGTTTTTTTCATACACCAGAACTCTGTCAGCATGACATTCTTTACTAACTCTGCACCCGGAACCTTTTATTTACTGGTGTGTCAGCGTGGTTTCATTCGACGGACTGTCTTTTCAACTCGTTGTGGCAAATCTTTGTTTAACCCATTTGTTAACACTTTTGACTAAAAGATGTTTCTCCGAAGAAATCCCTCATTCTTCTATAAATTTCACATGGTTTGGACATCACAGTTATTAGAAATATGATGTCAGACTTCTGTTTAAGCCGGGAGAATTCTGTTTGATGACAACTATTTTAAATAGCCTCAAAACAAATATTCTTCAGATTAGAATAACTTTTGCTATAAACCAATTCTAAACAATGAAAAATTAATATTTATGGAAAAATATCAATTCTTTAAAAAATTCCTCTTTATTTTATATATTTTTGGTAAATTTCATTCAATATTCTATATAACCCTATTTACATTTTTAAAAATTGTGTAATGTATTTTTGTACATTTTAATTCATTTTCTTATTTATACTTATTTTGCACTTTTTAAAAATATGTTATGTATTGTTTTCAGTTTTTTTTTTATTTTATATGCTTTTGGCAATTTTTATTTCTAATATTATACATATTTATTTTGCATTTTAAAAAATATTTTTATATCTTTGGCAAATTTCGTTCATTATTTTAAATATCCATATTTGCATTTAAAAAAAATTATCTAATATATTTTGTTTAATTCATAATTTTATTTATATTTTTTGCCTTTTTAAAAATGTTTTTATATCGTTTGCATTTTTTTATTTTATATGCTTTTGGCAGTTTTCATTACTTATTTTATATATATTCATTTAGCATTTTTTAAAAATTATTTTATATATTTTTGGTAAGTTTTATTGATTATTTTACAGATACTTATTTAGCATATTTTAGAAAATATTTTGTATATTTTTGGCATTTTAAAAAATTATTTTATATATTTTTAGAAGTAGTTTTTTATTATTTTATATGCTTATATTGTATTTAAAGATCATTTTACAGATTTTGAATAATATTTATTTCTTTATATATTTTCGGCAGTTTTATTAACAGTTTTATGCATACTTTTTTTGCATTTTTGCAATTTTGAAAATTATATATATATATTTAGCAAGTTTTTTCATTTTGGTTACTTTCAGTAATCTTTTTTAAAATTATCCTACGCACACACACGCACACGCACACACACACATACAAGGAAACATACACACACACACACACACACACACACACACACACATATATATATATATATATATATATATATATAGAGAGAGAGAGAGAGAGAGAGAGAGAAAAAGAGAGAGAGGGGTGATAGATTAGGTAAATCCGGCAAGATGTGAAAAAATAAGTGAAAATTAGATGAAACGAAAATGATAACGGATTCAACCCACACATATACACACACATACAGATCCCACCCGCCCACATATATATATATATTTTTATTTTTAAATATACACATGTATATAATTATTGAAAGAAAATCCTTTAAAAACCCGGAAACAAAAATCAGAATAAATAATTACTTAAGCTGCAACTCAACTCTACGTAATTAAATGTAGCAAATGCAAAGAAATATACCCATGGTCAACACAGGCCCTTAATACCGGAATATCACTACACAAGAGCAATGTAAAAATAAATATCAAGATATTGAAATACCTATACAAATGTTGTCAAGGTTAATTTAGAATAATGCCCATATACTAAAATAACGACTACACTCTACTTCAAATAAAAGGAAAAAAAATCATTGATGAATTTAACCCAAAGTTGAATCAAACATGAATCATGCATACACACAGAGGGACATAAATATACATGTATATGCATATATATATATACACATAAAAAATTATTTGTAAAAAATGATTTCCCGTAAATTTCATGCCACATCATAACACGCACACACACACACACACACACGAAATCTCAAGACACACACGCACACACAGAGAGGAGAAAAAAATGTACTGTTAGTGAAATCCGAAACCACTCCAACACACACCACACACACACGCACAAAAACAACAACAACAACAACAACAAAATATCAAATGTCAAAGACCAATTAGGAGTAAAGCAGGCATGGGTAAATACACTCAAAGAGAGGAGTGACTTCAATATGAACCCATAACTAACTGAAAACCATTTAAACTGCAAACACGAATGTGTTTAAGTCTCATTGAATACCCTATTAACAAGGCCTTGTGTCATATATGTTGTCTGACGAAAGTAATAAACTGGAAGCATACACGTATGTAAGAACGAAATAAATGAATAAATCCTAAAAAAATACAAATCTCTTTGTGAATCTTCTCATTTGAAAATATTTCTTTCTTTCTTTGGACCAACAACAGAAATTGTTTTATATACAAATATATATATTTCAATAGATTAATCTTGGGTTACTAATGAACATGTTGAGATCGGTCGGATAGTTAGAGAATAAAAGAAAGAAAGAGAAAAATAACGATTCGAGAGATGCAGTTATCAACAAATCAAGATAAATAGATACAGTGATAATTTGATTGATATCCCAGTTACCGCAATTCATCCAAAGATGCAAGATGATCTACTCGTGGGATATTGTTCCTTTTCAAAGCGAGAACGTATCCCTCAATATGAGTCACATAAGAGAGAATGAAACCCAAACAGCAAGTCCACTAGCGTTCGGCCCTGTCCGGAGCCTTGTTCACGCACGACCGTGTATCGTTCAATCACCCCGAAACGTTTTGCATGCTCGATCTACTTTAGTGATTTGTGCGTACCGTGCACCTTGTCCCAACAGATCATCTTTCAAGGAAGGTGATGCTACGTGCTTTTCGCGAAATGAAGGCCACGCTGAGACCAAAGTGATTGCATCGCGTCTATATTGCAACAAGCCCCATTCGGAAATCCTGCGCCGGCTTTCTCCTGCACAGGTGAAAATTAATTCAACAGGCATGGCGAACAAGTTTAAGTAACTCTCACCCTCAGAAATCAAACTTATAAAAGGAGATGAAGAAAGACAGAAAACTGAATACACAATTCTGCGCGCACACACACACACACACATATATATATCTGTGTGTGTGTGTGTGTGTGTGTGTGTGTGTGTGTGTGTGTGTGTGTGTGTGTGTGTGTGTGTGTGTTGACAGCATTTTACTCTTTTAAACATGTTGGATTCGATAGGACTAGCACTTCATGTACATGTATTCTGTCTGTGATCCGTTCACGTTTTCGAATGCGCCACTAATTAAACAAATATATATATATATATATATATATATATATATATATATATATATATATATATATATATATATATATAAGTAAAAAGTAAAGTTAGTGACCACAGTCGAGGGCGATCGGAAGGCACCTTTTTCAGTAGCTACTACACCGTAGGGTAGGGGAGGGCGCTATTCCTTCTCCTTGATTGCTCTACTTTACACTTGATACGTATCTTATAATGCTGATAATTAAGCAAGGAGGTATCAAGTACTATTTTTTTAGTCTTTGGTATGACTCGAACTGGGATTGAACCCCGGTTTCCCGGACCATTGGCGAACACTCTGCTCATTTGGTCAATAAAGAGAGAGATAGAAAAGAAAGAAAGAAAATGATATACACAGACAGATCGATTGATTGATAAGAAGAAAACTTAGATAGATAGATAGAGATATATAGATAGATAAGTGATATATATGACCAAGACATATGATTGAAAATAGAATGTGAGTTTTTGAAATTAACTATTTATTTGTATCACTGGTTTCTCAATGCGAAAAAAGGAAAAAAAAAACATACAAAATCATACTTTTTGGCAAGTACTTTTTTTAGCCAGTTTTCTACTCTAAATAGTAAAAGAAAAAGTAAAAATGACTGATCATTTTTACCAGGAGACAACCTCGTGCTCGGGGCGGGGGGGAAATCGTAACCCCGGACAAGTCGGTGTAATCCTCACGTTATTTTCACTGCGATGAGATCATTAATGATGAAGCGAGACAATGTGCATCAAAGATTAACCCTTTCAGCATTGAGTTCCTGGGACTAAATTTACCCTCTGTTCAACCAATAAACCGGTGCTACTGTAAATATAGCAGGAATTAAAAAAAGAAATATCACCGTTATACCAGTGTAACGGGCTCAAATGGTCCTGACCTTCGTCAGTGACAGCCGCCCTGAGGAGAGTTATAAAGCAAAATTGTATTCAGCGCTCTCTAAAAAGCTGAAACTCAGATCATTTTCCGATATATATATCAGGGTTGAGTCTTGAAACATTGAACCAAGCAAACAAAAATATTTAATAATTAGCATTCTTTCACTGAGTTATTTAGCGGTGCGAGATGGGCTGGTAATAGTTCATGGATCAAATTAAAAATATCTTATATCATAAGTTTAAAATGATAATACACTTCTCTTTTACAACTTCTGATTATATTGATACAGGATTTATAAACAATCATAATCTTTTAAACAAGCAAATTGAATCTAATCCAATCGCAAATAATAATACTACGATAATATTTCTCTTGATTTGACCCATCTGGCTGTACGAGATTAACAGGTTCTCGGTCCTAGATCAAGTTTAAAAATCATGTATCACCATTTTCTAAAGATAATAACCCTCACTTTTACGACTTCTGAACACATTGATAGAAGATTTTTAAAAAATCATTATCTTTCAAACAAGCAAACTGAAGCTGTTCACCACAAATAATAACACAACAGCATTTTTTATTGCTTACGGGGTCTGTAGCCCAACTTTGGAAAAGTAATAAGTTATAAGGGGATGGTGACTGGCATAAGAATATAATCATGGGTTGAAAAAGCATCATAATGTTTGGGTGGGCATTCGAAAAAAATAGATAACTGATTGATTTTAACGGTATGTCGACTCGTCCAGGGTTTTTTTTATGCAGAGCGCTTAGTTTATTTGGCTTTGGTTTTAGGGAATACCAATCATAATTAGTTATTTAATTACAAATTTTGCTTTTACATATATACTATATATATTTGTAAATACATACTCATAGTTATATGATAAAACATTTCAATTTCTAACTATTCAATTTAGCATAAGTCAAATTGTTTCAAGTATTCTTATGTGGGCACCTCTGGTGGTGTAACGGTTAGCAAGCTAGACTAACAAACCTACACGAGTGAGTTCGAGTCTCATTGGGCGCCCCATTCATTCGGCCTTGTGCCACATCGAAGCAAAGAGCTTTGAAAATTACTATTCAAGTATTCTTATGTATCATTAACAATTCAATTAAACATCAGTTATTTGCTTACTCACAGTTAAATGATCAAACCATTCTTTTTCTAATAATTCATTTTAGCATTAGTCATCTGTTTGTATTCAATTTAAATGTCAAGCAGTTCTATTTGCCCCACAGATAGGACCATGTCGGGTACTACCACTCCTGGCCGGAGTGGACATGAGAGCGATGGCAATAAATAGGTACTCCGCATTCTCCAATCTTCCAGCATTACTGGAGCCTCACCATCGGATTGTTTAATGTTATATTCCGGACACTTGTTGGTGCGGAGTCTTACCTTTCTGCAGAAATGCAGTCGATATATTCTATAACCCTAGCCAACTGGCTCACTTGTTGGGGGAAGGGGTCTTACCCCCTCTGCAGAGATGTAGTCAGTGTATTCTACAGTCCCATTCGACTGGGCTGCACAGAGCTTTGGGACTTGCTTAAAATGAACGTTTAAATTTATATTTTTTGAGTATTTAAAAAAATTTTGTTGTTTTTCACATTGTTATGTGATCGCAGGGTTTGCTCCCTAATAATAATAATTTGCAAACACATCATTTTGACAAACTGTTACTATCACTCCCGGTTAGAGTGGACCTGAGAGTAATTACCTGAAAGTGATGGCGATAAAAGGGTAATTTCATACTTCCCTGAGGCCTGGAATTTAAGCCTCACAACCAGATGCAGCTTTGCATCACACCCAGGACATCTGCTTAACTCCTATACAGGGAAACAATGACCGTATTCTAAGTTCCTTTGACTGAGTCGGCAAAGAAAGAGTGGAAAAACTGATTTATATTATACAAATAATAAAGCTTTGCATTTCAGAAGCGCTGGTGGCGTAACAGTTATCTTCGTTGGAAATGAAATGATATGCCTAATAAACCAAACCAAACCCTGAGAAAGGTATAAACTCCTTTATCCTCCAGATACTGATTAAATACTTCCACCTCTGTTCTTCTACGAGGATTGCTTTGGCATTAAATAACCCAGAAAGCTTGATATGCCATTAAATAAAGAAACCAAACCTAGTCTGGCATGCAGATCTCAGATTGCTTGGAGTATCTTCTGTTATTAAATGGTCACACTTTGGCATAAAATAACCTAACAAGTGTTGCCATGCTATATTCAATGACTCTTTCTTTTGGTTACTTATACTCTCATTCTTTTCTTCGGTCACTGATACACTCATTCTTTCCTTCGGTCACTTATTTATTCTTTCCTTCGGTCGTTTATACACTCATTCTTTCCTTCGGTCACTTATACACTCATTCTTTCTTTCGGTTATTTATACACTCATTCTTTCCTTCGGTCACTTATACACTCATTCTTTCTTTCGGTTATTTATACACTCATTCTTTCCTTTGGTTACTTATACTCTCATTCTTTCCTTCGGTCACTGATACACTCATTCTTTCCTTCGGTCACTTATACACTCATTCTTTCTTTCGGTCACTTATACACTCATTCTTTTCTTCTGTCACTTATAGTAATTTACTAAGCTCTTTGCTTCGATGTGGCAAAAGGCCAAATGAATAGGGCACCCAATGAGACTCGAACTCTCTCGTGTATGTTTTCTAGTCAAGCTTGCTAACCGTTACACCACCAAATGTGCCCCCTTTCCTTGAAAGACCTGAGTTCAAATTCTTGAATAGGCTATTTATTTTTAACTTTCGTGCTGAGGCCATAAAGAATGACTTGCATACATTTAATTTCCTCGCAGCAGTGGTTCAATACTTGAGCGAACTGGGTTCTTTCGCCTTTGTACGACAACCAGTTTTGAAGGAAAACTCTGAATTTAAGTCAGCCCTTTCTCAGCTTAAAATTTGACCGAGTGTCACATCTTGCTCACGCCGGAGGGGTTGGGTAAATAGATATAAATCGATTCCCGTAACTTGCTAAAACAAAATTGTCCTTTAGTCGCATAAATAGCGATGCAGCGATGAAACTTCAGGTCGCTGGAGTTAATTTTGTTCCGGATAATATTTGTTCAACCTCTGCACTCCCTTAAAATCATTTTACAAACCTTGGAGACAAACAAAATCTTATTTATTGATTTATCTCAATATTCGGCTTGATAACTCAATCTGAACTCGTTACGAACGTCTGATTTATCGAACAACTAACTTTTCGCGCCAGAAAATATCTGTAAGCAGATTTTGACAGACAATTAGTTATTCATCGCCTAGCGCAAGCCAAGCACACCATTTTAGATCAAAATGCAGCGAAGCTATCGTAGTGACATAGAACATTATTGCGGTAAGTTTAATGAGATGCAGCCGGAACGATTTCCGTTGGCAACTGCCATTTTGTTTGTTACAGTTCATCTATTGGTTTATAATACGATTATTCATTACTAGCTTTTTAAATAACGCATCATTTCCAGATTAGATTTTATTAAAAGAACCCATCAAAACTTCAATAAAATTTCATGATTAAATATATAAGAGTAAGAGGCATCCGAAAAGCGTAATGGCTAACGTACTGAACAGCGATATTGTAGTAAGCGAGTTCGAACCCTGCTCGCGTTATTACGTCAAATTCGGACATACTACTGAGAAAAGTAAGAACTCTTTTACCCACTCAGCTAGGGGTTAAAAAGTAGCACTCCTGTTCTTTGTCCAGTCAGCAGAGCTTCTCAGCAGAGTTGTAAGACTTTCCCTACGAGTGTCCTGATATGACACTAAACCATCACAGCCCAGTCAGCTGAGGCTGCAGAATACACCGACTGCATTTCTGCAGTGGAGTAAACCCTGCACGCAACGATTTTCCTTGATATGACACTAAACAATCCGATGGTTGGTTGGTTGGTTTTTAATGGTATATCAACCTTTGTAGGTTATTTAACGCCAAATTCATTTTTATAGAAATAGTCAGTTCTATATCAAGCAATTCTGTTTAGCATGAGTACACAGTTTAATTGTCAAAAACATTTCTATTTCAAGCTATTCAGTTTAGTATTAATTCAAACCATTCAGTTTAGTATAAAGATACATTTTCTCCACACACAGTTAAATATCAAAACAGTTTTATATTAAACAATTTAACGTAAGTACAGTTCCATTTCAAACAATTCAGTTTAGCATAAGTACACAGTTTAATTGTCAAAATTATTTCTATTTCAAGCTATTCAGTTTAGTCAAACAGTTCTAATTCAAACAATTCATTTCAGCATAAGTATGCAGTTTTGGTCTATTTATCCCATAGATAGGGCCCTATCAGATGCTACCATTCCGGGCAAGAGTAGACCTGGGAGCAATGGCAATGAAGAAATGCTCAGCATTCCCCAATTGTTTAGTGTCATATCAGGGCACTCGCTGGGGGAATGTCTTACCCCTCTGTAGAGAAGCAGTCGGTGTATTCTACAGTCCCAGCCGATTGGGCAGACAATATGATGATGAGGTTCCTGTAATGGTTGAGCTTTTAGGGAATGCAGAGCACCTCTTCATTGCCATCGTTCCCAGGTCCACTCTGGTCCTGAGTGGCAGCACCTGATAGGGTCCTATTTATAGGTCAAATAGAAATAAAATGTGTGCTTATGCTAAACTGAATTGTTTTAAATAGACCTGTTTTGACATTTAACTTTGTGTAAACAAAAAACACTATACTTAGGACTAAACTGAATTGTTTGAATCTTTTATCAAAATATTTTAATTCGGCGTTAAATGACCTGAATAGTGTTAATACAACGTAAAACGAAACAATCAATCAACTACTGTTCTTCTACAAGAATGGCCCAGGCTTTAAATTAGCCACGAAGTTTGATATGCCACTGAAGAAAGAAACCTTAGATAGTACTACTACTGTTCTTCTACAAGAATGGCTTTGGCTTTAAATTACCCACGAAGTTTGATATGCCACTGAAGAGAGAAACCTTAGATAGTACTACTACTGTTTTTCTACAAGAATGGCTTTGGCTTTAAATAACCCACGAAGTTTGATATGCCACTGAAGAAAAAAACCTTAGATAGTACTACTACTGTTCTTCTACAAGAATGGCTTTGGCGTTAAATAACCTACGAAGTTTGATATGCCACTGAAGAAAGAAACCTTAGATAGTACTACTACTGTTCTTCTACAAGAATGGCTTTGGCTTTAAATTACCCACGAAGTTTGATATGTCACTGAAGAAAGAAACCTTAGTACTACTACTTTTTTTCTACAAGAATGGCTTTGGCTTTAAATAACCCCAATAAGTGGATATTCTATCAACACAACCAAGCAAAATAAGACTAGAATTATCAATCTAATCAACAAAAGATCAGAAAAAAAAGAATATATCATTATTTATCTATTTCTGCCTTTAAGTTGCTCTTTATTTTGTACAACATACAAGAACAGGTTTGGTTTCTTTCTTTAATGGCATTGTGGGTTACTTAATGCCAAAGCCATACAAGCGGCATTACCAACTTTGCCATGAAAATATTTGTCGTAACTATAAACAGTATTTAAGGAAATGCAATGGAAATTATTTCACAACATGATTACATTGGCGAAGTCCTTATGACGTAGTGGCTACCGGGCTGGACAGTGGAATTATAGCATATTCGAACTCCTGTCGCACAATAATTCACTTTCGGACTAATACCCTTTGTAAAGGCATGAACACCCGTATCCTTTAACAACAGGTTTAATAGTCCTACTTCTTTCTTCCACAAAGATAGCTTTGGCATTAAATAACCCATGAAGGTTAATATTCCCTTAAACAAAGAAACCAAACCAAACAAATACTGGATTGCATTGCACCTGATTTTGCTATAAGATCTATTTGCATATCATTACAAAAGATAACTACAAATTATTTTACTATTAAAAAAAACCTTCCAAATGATTTTATTATAAAATGTATTGTGAATAGTTTTCCTATAAAATTCATTTCAGAATTATTCTTATATAAAATCACTGGATTTATTTTGAATGATTTTATTATAAAAATGCATTGAAAATTGTTTTATTTGAAAAAAAAATCATTGTAAATTGGCTTAATGTAAAAATCTATTGAAAAAAATTTTATTATAAAAATGCATAAGAAATTATCTTACAATAAAAATGCATTCGTTATTTTACCATAAAATGCATTGCAAATGATTTTACAAAAAAAGCATTGGAAATGATTTTCATATAAAAAGCATTCGTAATTATTTTACCATAAAAATGCATTCGAAATGATCTCACCATAAAAATGCATTAGAAATGATCTTATCACGAAAATACATTAGAAATTATTTTATCATGACAAAGCATTAGAAAATTGCTTTATTTTAAAATATATAAAATAAATTGCAAATGGTTTTGATATGAAAGTGTTTTTTAAATACACTTGCTATAAAAAATACATTGAAATCAAGAGAGCAGGATTCTTGGGATGTTATAGAAAACGGATATTATTACGTACTATTTATTACCAAATTCTTCAGCGCCAAAAGTTGATGAACCAAAAAAGATTAATAGTTTGTTGAGAATGCACTTTCTATAATATGGTCGCGAATCTAGGAACGCTCTACATTGCATCTTTATGCTCGTGGAAGGAAAACATTCAAGCTAGTAGTTACGATCATTATTTAGGCTATGAAATTCGAATAACTTAATCTGTTTGCTTTCTCCGGTATTCTTTTCAAATATTAGCATTTTTCCGATCAATGTCTGATAAATTTCACAAATGAGTGAAACGTTATATTTGATAAAAAAAAGAAAAAAAAAGAAAGAAAGAAATGACAAAATTTTGTTTTGTTATTCCTTCCATTACACAGGACAATATATATATATAGCAACTAAACGCACTATAGTTATAAATTAGATGAAAATATTTAAAAAACAACGTTGATTCAAAGAAACATACTCTCCACTGATCCTAATAAAAAAATCAAAACTTATCATATTCTACATAATAAATTTAAAACCTCCAACAAAGTCATTAATAATAATTTCTCCTCTTCGACTGCATTTTTGCAAAAAACGAACGTTATATGTCAATTTAAATGTCCTTTAGGAGATTGTATCTCTGAAAACGACAAATATACGTTGGTTTAACCTCAACAACCCTATCAGGACGACACATTATGCATCTCTCTGTCACCAGGAAAATTCTTTCCGAAAACACAATATTAGAGCAACAAAGTAACCAGCAAAAATTACAAATCTTGAAGCGCTCCACATGAGAAATAAGCATCCAAAACTCAACTGGAGTCATTCAAGACAGTGCTAATGTACTGAAATACCTTCAGCTACTGTTGCTATTTTTAGTAACAAATTTAAAGATAAATTCTTCAACAATACACCAGTATAAACAATAAACGCACAATTCATACTGAGTAGCAATTTATATGCAAAGATTACATCACTTTTAAAATATACACATCCCCTGGTGATTGCCCAAGATCGAACAGAAAGTATTAGGGGATCAATTAATCATTGAAAGTTAATTAACCAATTCTCGCTGGATATCAAAATCGAGACGACAACTTGAAGGGATACATAAAAAATATGCAGACAAAAATGTTTATAATGTGATTTATATATATATATATATATATATATATATATATATATATATATATATATTGTTTTAAATGATGTGTAGTTAGCCTGTGTATTCACTTATCTGGGTATTTTGTTGAAAATAATAGGTATAAAAAATATGACTACAACACACTCACACACATATATACGATTTTTTAGTATTAATACAAGGTGTAGTTACATCTTATCACGTGACCATCATCTGATAATGAGGATCACATCGGAAAAAAATTGTCAGTCAGCAAACGTCGTTGTCTCAATGTGTACGCTATTAAAACTTATATTAACATATGCTCAATTGCTGATATTGAGCACTCTTTATTTAGAAATACAGCTAAACATTTATATATATAGGGAGAGATAGTAGATTTTGTGAATCCGACGTGATGAAGAAAAATAAATGGAATAGTGCATAAAATAAACACTGACAACTGATTCCTACTGATATTTCGTCGTTATTTCAGAAATACTTTTGTAGAATCATTCTGAAGAACTCTACCTGAAATAAACATTCTTAATCATTCTGTCGAAGTCTTTCTTAAGTAAAGATGAAATATCAATTGGAATCCGTTGTTTGTGTTTAGTTTATCCATTTTTCATTTTATTTTTCTTTAAATATATATGTATATATATATATATATATATATATATATATATATTCGTTTCTAAGTTTTATACTTTTCTCATTCCTTAATATTTTTCACTTTACATTTTTATTCTTGAGACTCCTACTACTAATACGACTGAAAATCCAAATTTATAGTTTAAGTCCTTTTATATTAACCTTCACAACTTATTCAATGTCAAAGCCATACTTGTAAAAAAACATTAGTGGTACTATTTAACCCAAGAGCGGGAGGGATAAGGTGGCTCATGCCTTTCCTGTGGATATCAGCAAAATTAAGGTTTCGACCTCGCATTTGGGTTTCGAACTCGCTAACATCGCAATTGCAGTCGTGCACGTTAGCCACTATGCTACAGGAACTCCTCCCTAATCTAATTAAATTTCATTTATTTTATTAAATTCAATTCATTTGCTTGAAAATGCTAGATTCATGACCTTTATCTAGTGAACATATCACGCATGCGCCATGGCATTTGCTTCTCACGTTTTCCGGACAATTTAGGACGTTACACCTAATTATAACCCTAAATATTTATAAAATCGAAAATTCTTTTACATATAAATTTTTGTTTAATCTCCTTTTCCGGAAATCTTACTTCGAAGAAATAAAAATGGACAAGACGTTTACTGAGACTTACATCTACACCATTATATACCATGATGAATGCAAAAACTGTAGACATTTTAAAGAGAAGAAATCTACATCATAATATAAAATGATGAATGCTAAGACTGTACAGCCATTTTGAAGAGAGAAAAAAAGTACATCAAATTATGCTATGATGAACCCAAGACTGTACAGACATTTAAAGAGAGAAAAAAGTACATCATAATCTGCTATGATGAACCCAAGACTGTACAGACATTTAAAGAGAGAAAAAGTACATCATAATATGCTATGATGAACCCAAGACTGTACAGACATTTAAAGAGAGAAAAAGTACATCATAATATGCTATGATGAACCCAAGACTGTACAGTTATTTAAAATGAGAAAAAAACTACATCATAATATGCTATGATGAACCCAAGACTGTACAGACATTTAAAGAGAGAAAAAAGTACATCATAATCTGCTATGATGAACCCAAGACTGTACAGTTATTTAAAATGAGAAAAAAACTACATCATAATATGCTATGATGAACCCAAGACTGTACATACATTTAAAGAGAGAAAAAGTACATCATAATATGCTATGATGAACCCAAGACTGTACAGTTATTTAAAATGAGAAAAAAACTACATCATAATATGCTATGATGAACCCAAGACTGTACAGACATTTAAAGAGAGAAAAAGTACATCATAATATGCTATGATGAACCCAAGACTGTACAGTTATTTAAAATGAGAAAAAAATACATCATAATATGCTATGATGAACCCAAGACTGTACAGTCATTTAAAGAGAGAAAAAAACTACATCATAATATGCTATGATGAACCCAAGACTGTACAGTCATTTTAAAAAGAAAAAATCTACAAGAGGTAATATTTCAACTGTTAGATCTACCAAAAAGATACACGCCAAAAATAATTTGTCCACTTTTCTCCACGAAAGCATCCACAGAATCAGGGAGCAAAATACCATCATAGAAGAGGAAAAGTTTCCAACTACAAATTATCACTTGTTGTCATTACTGGTTATATCCTTTTGCTAACGATCAATAAGTGTTAATTTGTTCCCAAGCATTTTCAGCCACATCATAATGTTATATAATTGCAGAAGGATTTTTTTATATTATTATTTTTCGTTGGTTATATCTTATCTTTAGGTTTTGTTAGGCTTAGAACTTTTCGGCTTAGTGCACGGGTAGGGGCACACATTGAGCACAGGTGTTCAAGCTCGTGCGCGGTGTATGTGACAGATCACAGATGTCATAATAAAAACCCCGGATAGGAAATAAGACTGGGGATGTGAATGACGTCATGCCCGGAAGCGATGGGCTGGGATTCTTGGGTATTTTGAGAAAAAGCAGTGAGTTGAGATTTGAGACTGGACAAAGCGAATTGGGATTCGAATCTGGGCGAGGCCATTCCAGTTGTTTGCTGCAGGATGTGCGCGCGTTTGTTAGGTCAGTGAGTTGAGACAAACAGTCAGCATAGTAAAAATTGTATCTGTCTCCTCGTGTCGAAAACCTAAAAGTCAAGAAGGTAATAAAAGTTTCGTACCTGAACCAAGAGAGTCGTCAGCGTTTCGTGTTTTTCGGATTCCTATGCATGTGAAAGTTCTACGTATCAGAATATTTTACATATATGTATATTTCACATATTCATATCTTGATCCTATTTTGGTGAATATGTTACAATAAGACATCTCCAGGAGATGTGTATATTGCAAAAGCAGTAAACTGTTTGTAAGTACAGTACGACTTTGTAAGAATTAGGTGTTGTATTTATATTGGTATAATGTGGTAGCGCGTTTTTTTTTATTTACTTCTGTAAATGACCAACAGTAGCTAAAGACATTTGAGAACATTACCCGGATAGGAAATAAGACTGGGGATGTGAATGACGTCATGCCCGGAAGCGATGGGCTGGGATTCTTGGGTATTTTGAGAAAAAGCAGTGAGTTCAGATTTGAGACTGGACAAAGCGAATTGGGATTCGAATCTGGGCGAGGCCATTCCAGTGAGTTGATTCGAAATTAATTTTATTGAGGTTAGGACTTTTATTTTTGAAGTGTTGGACTTCAAGAATGTAATCTTCGTTCGCTATTTTTTTTTTTTTTTTGCTCCAATATTGTTGTGTTATCAGTAAGAATTTTCCGAAATTCAGCTGAAGGGCGGGAATGTCTTTTCAGATGTTGTGCTATTGAGCTGGTGTCAGAAAGATGCATGGTAAGCCGCCTTGACAAAGTTGTTGAAGTTAAACCAGTGTATATATAAGATGGCCTAAGATGGGGATAAAAGTACTTGAGAGTAAATTAACTTTGGAAAATTCATAAGCCAACTCCAGCCGGATATTCTAACATCCATACGGGGAGTTGAACGGATTAAAAATGTAGACAATATTCGTCTATACTATTTAATCATATATATATATATATATATATATATATATATATATATATATATATGTGCGTGTGTGTGTGTGTTAGTGTGTGTGCGTGTGTGCGCTTAGGAATGTTGGATTCTATTGGTCTCTGCAGGTCTAGGTTTATATTATGACTAGAGTTTAGGGAAATGCAATCAATGTATGTTTGCATAAACAAATTTTTGTAGTTGTTTCTTAATTTTTTTTATAGTAAGTAAAGTTGGCAACTGTATTCAAGGGCAACCAGAAGGCTCCCTTTTCAATAGCTACTGTATTGAGGTGTAGGGGAGGGTGCTACTCCTTTCCCTGGAATACTCCACTTTACCCTTGATCCGTACATTATAATGCTGAGTGTAAAGCAAGGAGGTATCAAGTACCATTTTAAAAGTCTTTGGTATGATGTAACCTGAGATTGAACCCTGGTCTCCCTGACCATTGGTGAACTCTCTACCCACTTGGACAATGAACCGGTCGAATACAAATGATATTAAACTTACCTATTTGATCCATAGTTGGAAGCCTAATAGGTTCAACTATTCTAGATTAGAGTAGACCCGAGAGTAATGGCAATGAAGGGGCACTTGACAATCGACAGATCTGCCGAACTAGAGCCTCACCATCAGATGCAGTTTAGTGCTCTACCAAATTAGATCTTATCCCTCTGCATAGAATGTAGACAGCATTTTCTAAACCTTATGGCATATATTAGTTCCACCATTGTCCATAGAAATATGCTGTACGTGGTGGCTCTCTGAAACTAGTGGACAAACTCACCGAACTCGGAAGTAGCATCTCCTCTACTGAATATGACATCAATACGCGAACGTGGTTGGTTGGTTGGTTGGTTGATTGGTTTTTATGGCATATCAACCCTTGTAAGTTATTTAATGCCAAATCCATTTTTATGCAAATAGTCGGTTTTATTTCAAACAATTCAGTTTAGCTTAATTACACAGTTTAATTGTCAAAAACATTTCTATTTCAAGTTATTCAGTTTATTCTACCAATCTTAATTCAGCTTATTCAATTCAGTATAAGTACAGGTTTTGTGGAGGTGCCCGTGGTGTAATGGTTATCGTCGCAGGATGTGGACACGACGACACGAGTTCAAATCCTGGACGAACCTGATTACATTTCACATAGCACTAATACCATTGAGAAAGGCATGAATCCAAATGTTCTCCCTCCAGACTAAGTTATTCAGCCTTGGTGAGGCAACTAGTCTAGGAGAAGGAAAACTCTGAATTCAAACTTGTTAAACTCCGCTTTACAAATTGACCTTGTGTCATATCCTACCCGAGCGGAGGGGTTGGTAAATAGGATAAGTACAGGTTTTGTTTACACACAGTTAAATGTCAAAACAGTTGTATATTAAACAATTCAGTTTTGTGTAAGTAGAGTTTCAATATCAAAAACAGCTCTATTTCAAACAATTCAGTTTAGCATAAGTATGCAGTTAATTCTATTTAACCCATAGATAGGGCCATATCAGGTGCTAACATTACGGGCCAGAGTGGACCTGGGAGCGATGGCAATGAAGGAATACCCCGCATTCCCCAAAGCTCCAGCATCACTGGAACCTCACCATCAGATTGTTTAGTGTCATAACCAGGACACTCATGGGCGGGGGGTCTTACCCCTCTTCAGAGATGCGGTCGGTGTATTCTTCAGCCACAGCCAACTGTGTAACTAGCGAAGGTATGGACAGCTCTCGAGAGGCTATCAGTTATATAGAAATCAGACATATCCGATAAAATAAAACGCAATTTTGTCCAGGCATCGATGGTGTCCTTACTATTTTATAGATACACCACTTGGACGCTGACGAAGCGTATAGAGAAAAAACTTTACGGCAATTGCACAAGGATACTACGAGATATATTGAATAAATCCTGAAAGCAACATTCCACAAAGCAGTGGTTGTAATGCCACCTACCACTCATCTCCAAGACCATGTAAATTTGACGAACTAGACATGCCTGACGCTGCTAGAGGAGCTAGGATGAACTCATGAGTGACGTTCTCCTATGGACCCTTTCACATGGACACGCACACACACACACACACACACACATATATATATATGTATATATATATGCATATATATATATACATATATATATATGTAGAAAAACTGATAACAACGATCCAAGTGGAAGGAATGATTTATTTATTTATAGGATCGTTGTTATCAGTTTTTCTACATATTGTGAGATTACAATCCTTTAGTTACTCTTCATATATATATATATATATATATATATATATATATATATATATATATATATCTGTGCATATATATATATATATATATATATATATATATGAGCGTGCGTGTGTGTGCAGAGCTGCTCATGCATTTTAATTTCGACAGATATTTATTTATATGAACTATAGCTACTCATATAAATGTATTTAGTGCGAAGTTAAAATTTATGTAACTTATCGGCATTAAAAAACATCTTAGTGAAAGGTACGAAATAATTAATATTTAATGATTTGTCGGCTTTCGGAAAAGAAAAAAGGAAAGAAGAAAAGAAACAATCAAACAAACGAGCGAACGAACAATCAAACAGATAAAAACAAGGTTGAAAGAAAGAAAGATACAAAGAAAGAAAGAAAGATACAAAGAAAGAAAGAAACAAACAAACAAACAAACAAAAGCCAGGCTGAATGCTCTGAAAGAAAGAAAGAAAGAAAGAAAGAAAGAAAGAAAGAAAGAGAAACAAGGACGGGGTGTAGAAAGAAAGAAAGAAAGAAAGAAAGAAAGAAAGAAAGAAAGAAGTTTATAGAACGAAAAATCGACTGAAATAAAGAAAAAAACGAAGAGACAAGTTTTTAAAGGAAAAAGACATTGGGAGAAAAAGATCAAAATGGAAAAGACAGAATGAAAAGAGGAAAAGGACAAAAGTCAATATAAAGAAAGAAAGAAAGAAAGAAAGAAAGAATTTTGTAAAGGAAAAGAAAGAAAGAAAGAAAGGAAGAAAGAAAGAAGGTAATAAGTTTCTAAATGAAAAGATCAATAGAAAAAAAGAAAGAATGATAGAAAAAAAGAAGTGTGTAAAGACGAAAGGTCTATTGAAATAAAGGAGGGAGGAAAAAAAGAAGTAAGTTTATAAAGCAGAAAGAAAGAAAGAAAGAAAGAAAGAAAGAAAGAAAGAAAGAAAGAAAGAAGTCTGTAAAAGGAAAAGGTCAATTGTAAGAAAAAAAGAAGGAAAAAGAGATTGGAAGACAGAAATAAAAATGGGAAGAAAGAAGGAAGTGTGGAAAAGGAAAAAGTCAAAAGAAAGAATGAAGACCAATAAAAGAAAGAAAGAAAGAAAGAAAGAAAGAAGGAATTTTTTAAAGGAAAAGAAAGAAAGAAAAAAGGACAAAATCAATAGAAAGAAAGAAAGAAAGAAAAAAATGAAAGAAAGAAAGAAAGAATTTTCTGAAGGAAAATAAAGAAAGAAGGAAAGAAAGAAAGAGACAAGTTTATAAAACAAAAAGGAAAAGAAAGAAATATAGAAAGATCAAAGGGCATAAGTTTCATAAAGGAAAAAAAGAAAGAATGATAGAAAAAAAGTGTGTAAAGGGGAAGGATCTATTAAAAGAACGAAAGAAAGAAAAAAAGAAGTAAGTTTATAAAGCGAAAAAGAGAAAGAGAGAAAGAAAGAAAGAAAAAGAAAGAAAGATATTTATAAAAGATAAAGACATTGAAAGAAAGAAAGAAAGAGAGAAAGAAAGAAAGAGACAGGTTTATTAAAGGAAAGGCTCAATTAAAAGAATAATCCATACAATAGAGTTGATTTCTTTGTTTAATGGCATAATTACCTACATAGGTAATTTAACGTCAAAGCCACCCTTAGAAATTGACGGCAGTGATACTATTTCACTCAAAGCTGGGGTGATAGGATTTTTAATGACTTTTTCATGGGTATTATATCGAAAATGAACGTAATTGTTCAACTGGATTTCGAATTCTACTTTAATCACGATGAAACGATAACATGCAATGCAAGAAAACGGAAGAAAAAAAGTCAATCAAAAGAACGAAAGAAAGAAAGAAAGAAAGAAAGAAAGAAAGAAGATATAAAAGAAGGAATAAGATATATATTCAATGGAAAAAATACAAAGAAAAAAGTGTCAAGAGAAAGAAATATAGTGAGAAAGTGATAAAAGAAGAAACAAACACTTCATTGAAAATAAAGAAAGAATGAAAGAAAGAGTGTAGGATAAAGAGAGAAACAAAGTAAGAAAGAAAAGTTTGGAGAACGAAAGAAAGAAAGGAAAAAAGAAAGAAAGAAAGAAAGAAAAGTAAAGGTTATTGAAAGAAAAAAAGAAAGAAAGAAAGAAAGAAAGAAAAGTATAGGTTATTCAAAGAAAGAAAGAAAGAAAGAAAAAAGGGAAAGAATGAAGATCATAGAAAGAAAGAAAGAAAGAAAGAATGAAGACCATAGAAAGAAAGAAAGAAAGAAAGAAAGAAAGAAAGAAAGGGCTTTGTATAAAAGAATGCTTTTCAAGTGGCAGTTCCGAACAGAGTTTCCTCTGAACCTATTCCCTGAATTTCTTTTGTAAATGATTAAAGGAATAACTGAAATACAAAAGAGAAATCCGCTAATGAAAAGGTCAACAAAAGATAACCAGAGAGAGGGAAAGAGAAAGAGAGAGAGAGAGAGAGAGAGAGAGAGAGAGAGAGAGAGAGAGAGAGAGAAAGAAAGAAAGAATAGCCAAGAAAAAACTCTACGTCCAAATACCGTTTAAGCAAAATAGATAAAAAGCTATTTGAATGCCACCGAAAGAAAAGGTTAGAATATAATTTATTTATTCCATTTTGTATTCCATTTTTCTTTCTTTTCTTTTTTTTTTTCTGCTTCTTTTTCTTAATGGTTAACATCTAAGCTTATTCTGTAAAAAGAACCAAATACCTTATAAATAAATAAATAAATAAATATTATGGTGGGTAAATAATGACATATATCCCGTATACACTATTCCCTTTTGCTAAATATGTTACAAGAAAAGATAAAAGCCTTTTTTTTTTCTCCCTCTGGAGTTTTATTTCGTTTGTATTAAATACGAAACAGCGGAGAAAATGCATTTATTCAAAAGTCTATCTGCCGATGCGGTAACTGATTAAATATTGGGAAGATATATATTTCTTAGTTTGGGGAGTATAAATTTATATTATGGTTATGATTGTATTTATATTAATAGTACGAATAAATATAACGTGTGCGTGTGCAATCCACACGCATTTACACTGTAGACATACAGATATATATATATATATATATATATATATATATATATATATATATATATATATATATGTTTGTGTTTACATACACGCTTCTGAGTATATATATATATATATATATATATATATATATACTCAGAAGCGTGTATGCACACACACACACACACACACACACACACACGCACACACATATACATATATATATATATATGTTTCTGTGTATACATACACGCTTCTGAGTATATATATATATATATATACACGCATACTCAGAAGCGTGTATGTACACACACAAACATATATATATATATATATATATACATATATATATATATATATATATATATATATATATAAATCTTTTTGCTTAGATGTGGCCCAAGACCATATGAATGAGGCAGCTAATGAGACTCGAACTCACTCGTGAAGGAATGGTTGTTTAGCTTGCTAATAATTACACCATCCAGTATAATTCGATTTAAACGCTAAAATCTCTTATTTCCTCACATCTTTTCAGTGCTCGATGCACAAAAATGCTAGAAAATATCACTATATAATCAATTATAAAATTTTATGTATAAGAGTTTCGCTTGTGTTTTTGACCCTGCCTTACTTTTACATTTTCTACAAGCCCAATGACATAGTAGTTAGTGTTTGCCAATGGACCGGGAAATTGGTGTTCAAAAGACTTAAAAATCTGTATTTGATGCATCCTTGCTTAACACTGAGTTTTATAAGGTACGAACCCACGGAAACGATTAGTGCCCCCTCCTCTACACCTCAGTGTAGTAACTATTTAAAAGGGAGCCTTCGGGAATCCCTCGATTATATATATATATATATATATATATACAATTATAATGTTTATAATAGATAATAAAGAATGCTCAATATCTGTGATGCAATATGTCTATTTAAATTAGGATTACGTTGACAATGAAGCTTCTCACCTATGCGGTTGTTGGACGATGTTCTCAATTTAAACTACGAGTAGGCGAGTGACTGTCACTAAGCAACGTCAACTCTTTGTGCCATGCCCAACAATTCGCTAAAAGATATGAGTTGTTTAACAACCTAAACAGAGGATTTGTTTATAGTGGTGAAACTTTGTGTAGGACCAGCCACATTTCTTTGATAAGCTGACAACAGTAAATGGGGCTTCTGTGTACCACAGATTCTCCTGAAAAACATTGCTCCCGTCTTAATTTTAGAGTTTTACTTCTCATATATATATATAATAAAAATAAGTAAAAAGTGAAATAAACCGAACACTTACGACAGATTTAATAGGAATATTTCATTCTTTATTCAAAGAAAAACTTTTACAGACTAAACATTTGTTGAGTTTTTCTACATTTTAGCAATTGAGGAAAGAAATAAAATAATGGATAATGTAGAAAGATATAAAGGGAGGGAAAGGGTCTAAAAACAAGAGACAGATAATTAAAGAACACGGAAGGGAGAAGATATAGGTTTGAGTGATGGTGGTAGAGGTTACTTATTTTGACTGTGACCGTCTGGGTAGATTGACAAAGCTAGGTGCCATGTTCAGACACTTATTTTTATCATCTTGTCAGATTGACCAAATACTATCATTTGTCTCTCTCTCACTCTCTCTCTCTCTCTCAATATATATATATATATATATAGTTATCCACAGACAGAATGTTTTGTTGTATCACAACTCTTCAGAGTGGCTAGACACGCGAGATTTTCGAAGCTGGGATCGAAACCCGACTGATTCATACGCCAAACTAAGATTCTTCCGCACAGTCGCAAGAAAACTAGCTTAATCGAAGGAATTTTAAACGCTTATGCATTACAAACATACACACACACACACACACACACACACACACACACACACACACATATATATATATACATATATATATATATATATATATAGTCATTCACAGACAGATCTGTTTCGTTCTATCAGAACTCATCAGTGTGGCAAGACATATTAGCTTCCCGTAGCTGGGATCGAAACCCGGTTTACTCAAACGCCAAGCCAAGCTTAAACCCTCAGCCACGAGAAGCCAGTAGTAGTGAAGTAAATTTTAAACGGTTATGAATCACAATTACTATTGTTTACATACATTCGTTTAACGGCTACCGAGACCTCAATTCATATATGAAGAGACTTGCAACAAACGCTAATGGCAACACCACCACTTCATTCGCTTGAGAACTCAACCCTACGGGAGTAGGAGTCTGTAATTATGTGCGTATTTGTAGTAGCTTTTCGGAAATCAGTGCTTCCTTAAACATGCAAAAAAAAAAAAATAATAAAATAGGATCTTTTTAAGTTTTATTTGTTTGTGAATATTATTCCTGATTGAATGAACGTAGAAATCGTCGGAATGATTCAGGGTTTCCAGCATTTACGACTGTGTCCCCAACGATTTTCATAGATGGTACCTTTTGTTATTATTGAATTTAAACAAGGTTGATAATCATTATTTCAAGACATTTAAATAGTGCTGTGAGCTGTCTTGTCTCGTACATATTTATTTAAATCAAACTTGGTATGGATCACTGCAGAGAGGCAAGACTCCCCACTTCAATAAGTGTCCTGGATTTGCTACTAAACCACCAGTTAGTAAGGCTTGGAGCTTTACAAAATTTGATGTACCGTTTTATTGCCATTACTCCTATGTTAACTTTCACCCAAAGTGGAAGTATCTTTTTATCATTAAGGGTTTTCGGACTAGTGTCTTCATCTTTATTGTTATTTCCATAATTTTTCGGTCGATATGTCCTCCGGCTTTCTTCAGGTGTTTGTCGAACTTGGGAACCTACACGGAACTTCGAACTATGTTCTTTATTGAATACTGTTCTGATTCCGTTAGCCATAACCGGGTACAAGTGTTAAGCATTCATGTATTGTTACTCGTCTGTATTCAGGATTGAACCTGCAACCACTAGATGATTGTCTCCGTAGAAGCTAAGGGAACCAACGCTTATAACCGTTACGCTATGTGTCCTGCAGGAAGTATCTGTTAGGGTACGATCTATTCACCAAAAAGAACAATTTAATCATTTGCCATACGTAGAACAATTCAAAAGTGTGCAAGCTGATGAGCACTGGTTCGTTTAAAAACGTTACTTACAAACTATTTACTTAATAACTTGCCAGTAAATAACCTTCAAAGGTTGAAATGCCATTAAATCAAATAACATAACCTAAACTGTAAACGGAATAATCTACAGCGTAGTTACACTAAACTTCACGACACTTTTTTTTAAAATACAAGGGTCATTTATTTAATAAGATGAATATTGCGTAAGTTAAAGGTTGCACCTTTTTTAAGTAGATCAAGAGAGATACGTCATTTCATGTCACGGAATACAGTCAGCATGACCTTATTTACTGACCTCTTCGCCGAAAACTTTTTTCTTTACTGGAAAGTGAGTGTGTTTCTACTTCATCGACTATCTTTTGAACTAAGATTTGAAGCAGCAAATTATGTGTGAATATTTTTTTGACTGAAACATGTTTCTCGAGAAATATCACGCATTCTTCTCTGCGACCAAACATTTGATGACAGATCTCTGTTTAATCTTAAAGCATTCTGTTTGATTTATCACTATTTTGAATAACCCGGAAACAAAGAAGAGATAAAATATTTTTTTGCTAGAAAATGTAGAGTTTATATTTATGTATAAAATTTCTGAAAAAATAATTTGCTTTTCAAAAAGATTTTGCCCTATTCATTGAATGACCCTCGTATATTTTCATTTTATCATTAGTTTTTGTTCTTCAACACTAAATCCTCAAAAGTTTTATATATATGTATATGAGAAAATGGAAGTAAATCCGATGGTATGTAAATGTACAACGATGAAAAAATCTATTTAGAGGATGATACAACTATAAATAAAATTATCCTCAGAAAACCTTGTTTTTTCATAGCTGTACATTTACATACATGCGTACATACATATATATATATATATATATATATATATATATATATATATGTGTGTGTGTGTGTGTGTGTGTGTGTGATATTATTCATCATTTTTTTCGAGAAAGGACTCAAATTCAATGTAGCCTAAGCCTAAGGCCTCTGCAGCGAAAAGTAGAATCTTTGCATCAGTTGACATCGTGTTTGGGTTCCGGTTCAAACGAGGACGTCGTATCCCCCGCAGATCCGAATCTTTCAGCAACAAAGGATATGGGCAAGACTATTTTTCATTCAAGTATCTCCATTAAAAGGAACTTGCATGGTACCCTTATAAAAAATAAAATTAAAAAAAACTACACCAGTAAAAGAGGCGGCCCGTTTTTTTTTGTTTTTGTTTTTTTTTTTTTTTGTCAGAAAAGTATTGTCCGTGTAGTCCAGCTTTCTCCGGCATCATTCCGGTGAGTTCGTCCGTCATGACACCCTTCATATAGCGAGTGATCAGCTATATTATATATAGGTCGTCATTCAAATCAATTCATATAGCATCTCTACTGCCCTTTTACGCAATATCAGATGCCACTATGCTGCTAGTGTTATATAATTGCGCAATGATTTTTTTTTAAATTATCATTTTTCGTTGGTTATATCTTATCATTCGGTTTAGTTAGGCTTACAACTGTTCGGCTTAGTGCACGTGCAGGTACACGTGCAGGTACACACTTGAGCGCAGGTGTTCACGCTCGCGCGCGGAGGATGTGGCAATCATATACGTCATAATAAAAACTCCAGATAAGAAATGTGACCGGGGTGCGAATGACGTCATGCCCGGAAGCGATGAGCTGGGATACTTCGTTGATTTTGAAAAAAAAAGCACAGTTGAGATTTGAAGCTGGACGAGGCAAGTCCAGTTGGGCCTACGGGATGCGCCGCGCGTTTGTTGGGTCAAATGGAACGGTCAGCATACTAAAAATTGTGTCTCTCTCTCTCTCTCTTCGTGTCGGAAAACTAAAACTCAAGAAGTGAATAAACGTTTCATACCTGAACTAAAGAGAATTGTCACTGAACATTTTACGTATCCGTATATTTCACATATTCGTATTTGGCTATGTTACACTAGTATATATATATATATATATATATATATATATATATATATATATATATATATATATATATATATTGGATCGAAGATAATAGACTTTTTTGTCTACATATTTTTTGTTAATCCTTTCGAATTGGCATATCAATCTTGTGATATTCGGCGGGAATTGGTTGATAAACCTTCTATGATTAGTTATTTCCCAAGTACTTTCTACCCAATCTTGAGCCATCATCAGGGAAGGATGTATTACAAAAGGGGTGTAACTTTTGTATGTACATTACTACTTTATAAGAATGAGTGTTTGTACTGTTGTATTGTGTAGCGTTTACTTTTCGAATTTGTTTCTATAAATAGCATCAGTTGCAAAAGACATTTAAGTACATTAGCACTGGTTTCAAAATTAATTCAATTACGTTTGGATTGTATATTCTTAATATGTAGTGCCTCAAGAATCAGTGGTTTTTGCTTGTTATTTTGTTGTTCTAATATTGTTGTGGTTTTGGTAAGAATCTTCCGTAATTCTTTTGTTGGCATGAATGTTTTTTTTAGATGCTGTGCTATGATCCTAATAAAAAGATCTTATCATATACTATAATAAATTTAAAACCTCCAACTTAGTCATTAAAAATAATACCTTTCCCTTGATTGGAGTTTTGCAAAAAAATCAAGGCTATAATTTAGATATTCTTTTAGGAGATTGAATCTCTGAAAACAATATATATGTTGGTTTAGCCTCAACTACCCTATCCATAAGACATCATCATCATCATCATCATCAAATCGCACCATCAGCACAGATATCCCTGACCCTCTCCCGCGACCCTTTTCTATCGTCCATCGCTTCCGGTAGGTCTTAAGGCTACATCCTGTATCGGCACAGAGTTGTTGTTAGTTGGTTCTTGCTGGTCGTCCCGCCTTTGCTCATCCATGTGAAGGGTCCACAGGAGTACGTCACTTATGAGCTCGTCCCTACTTCTCCAGCAGTGTCCGGTATGTCTGGTTCGCCTGACTTGGATAGTTTTTGTGATGGGTGGTAAGTGGCCGTACAGCCGCTGCTTTGTGGAGTGCTGCCTCTAGCTGATACCAGTTCCATATGTGATACAAGCAGATCATTTAATTCTGGCCAGACGACCAGACCTTGTAATATTTAACAAAAAATGAATAAAAAGAGAACCTACCGACTTTGAGTTCCGGAGAGTAAAAATCAAAGAAAACGAAAATGAAGACAAGGACAGGGACCTTGCCAGAGTACTAAAAAAGCTAGGGAATATGAAAGTGACTGTGCACTCGGAACGGTCCTCAGATGTTTGGTAATGGAACTGGAAGAGTTGAAAAGGATGAGCCAAGACCATCCAGACTACAGCATTGTTAAGATCGGCCAGAATACAGAGAAGAGGTTTGGAGACTTAATTTGGTTGGTTGGCTGTTTGGCTTTTATGGCATATCAACCTTTGTAGGTTATTCAATGCCGAATCAATTTTTATACAAATAAACAGTTCTATTTCAAACAATACAGTTTTGCATAAGAACACAGTTTAATTGTCAGAAACATTTCTATTTCAAGCTATACAGTATAGTCAAAAAGCTCTAATAGCAAGAATACACAGTTTAAATGCAAAAAACCGTAAACCCAAGAAACCACGGTTAGAATGGACCCTATCAAGTACTACCACTCCTGCCCAGAGTAAACCTGAGAGCGATGGCAATGAAGGGGTACTCCGCATTCCCCAAAGCTCCAGGCAATCGTCTGGGGGGGTCTTTTCCCTCTGCAGAGTTAGAGTCGGTATATTTTACGGCCCCAGCCGACTGGGCAATGGAGACTTTAGGAGACTTTTTGGTTTCGGTTTCAGTTTCTTTGTTTAATGGTATATCAATCTTTGTAGGTTATCTAATGCCAAATCCATTCTCCTAGAAGAACGGCAGTGGTACTATTTAACCCATAGCTGGTAGAATAAGGGCGTTCATACCTTTCCCAGGGGTATTTGCCCGAAAGTGAACATAATAGCATGACTGGAGTACGATCTCGCTTTCCACGATTATGCAGTCCATCGCTTTAACCATTACACCACGAGGACACCCCCCCCCCATGAGACTCTCTGTCATTCAGAATCCAGTGAAAGACTATCTTCTAACGCTATTGTGAAAAGCTCGCGAAGAATAATATATATATATTTAATTACGAATTAATGTCACGAGCCATCATACTTTGTCATTTAATAAGGATCAAGATAATTTTAAAAAAAACAACAGGTTCGGTTTCTTTGTTTAACGGTATATCAACTTTCGTGTGTTATTTGATGCCAAGGCCGTTCTTGTAGAAGAACAGTAGTGGTGCTATTTAACCGATTCTTGGGAAGATAAGGAGATTTTTACTTTTGTCAAGGGTATAAGTCCGGAAGTGAGCGTAATAACGCGAATGGAGTTCGAACTCGATTACTACGATGTAGCAGTCTAGTACTTTAACCACTACAATACAGGATCCCCCCTAATAAAAAACAAACAAACCACAACTTCTTTTTAACACCAGGGTACATGCATGAAACCAACTGCGGAACACAGAAATAATTCATTTTCTTTGCACTGTAAGCAAGAAAGAAAAGTTTTGAGTGGTTTCCAACTGAGAAAAACAATATATAAAGATGAAAGAAAGATGAGAGTAACACAGCTAAAATAGATGAATGAATATATACGTAGATAAATAAATAAATGAATAAATAAGTGGCTGCATACCCCGCCTCAAAGATGAAGATAAGTAAAACATGATATCTTATTTATTTTGTAAGGTTTCACTTCACTACTAAGAAAACTCAGAATGTTTTTACTTGATGATAAAATATTCTAATAGGAATAAGTTTACAGCAAAGACATTTATGACCTTGATAAGTACTTTTGTCATTAAAAAGTGATGTGTTTTTAATTTTTGTTTTTGTTTTTGGATGACACAACAGCTTGATGTTGAGTTACCACTTATAGAGTACTCAGTGAAATTGACCGTTGACTTACGTTTCTAATATTAAACTGAAAAATAATGGGTGCTGCAGAAATACCTGCCACATTTTAAACTGTCACCTGTATAGTGTAAGTAAATTTAGGCAAGTGGTAATGGTAGCTCCATCTAGCTAATGTCTTACCATGCTTATTATGCCATCTACAGAGTGCTGCAGAAATACCTGCTACATTTTAGACTTTCATCCGTGTGGTGTAAGTAAATTTAGGCAAGTGGTAATGGTAGCTCCATCTAGCTAATGTCTTAAAATGCTTATTATCCCATCTACAGAGTTCTGCAGAAATACCTGCCACGTTTGAAACTGTCACCTGTGTGGTGCAAGTGAACTTAGGCAAGTGGATATGGTAGCTCCATCTAGCTAATGTCTTAAAATGCTTATTATCCCATCTACAGAGTTCTGCAGAAATACCTGCCACGTTTTAAACTGTCACCTGTGTGGTGCAAGTGAACTTAGGCAAGTGGATATGGTAGCTCCATCTAGCTAATGTCTTACCATGCTTATTATCTCATCAACAGGCTGCTGCAGAAATACCTGCTACATTTTAAACCCTCACCGGCGTAGCGTAAGTGAGTTTAAGCAAGTGGTAGATCCATTTACCTAATGTCTTTATCATATATTTTTAGATACGATCATTTACGATCATACCTTAGAGCTTTCCTCTCAGTGCATTTGGTGTTGAAGTTTGCTTTGTAAGACTGGTGAATATGTAATTATAACATAGAAGGCTTCACGTTGGAATGATGTTATCACGGATATAATTTTTAACCCATAGGAATACTGATATTCTATCTGGAACAGCATCATTCCGACGTAAAATGAAATGAGTAAAAAAAGCTCTCTGTGTAACAATTACTGATGTACTTGTGGTTTATAAAAATATTTCAACAGCAAACAGACGATTTCCACCGATCCAAACCACGATCTTAATTGATTGAATCTAAGAAAAAGTAAAATAAGCCATTAGCTCGATCGAGCGACCATTATCACTTGCTCATGTTCACTCACACCATGTAGATGACAGTTTAAAGTGTGGGGTGTATTTCTGTCGCACTCAGTAGCCAGATAGCTAAATCGATTGATAGATAGATATGAACACAATAATATATTGATACTATAAAAACGATAGATTGATAGATAGATAGATAATAATAGATAGATACTATGAAAACGATAGATAGATAGCTGGATAGATATTATAAAAGCTTTACCTTTTTTTTTACTAAAAGCTTTGTAAATAGCAATAACTTCTTGAGATATTATAAAAAAATCATTTATTAATTTTCTTAAAAGCTTAGATAATAGCAATAATCTCATGGGTCCCATGAGGTACTAGAGAACAATAATGTATAAAGTTCTTTTACTAAAAGCTTAGATAATAGCAATCATCTCATGAGTCCCATGAGGTACTAGAGAACTATAATGTATAAAGTTCTTTTACTAAAAGCTTAGATAATAGCAATCATCTCATGAGTCCCTTGAGGTTCTAGAGAACTATAATGTATAAAGTTATTTTACTGAAAGCTTAGAAAATAGCAACAATCTTATGAAATAATTAAAAAAAAATATATGATTTATAACTTTTATGTGAATTTAGATTTTTTTTACCGTTTGATGTAAATCTCTATTTGACAACAAAGACTGTAAACAGAGGCTGATCGTGACATTTACCCATGCGGCTTCAGAAAGAATATAAAAATTATATCAATTTTGTGTAACACTTTGAATTGAATTACAACTGATGAGACCTAATAAGGTCGAAAAAGCTGTCCAGTGTTTCCGTATGTCGCGCGCAAGTGTTTGCCGGTCACTTATAATAATTACGCGTATGCGTATTTCCAATCCTCCTGGGAAGACGTGGCCCTGGAGGTGACCGTGTCCTCTTTAAAGAGTATGAATGTAACTTGCAAGACACATTTAGGTTAATTGGTCGATCAATTACCATGACTAGTTAATTTGACGTCACATGTTCGTGATGTGGGTTGGGTTCAGTTGTAAAGTTTCGGGTCTATATTCTGTGGTCGCTGGTTCGATCTCCAGTGCGGGAGATCATGGTATCCAATTTACCCAACCCCTCCGATCGGGCAGGATATGACACAAGGTCAATTTTTAAGCGGAGTTTAACAGGTTTGAATTCTGAGTTTTCCTTCTCCTAGACTAGTTGCCTAACCAAGGCTGAAGAACCTAGTCTGTCCTACTATTGATCCATAGCTGGATGGAGAATAATTGGACTCATACCTTTCCCAAGGGTATTAGTACTATGTGAAAGGCAATCAGTCTCGTCCAGGATTTGAACTCGTGTCGCCGTGTTCATTTCCTACGACGATAACAATTACACCACGGGCACCACGGGAGATCATGGTATACACTGCTGATGAGACTTTAATAAGGTCGAAACAGCTGTCAAGTGTTTCCGTATGTTTCACGCAAGTGTTCACCGGATTTTCTGGTTATGGTAATTTAATTCACAATATAATTCATTTACTTAAAAAAGAAAATGTACATTGATGTAATGCATAGATAAAAAAAAAATACCGTATATATATATATATATATATATATAGGTCTGAAACTTAGTCTAATGTAAAGTTGGACGGGGTTCGATCACGGCTTCGAGCATCCTGCGTGTCTAGCCACACTGAAGAGTTCTGATAGAACGAAACAGCCTGTCTGTGGATGACAATATATATATATATATATATATATATATATATATATATATATATATATATACGTATATATGAGCGATACACGAAAGCCATCATTAATTGATTAAAATTTTTCTACACAGAAATGTTTCTGGAATTTAGTTATAAGTACATCATATAAATTACAATGTATCATGAATTGATAAAGTCAATTACTCGAAATCATCGCAAATGAGATGAAGCGTAAACATTTCTTCTCACACTGATAAGTAAATTTGCTCAAGGTAAACTGATGTACTCTGCCTTCCTTGGACATCATGAACTCTTGCACTTGCGCACGACAAAGCAAATACCCTGTCATTGAAATTATGTAGTAGGCACTTCCACATGCAGTAATTTTCTATTTCTGGGAAGAAAAAGTTAACCACTCGCAATACGGTTTAAAGATTTTTGTAATAGTATTAGATATATTTTACAAATATGAATGAGTATTTATTTTTCAGTGTATATAGGTTGAATATAGAGGTTATTGCAGTGCCATTATGCTTATAGACGAACCACCACTGATTTTGATATAGCCAGCTGCATTGCAAGACACCTTACCCGGACGTACTTCTGACAGTCTATTGTTATTACCGGAATTATCTGTTTATAAGGCGAACTATTTTTTGAAATTTCTAGGTCCAAATGTTAGGGGTACGTATTATACCCTACAACTATATAATTAACTTTTTTCCACTCACATGACTCATCATATTTGAGACGGGATGACTGAAAATAAGTTATATCTCGAGTCAAAGCTAATGTGCTTAAAGCAGTAACAGATAAATATCCAGTGGAATGTTTGTTTATGGTTTTGCTTCTCTTTATGTAAATGGCCTAGTCAGCTGGGGCCGTAGAATAAGCCGTCCGAATATCTCCAGATGGGTGGACTTCCCTAACGAGCGTCTTGGATATGACACTAAACAATCTGATGGTGAGGTTAGAGAATGCGGAGTGCCTCTTTATAGCTATGGCTCCCATGTCCACTCTGACCCGGAGTGGTAGCACCTGATAAGATCCTATCAAAGAGTCAAACAGAACTGTTCGACATTTAAAATGTGTACTTATGTTAAATTGAAATGTTAGAAATAGAACTGTTTTAACATTTAACAATTTGTAAATAAATGTCATGTTTAATTAAATTATTTGTGATACATAGCAATATTTGGAACCATTTAACTTTGTTGACATGCTTAACTGAATTGTTTGAAATAGAACTGTTTGATAATTTAATAGTATGTAGATTTTTTAACATTTATTAATGTGTAAACAAATGACTTACGTTTGATTGAATTGTTAGTGATGCACTGCAATACTTGGAACAATCTAACTTTATTGACATGCTTAACTGAATTGTTTGAAATAGAACCCTTAAGTAATTTAATTGCGTGTAAAACCATTTGACTTGTGTGAAAGAATAATCTCAAGCTCGATTAAAAATGCTAACTATAAAATGTTTTTAGAAATCATATATTTAGTATATAAGTATGAATAGATTTGGCTTAAAAAAACTACTATGATTGATATTTCATAAAACTCAACCTGTGGTGTAATGGTTATCGTCGTAGGAAATGGACACGGCGACACGAGTTCAAATCCTGGACGAGACGGATTGCATTTCACATAGCGCTAATGCCCTTGGGAAAGGTATGAATCTAATTATCCCCCCTCCATCTATGGGTAAATAGTAAGGCATACTAGGTTCTTCAGCCTTGGTGAGGCAACTTTTCTAGGAGAAGGAAAACTCTGAATTCAAACCTGTTAAACTCCGCTTAAAAAATGACCTTGTGTGATATCCTGGCCGAGCGGAGGGGTTGGGTAAATATGATAAAACCAAAACAAAAAATCTTCATGAGAACTTATTTTCGCTGAAGGCTTGTTGCATTATTAGGAGAATCTATCGGATTATTAACTTTAAAACTGTGTAAATATTCTTTTAAAACATAATGTAAACTATATATATTCTTATTTTTAATCAATACGAACCGATAAAAAGTTTATCAAATGCTAAATTTCGTTTAAATTAGGGTTACATTTTGAAAAGTCAGTAGTATTATACACGAACATTTTTTTCAAGGATATCGTTATTCAAAGTAAGGGGTGCGTATTATACATGAGTGCGTTTTTTTGCAAATAACTACGGTATTCGTATGAATAAAAAAAATAGCTCCATATTCTGAATCTGTTGTGTCACAATTTTCCAATCTCAAAGTTGGAAGCATGTATTATTTCTTTCTGGATTCCATAGGGGAATCAAATCAATTTTCCCCCCCTCATTTGTATTTTTTGTTGTATTGATTAGAATCGATTTGGTAGCTCATTTATTTATTTATTTATTAATGTATTTGTTTTTTTGTTGTTTTTTTTATATTTTCTTTTATACATTTATTTATTTGTTGATGGAGAGTGGAATTATCGACTAGTCATTTCGAATGGTAAAAGTGTAACAAACCTTTGAACGATGAAAAACATTTTGGACTTCAAAAGCCATAAAAAAAATGTGCCCAAGTAAATAAATTTCAAAAGATCCAGTGATTTTTAAAGGTGTTTTTCGCGGTTAAATTCGAATGATGTCTCATCTATATAACTTCGATAGATAGATAGATAGATAGATAGATAGATAAAGATGCACATATGTATAAGAATAGCTTCATCTATCTATCTATCTATCTATCTATCTATCTAGATAGATAGATAGATAGATAGATAGATAGGGCTGGACGTATGTATAAAAATAGATTTACCATATTTATCAATCTTGACAAATAGATAGATATGAATAGAATTCTCTTTGTAGATAGATAGATAGATAGATAGATAGATAGATAGATAGATAGATAGATAGATAGATTTCTCTTGATACCGGTCCAGTGGCAAAAGGGTTAGTGTGTTCGCCAATGGCACATGAAACCGGGGTTTATTCCCAGGTCAAGATATACCAAAGACTCCAAAATGGTACTTGATGCCTCCTTGCTTAACACTCAACATTATAAAGTACAGACAAAAGGTAAGGAGAAAAATCCAGGGAAACGAGTAGTGCTCTCCCTACACCTCGATGTAGTAACTATTCGAAAGGGAGTATTTAGTTCGTCCTCGACTACGGTTGGTCAACAACTTTGGTGGATGGATAGACAGATATGAATAGAATGAGATAGATATACTTATATAAACATGCTTAGTGAGATACAAATAGATTAAAGTATATAAATACTTGTATATGAACAAATTTAATTAGATAAATAGATAGATGGATGGATAGATTCTAATGATACGGAGCGATAGCATTATGTTTTCAAGTTCACTTTTTCCTCCGATCAACATTAGAATATTGCTCAAGTATGAAATAAAAAGAAAGTCAATTGAAGAAGAAATAACATTTTTCAGTTAATTAACTTTTATTCAACTACTTCCGGGACAATAATCGATCAAACCTGACTTCATAGAAATCCAAAGCTCTACATTCTCATTTCTGTATAAATAATTTAGAAAGTAAACAACTATAGTCATTTATCAATTATTGTGTGGTGCAAATTTTCATCGAAACATCTTTATTCAAATGGTTTTATTCAAACACATTTAAAAGAGGATAACTTTAGATATAAAACCCAACCGGCTGGGGGTGTAGAATCCACTGACTACAACTCGACAGAGGGGTAAGACTTCCGCAACGAGTGTCCTGGATATGACTCTAAACAATCTGATGGTGACGCTACAATCCGGGTACTTTGGGCAATGTGGAGTACCCCCTTTATTGCCATTGCAACCAGGTTTCGATTTGATCTATAAATGGTCCTCTTTAACTTCGAATTTGAGTGGACCTGCGAGTAATGGCAATGAAGGTGTACTTCACACTTCCTAATTCTCCAGAACTGGAGTCCTACCATCAAATCCAGTTTACTGCCAGATCCAGGAACTTCAGTGATTTTATACAGTGTGTCATCCAAAAGTATGAAGACGAAAGCTTATTGCATTCTAATTTCCATATTTTTAAAATGAAATAAAGATGTGTGCCTAATAGAGTAACTTATATAATATAGCGATGATGGCTAGATGTCTAGATTACTGTCTAGATGTGTACACACCAGAGCAAATAATATAACAAAGTGATGATGAGGTCTTGAATGCTATCTAAATGTCTCGATAAAGTCTCATCAATTATTGATAGTTTTGGATCTTTTTTCGGCAGTTTTTGAGAAATAAAGAATTGGGTATGTGAAACACCCTCCATACTCACCAGACCCCTGAGTTCCGCTCAACTTTTCTTATTTATTGATGTGAAAATCTATCTAAAAAAATAAGAGGCTTGTATTTATTTATAAGCGTGAGGTTTTGAATGAAAGCTGATGATATGAGAAATATGAAAGACATTATAAGGAATCTGACTGTCATCTTTTTCTACAGGAAATATTCTAGTGGCATTATCCCAAAAGCGAAATATGTCACACGGATTTTCCATATTTTTCCCTTTTTTAAAGATATTTTTTCTGGTTTTATGACCTTTTTAGACCTAATGAGTTTTAGATTTTATATAGCAACAGATTTAGCAATTCAAATTATCTATCTAATCATCTATCTGTCTATCAATATATATATATATATATATATATATATATATATATATATATATATATATATATATATATATATATATATATATATATATATATATATATATGTGTGTGTGAGTGAATGTAGTTCTACCTGTATATCTATCTTTATACTTATTTTTTTATTGTGTTCTTTCCTTCTATTTCTCGACGTATATCTATTTCTTTGTCAATTTATATATATATATATATATATATATATATATATATATATATATATATATATATATACATATGTGTGTGTGTGTGTGTGTGTGTGTGTGTGTGTGTGTGTGTGTGTGTGTGTGTGTGTGTGTATATACTCTGATTCCCGCGTCATCCTAATCAAATGTTCCTACTCAAGTGCGGATTGACGCCTTCAAGAATTATTAATTAATTTTTAATGCCAAAACGGAACGTTGAGGATGTGCTACAATGTGTACAGGCTGAAGATGTTGACTTCAATTTCCACTAGTTTCCTTTGCCGCTCTCTCTCTCTCTCTCTCTCTCTCTCTCTCTCTCTCTCTGTCTCTCTCTCTCTTGTTTTCCATTCCCTATTATGACCACCCACTTTCAATTCATCATTTTAATTTCCTGTCTAAAGTCCCGGAAGCCTAATCCATTCAATTAATTTGCTTGTATTTTAACACAATTGAACTTGATTTCCTCCTTTCCTTACCGCAATTATTCCCCTCTTTCTCCAAACAGGAAAGAATTTACGATCTCTTATCAAAGATGGCGGCAAAGGTAGTCTAAGATAAACGCTTTTGTGGTCATTTGAACAGATTACTCATTTTGATTGATTTTCTTTAACTGTTTTTATTTTTATTTTTATTCCATTTTAATTAACTCTCAAAATAGATTATTTACACAACTAATCAACACTTTGTATTTAAGAAAACAGACATTCTCGTCTGGATGTACACACTGAATAGATCGCACTGCGTTTTCGAATATAAAGTCAATTTTGCGAACTATTAAATCTCATAAATACCAATTGTCCGTCATGCTTCTTTCCTGTAAAAAAAAAGCTATGTAAGAAAGTTATTTTAGAATGAATAGAATTTCGAATTAAGGTCTGTCATCGATAAACGTCAGTGTCTTTATATAATGATCCTTTAAAAAAGTATTCACGTAAAAACTCGTTGTCATGATATCTCGATAAAATGGAGAAATGTGAGAAAAAAGATTCGGTTATCTATAATAGTAGTAGTAGTAGTAGTAGTAGTAGTAGTAGTAGTAGTAGTAGTAGTAGTAAAAGTGACGGTGATACCAATCGTAATCGGCATGCTCGATACAGTCACCAACGGATTGGTGCCGGGATTGGAAGACATGAAAATTAGAGGACTAGTGGAGACCATCCAAACTACAACATTGTTAAGTTCGGCCAGAATACTAAGGAAAGTTCTGGTGACCTGAAGAGACTTGTTGTCACTCCGAATCCAGTGGAAAACTATCAGCTAACGATGGTGTGAAAACACACAAAAGAGTTAAATAATAATAATAATAATAATAATAATAATAAGGTTTATACCTGCGGAATAATAATAAACTCACAAAAGAGTTAAATAATAATAATAATAATAATAATAATAATAATAATAATAATAATAATAATAATAATAATAATAATAATAAGGTTTATACCTGCCGAATTGTAAACTTTGACGTCCCGGTGGACCACTGAGTGAAAATCAAAGAAAAGTAAAAGAGAGAAAAGTACTTAGAGCTCGGTAGAGGACAAAAATCGTTACGGAATAGGAAATAGACGGTAGTACCAATTATAACTTGTGCAATCGGAACGGTTCTAAAAGCCTTGGTGTGGGGATTAAAGACTTGGAAATTGAAAATTGGAAAAAGAACAGTGGCCATCCAAACTACAGCATTACAAAGACCACCACCAAACGCTGGTGTGGAAAACTCACAAGGAGGAAAAATGATACTAAAGTGATTTCATATGTTGAAATAACTTAGCAAGAGCAGCTCTTAATACTCATTCTTTTGTTCATATAATATCGATCTGACTATCGATCTATCTATTCATCTGATCGTCAATGTCTGTAACTCACCACTGGACCATACCTGAAAGACTATATATATATATATATATTGCATTTATATTGCTCTTGGTTCGACACAAACCCACAAAGGGATTTAGTGACAACCAACACTGTTATAATATACGAGGTGCATACGATAAGTTTCCAGACTTTGTTCGTATGGCTACTTTCATTGATAGTACACACATGAAACTCTAGTCCCCTTCCAAGTAATCTCCTCCGGCTGCAATGCACTTGTTCTACCGTTCCAACAACTTTTGGAAGGCCCCATGGAAGTCCTCTTGTGTTAGCGTTTCAATGACCTTCGTCACAGCCTCTTTCATCTCCTCAATTGTCTCATAACGACAGTATCTGAGCTTAGGGAATAAGCAAAAGTCTGTACTATAAGCAAGGTCTGTACTATAGGAAGGGTGAGGAACTGTCTTGATGCCCATCTTGGTCAAATAGTCAGTGACAAGGATGGAGTTGTGGACTGGTGTATTGTCCTGGTGGAAATGCCACTGACCCGATTTGAAGAGTGCTGGCCTCTTCCGACCGAATCCTTTCCTGAACTCCCCTAAAACCTCAACATAGTAACCCTAACCCTAACCCTTTGGCCAATCAACTCTGGTGTATCGACTTCCTTACTCCTCCCACACCTCTCATCATCCCTCACAGACTCACTGCCTTCCTTGAATCTCTTATGCCACTCAAAAACTCATGCCAAATTCCTGCTAGATAGCCCAAGATCAGTCTGAAGCATTCCATACGTTTCTGTATCATTTTTTCCAAGTTTAAAACAGAATTTTATTGCATATCGTTCTTCTAAAGTGACAGATTGCATTTTTTAGATTCACCAGCCGTGACAATCAGGCTTTAGTAGGGTGTATTCCAATTCTTGTTGTAGCTATTCATTTGAATTTACTGAAATTTCATGAGTCTACAGTAATCTTAAATGTCCATACGAAAAAAGTCTGGAAACTTATCGTATGCACCTCCTATATATATATATATATATATATATATATATATATATATATATATATATATATATATCCAACTCCTCTACATAAGCACGTGATACAAGGCCAATTTATTTAACCGGAGATTAACAGGTTTGACTTTCGAGTTTTTCTTCTCCTAGACTGGTTCCCATACTAAGGCTAAAGAGCTCACTCTGCTCTACCACTTAACTATTCTTGAAGGGAAAGTAGCTGGATTCATATTTTTCTCAAGAGTATTAGTACTTGTATATATGTGTTTGAGTGAATGGTGTGTTTGTCTAACCCCTCCACATCAGCAGAATGCGACACAAGGTCATTTGAACAGATCACTCTTTTTGATTGATTTTCTTTTCTGTTTTTATTTTTATTTTTATTCTATTTTATTAACTCTCAAAATAGATTATTTACACAACTAATCAACAAACAAGTTTTGTATTTAAGAAAACAAACATTCTCGTTTGGCCGTTCAACATGTTTGAATTCAGAGTTTTCCTTTTTCAAGTTTAAAAGTCGTATTATGCCCTGTCTCATTCTATCTCCATTGTTAGAGATAGAATAGTTGGATGCATACTTTTTCGAAGGGTATTAGTGATATGCGGAATGCAAATATTCTCGTCCAGGGTTTGAACACTGGACTCTGTGTCCATTTAATACGAAAATGACCCTTAAATCATGAGCGTCTCCCCCCTCTCTGTCTCTCTTTCGGCAAATCACGATATATATATATATATATATATATATATCGTGGATTTTGTGATTTGCACTCTTTTTCACTCTTGATGACTGTGATGCGAGGAAACGAGAAGTTGCTATGAGTGGAGAGCTAGAAGCGAAGTTGCAGGAAGAGTCCTGTATATCGAATAATAAAGAAGCTACCACGTGGTCTCCATTGTCTATTTCTTCCAGCTTCTGTGGTCGCTGAGACTAAACGGAGAGTAAATGAAACAACGACAGATTCTAACCCTAAAATAAGTTGTGTTTTCGTGCTCCTTTAGCTTCCCAGTCAACAAATAGCCACCACCGATAAACATCCACCACTGATCAAGCAATAAGATCAAAGGCCGGTTGCCATGCAAATTATTATTTGGGTAAGCTCCTCTAACAACTGGATGGTGCATTTGAGAGGATGCAAACCCAAGCATCAATTCTGGTCTGTTACGAAAACCTTTTAACTCTCTACCCACCCATTTGCATAATGTTACAAGTCTATCAGTCCTGTATCGCATTCATACAAGCTCCACGCGCTAGTAGTCACCAATTTTAGAGAGTCCAATCAAAACTCATAAATCAAGATGAGTAGAGTGTTCGCCAATGATCCGGAAGACCTTGGTTCAATCACAGGTCGTCATACCAAAGACTCAAAAAATGGTACTTTATGCCGCCTTGCTAAGCACTCAACACTATAAGGTTAGGATCAAGGGTAAAATGGAGCAATCATGGGAAAGGAGTGGCTTCTTCCCCTACACCTCAGTGTAGTAGCTATTGAAAAGGGAACTTTTAGATCACCCTCGACTAAGGTGGCCAACTTTACTTACTTACACCTCATTGTAGTAGCTATTGAAATGTGAGCCCGGGGGTCATCCTCGACTACGGTCGCTAACTTTACTTTTTCTTCCCACAAGAATACTACGAACTATCTTGAACAAATCCTGAAAGCAGCATCTTTCAAAACAACCGCTATACGGCCACTTATGTCCAATCTCAAAAACCATCCATGTTAGATGAACATACTGCAGGAAAAACAAGGATGAACTCATAAGTGACGTTATATGGACCCCTACACATCGACACTACAGTGTTATCAACCATCAAGAACATATTTATATCAGCTCTGTGCGGACAACAAATGTAGTGTGGAGGACCTGCCGGGAGCGATGGATGATAGGGAAGGATGGAGAGAGTCAAAGAAATCCATGTTGTAAGTGTGACTTGATGATGAAACTAGTAAACAAATTCTTTGCAGTGCTTTCTGTCATAGCCAAAGAAGCAATCAGCCTTTTCGTGATATGGCCGTGGAATGATTTCTTCAACAAATGGCAACGTATCATTCCTATATCTCTTGATTATTTCAGCAACCACCAAATTTTTTTATGACCGTCAGAAGCTTTCTAGTTGAAGTTTGATTAGTGTAAAGTTTAAGGCACTTCCCACCTCAAAAGTTACTCCTTATGAAACAAAGAGCAATTACGATTAAAAATCCATTCGAAATTAGTTGATATTCGCTGACACTAAAAGGCATCCTGAAGAGACAATTCACATCTGGGACACTGGAAATGTGAAAACACCATTTCAATAGATAGATAGATTGATAGATAGATATTTTTAGGCTACGTTAATCGTTACTACAACCAAGTGGCGTGACGGGCAGGCGGCATTTGACGTAAATATATATATATATATATATACAGAGAGAGAGAGAGAGAGAGAGAGAGAGAGAGAGAGAGAGAGAGAGAGAGAGAGAGAGAGCTACGTAAACCAAGTGGTATGACAGAAAGGCTTCAATGCGTGAATATAGGCTTGCTAGTTCAGTCCAGAGATGAGTATACAGTGAGGATATATATATATATATATATAGAGAGAGAGAGAGATTGAGAGAGAGGGAAAGAGAATTTCAGGGTGCGTACATCGTCAACATAAAATAGCCTCTGACAGGTTGACATGCCTTTATAATCAATCAGTCAATCAATTAATCAAAATAAATCCCTAACAATGTTTCATTTTTCATTTTAAATTGGGATCTTTTTTTTAACACAGAAAACCAAAATTTATGAGGCAAGAAAAAATTCAAAGCATTATTCAATTAAAGTAGAAACAATAAAATCTACTTTCATTGATTTCGCAGTAAATTAAGATAGATATACTTTGTTAATTACATTGATTTCAAATGAAATTACATAAAAGTATTGCCAATTTTTTTTTATTAAATTAGGCAGTCAAATTGTTTGTTTTTTTCGCGCTTTTTTTCTCTCAGCAATTCGTATTTAAAAATAAAAACACAAAAATTAAATATTTTTTGAATGTGTATTTTTATACACATTCAAAAAATATTTAAATAAAAATGAAATATTATAGAATACGCCGATTGCTTCTCTGCAGAGTGCTAAGACCACCCGCCTAACGAGATATGACACTAAGCAATCTGATGGTGAGGTTCCAGTAATGCTGGAACTTTGGGTGATTCGGAATACCTCTTCATTGCCATCGCTCCCAGGTCCACTTTGGCTCGAAGTAGTATCACCTGATAGAGTCCTATCTATGGGTTAAATAGAACTAAAATGTGTACTGATGCTAAATAGATTTGCCATCGCTCCCAGGTCCACTTTGGCTCGAAGTAGTATCACCTGATAGAGTCCTATCTATGGGTTAAATAGAACTAAAATGTGTACTGATGCTAAACAGATTTGTTTGAAAAAGAATTATTTGACATTTCAACTGCGTACTTATACTGAACTGAATATCTCGAAATAGAACCGTTTTGACCTTTAAACTGTGTACTTATGCTAAAATGAATTATTTGAAATGGAACTGTTTTTATATGCTAAACTAGATTGTTTGAAATAGGAATGTTTTTGTCATTGAAACTGTATTTTCGCTAAACTGAATTGTTTGAAATAGAACTGTTTTGATGAATTAACGATGTGTAAACAATAACTATACTCATACTAAACTAAATAGCCTGAATTAAAACTGTTTGACAAAACTGAATTGCACGAAATAGAACTGTTTTGACATTTAAACTGCGTACATATGCTAAAGGGAATTGTTTGAAATAGAGCTGTTTTGACATCGAAACTGTATTTACGCCAAACTGAATTTTTTGAAATACAAATGTTTTGGCATTTAACTTAGTAAAAGAAAAATTATATTTATACTAAACTGAATTGTTTGAATTAGACCTATTTGACTAAACTGAATAGATTGAAATATAAATGTTTTTTACGATTAAATAGTGTACTTATGCTAAACTGAATTGTTTTAAATAGAACTGTTTATTAGTATAGAACTGGATTTGGCAGTAAATAACCTACTAAGGTTGATATGCCATAAAACCCAAACAAACAAAAAAAATCAAATACTTTAAAGTCAGATTCCTATGGCGTAATACGTGACGTCATACAGTGTATTGCAAAGTGTGGCTTCTGGTTGAATCAGTTGGGGATCCAATTTATCTGACTTATTGATTGAATGGTTTTTACGACATGTGAACTCGTCCAGGGTTATCTTATGTCTAATGGTTAGTGAATCGCGTTCATTTTCCGTTCATATTTCAATTTTTACGCAATTATTTCTTAAGAGGGTTATTTTTAAACACGGTCGTGTCGAGTAGGAATAATTATAAAACAGATCTATTTGATTCAGAGATAGGACCCTAACAGGTACTATCACTCCGGGTCAGAGTGGGCTTGGGAGTAATGGCAACTTTCAAGATATTTAGAAATGGAGCTTCACCATCAGATATATATTTTACTTTTTTCTCTTTTGCAGAAGATACGGTCAGCGTATTTGAAGCCCTGCCGACTTAACACTTGGTGTTTTGGCTAATATATATATATATATATATATATATATAGGGTTGGACAAAGTAATTGAAATACCTAAAATCTTAGTTACATAATTTTGAAACTCCTATAAAACCATCAAACGTTTCTTATTCTTATTCTTTTTGATTCATTATTAATTTTTCTAGTCTTATTTTAGTAAAATTCGTTTTTTACAGATATAATCAAAAGAAATTAATCAAAATTCATTAAAATACCAGATTTATTAGATTTTAAGAGAGGTGAAGTTGTTGGTGCTCGTATGGCAGGCGCTTGTGTAACAAAAACTGCTGAATAATTTGGTGTTGCAAGGAGTACTGTCTCGAAAGTAATGAAAGCATTTGAGAAAGAAGGAAAAACCTTTTCACTGAAACAAAACTCTGGAAGTAAGCGAAAGCTGTCTGATTGGGACCGTGGTATAATGGTTATCGTCTTAGGAAATGGACACGGCGACACGAGTTCAAATCCTGGACGAGATTGATTGCATTTCACATCGTACTAATTCTATTGGGAAAGATATGAATCCAATTATTCTCCCTCCAGCTATGTGTAAAATAGTAGGGCAGACTAGGTTCTTCAGCCTTTGTGAGGCAACTAGTCTTGGAGAAGGAAACCTCTGAATACAAACCTGTTAAACTCCGCTTAAATATTGACCTTGTGTCATATCTTGCCCGATCAGAGGGGTTGGGTAAATATGGATAGGAATCGTTGGACTCTTTTATTTGGATTGTTAAGCAGGATCACAAGAATACGGCTCCAAATTTATCGCAGAGTTTAATGACCATTTTGAGAAGTCAGTTTCTTCAAAACCTGTGAAAAGATAGCTACACAAAGCCGGATTTCACGGGAGGGCTGCAATCAGAAAACAATATCAACATAAATTTGTTTGAAATTTCTCGGTGTTTTTATTATTTTTCCAACCCCAGTTTATTCATGTATATATATACATATATATTGTCATCCATAGAAAAACTGTTTTGTTGTATCACAACTCATCAGTGTGGCTAGACACGCGAGAATTTTCAATTTGGGATTTACGCCAGTCGGATATCTTACCATAGACCCATCAGCAACTTCAGCGTAAGCGAAGGAATTTTTAACCTATATGTGTTATTTTTTCCTTTATTTACATATACGCTTAACGGTATGTATTTATATATGTATTTTGCATGTAACATTAAAATAGAAATTAAATATTCTAATGTCAAACCATCATTACCTAACTTTTGACGTCATACGGTGTATTAGGAAATATGGCTTCTTATGATGAATTATTTGAAGGTTCAAAGCAGCTAAGTAAACCCTAAAAATGTCCAGGTGTTTAGACTTGTGTTGAAGAATGGCACAATATTGTGGAACTAAACAGTAAATATATTGTTCAATATTGGCACCCCAGTAACATTCAAGTCTTATACAAAAATAGATTTTAGGAGTTATAAATTCAGAAATATAAGCACACATTCTCATATATATATATATATATATATATATATATATATATATATATGAAAGTAAATATCATCTAAATCCGACTGTATGAAGAAAGCAGAAAAAAAGAATAATCCAAATAGGTGAATTTTTTGTGATGTAAAGTCAACATTTAACGTTTCGGTTTCCGTAACCTTCATCAGGACGTTGATATCAGGAGAATTGTTCACACAGCGATGGATGCTTATCGCGATAACTAGAGCAAATAGAATGTATACAGCTAAAAGATACAAACGTGCATAAAGTATTCTTAATTTAAAAGTATTAAGTACGTGTTTGGCACGTGGAATGATATTTGAAAATATTGGATCTTTTTTCTTCTTTCAATCTTTCATTCACCCCATGATTCGTTGTATACATTTTATTTGCTCTTGTTACCTCGACAAGCATCCATCGCTGTGTGAACAATTCTCCTGATATCAAAGTCCTGATGGAAATTATTGAAACCGAAACGTTAAACGTTGACTTTACATCACAATAAATTCACCTATTTGGATTATTCTCTTTTTCTTCTTTCTTCATATATATATATATATATATATATATATATATATATATATATATATATTCCGTATTTCTTGATAGTATTCTATTTCCGTTGATAGCGTTCTGTTTTTAAATTCATCAACAACTGAGTTTTATCCAACTCTGCGTTCGCATATTCTTGTTATATCATGAAAAAAGTTTCAAAATCTTTCAAAACTCATTTTAAAACAACAACAGTCTTTAAACATGAAAGCAACCCCGGATGAAGACCTATGAAGGGTCCGTAAGCGCTCGGGACAATTTTGGTAAATTCATCCACCAAATCCAACCTTAAACCAAGACACTTATCCGAAAAATCGAAAGGATTCTAATTAAATTATAGACAAAAGTTGTCTTTACTATTTAATGAAACATGCTTAAATGAACGACTGCTGCCCAACAACACACACACACATACATACATACATACATACACACACGCACACACACATATATATATATATATATATATATACGTGTGTGTGTGTCTTTAAATCTATGTATATGCAGTCTTAATAGTGTCTATGAACGGTGTTACTTGTACACACGTATGATGTACTTACAGATATATATCAAACGCTGTCTCATATGAAGAATATCAACTTTTTGATTTATGACGACCATATGCAGTTTGCATTTCGTTTCTCGTTTATTTTTGCCATACCAGCGTTTTGAAGTCACCTTAGCTTCGTTTTTGTCGCCATCATAACTCCAGCCGCTATGATAGGGATCTGGCGGTTAAAACATAAATTTTCTTCGCTGTCAGCTTTATCATAGAGCTAGTGACTGATAGGCAAACCATTTTGGAAAATGGCCGCTTCAAACCCAACACTTTGTCCAGGTTTCGACAACTTGGCATCGTCTTTTAAAAATTATTTGGCAATACTTCTCTTTTTTTTTTTTTTTTTTTTGTTAACTACACTTTTTTTGGTTGGTTTGTTTCCTTTTCTTTTCTTTGTTCCTCCGTCTTTTTATTGTTGACTACCAGTGTTTTTTATACTCTTTCTTTTAGCAAAAGTTTTCATCCCGTATGCTTTTCTCTCCCTCTTGTCAATAATGTTACCCGTAATTTTTCTACATTTTTTTCACTTCTATTTTCTCCTTTATTCTCTCATTTTTGTCATAACTTAGGTTTTATTTACACACACAGACACACAGACACACACAGAGACACATACCTATATATATATATATATATATATATATATATATATATATGTATATAATGCAATCATATTAGCCACAACTATCAGTTTCACGTTTTGAGAATCATCAGGTGATAGTGAAATTGAAATGTTTCCTTTTCTGAATTCGGAATTTTCTTCTTCAATCTTGCATTCACTCCTAGTCTAAGTATATGATTAAAAATAAACTATATAACATTCTAAGATAATGATAATATATATACATTCTTTCTTTTCCTTTTTTCCTTTTCTTTTTCCTTCTTGTTTTCCTTACCCAAAACTTTCCTTCTTTTTAGCTTTTAAATCTTCTCCCTTTCTTTCTATCTTTTTTTTTTTTTTTACTTTTCTTTCTTTTGAAAAAAAACAGAGTTTAGAAAGTGAAAATTTCATTCTTTCTATTGGTTTGGTTTCTTTGTTTTAACTGTATATAAACCTCCGTGAGTTATTCAATGTCAAAAGTATCCCTGTAGAGGATCCATAGTGGTACAATCTAATCCCTAGGAGTGGAGGATAAGGATATTCATATTTTCCAGAAAAGTTTTCGTCTAAAAGAGCACATATGAGCGTTACTGGAATTCGAACTCGCATACTGCG